>CM038674.1:466585819-467068170 GCA_021605145.1 Aegilops bicornis | reverse complement strand
AGGTGAGTCAGCCCCGTGGTCAGCCCGACTCACGGAGGAGTACACAGGCTTCACGTTGTTCTTGAGGCGCCCAAGGCCAGTGGACTCCCTTCCCAAGCATGATCACGCTGCCGTCTTCTACACACCTTTCCCGCCCGGCTCGGTATCCTCTCGATTCCTCGGCCATCTTAGACGGGCTGCTGCATGGCCCAGGCCCATTGCGGAGGATCTCGGGAATGTGACCCTAAATGCAGTGGCCGAGGCGCTTAGGCCCAGCTTCTGGCTGGGGCCTTCTGCTTTGCCTCCGTCAGCGGTCTTCCAAAACTAAGCCTTTGTCGACCCTCACGATGGGGAGAAAGCAAGCCACATTTCGGCCAAGGCAGCTCAGCGATGCATACAGAGCAGGCAACACCGTGGTACTTGGGACATTGCAAGTCATTTGGGCCAGTACGCAGGCTCTTGGCGATGAAGGAAGCTTACCAAGAATCCGTGACGCCGGGGGAGAAAGGAGAAAGGATGGAGGCTCGAGAGCCGCCGTCAAGAACGGAGACGCCCGAGCTTGATGGCACCGTGTCGGTTGGAGATCACGAGGCAGTCGCTAAGCGGAAGGATCGAGCTTCGACAGGAAGGCAAAGATCTGGTGAGGATCAGTGGCCTTCGCCGGGTGGAAGAGAGGCTTCGCCGTGTTGAAGACATCTGAGGGTGGCAGGGGGAGCCGTTGGCTGAATTGGGAAGACGGCCCGCCAAGCTATACTTCCTTTTCTATTTAGTCCGGCGCTTGAGGATGGCCGGACGTACTTGCGGCCAGCGAGCCAGTAATATGTCTTCGCGGCCGGCGTATCCTCGGCCACGTCTGCTCCACGACCAATGTCGTCTCGGCAACCTGCTGGAAACCTGTGGCCGGTGACCTTGCCCCTTGCGCATTGCCAGCGAGGCAGTGAAAGGCTGAGCCCGAGGCCCTGCTTTGGGAAGTCAGCGCCTTTGCTGCCCACCTTACACACAGGCGTGGTGCCGCCCGGCTCCAGACCGCTCGGGAGGTGAGGCGCGCCACGGAGGTGCGATCCCTTTGCAGCTTCCGGGCTCTGGCTGTTTTAATTCCCGTGCAACATGCACCATGTACCTCAGGTGGCGCGTTTAAGCTTTAATGTTTGGCGTATGCTAGAAACAACTTATGGCTTGTAATATGTTGCTTTTGAATTCGCGTTCTTCCCTCCTTACTTGCATGTGTTCTACGTCGGTGGGCCCGACCTGCGCTGCGCGCGCTACCTCGAGCCGCCCGCCGTTAGCCCCGACCCGGGAGACCAGGGGACGGGACTAGAGGAGTGAGGGGCTATGTGGCAAGTTAGGCTCTGAGTCGCGATGCTCAGAGACCCCCATGTGCCCTTGTAACAACAAGGCGGTAGGGATAGGAGGCATAGGAGTTGGATTAGTGTCGTTCTCGTCGTGAGCCCAGTGCGGTACTTGCACGCGATACCTCAACCGCCCGTTAGCCCCGGCCCAACGGAGACCAAGGGCCGGGACTAAGGAGGTGAAGACTCGACGACCAGTTAGGCTCACGAGTCTGCGATGGCTTTCGCGGAAATTCCCCTTGAACCTTCAAAGGGAATTGCCTTTACACCTTGGCTCCACGCTCGGGAGGCGCTGGTGACGACGTCAGTCCGGGGACTGTTGATGGAGTCAGCGTCATCTGTCGTCGGGCCCGAGGCGGTACTGACCCTCGTGTCCCAGCCCTCTGCGTGGCACTCCCGAGGAGGCATTGCGATGGGCGCCCGGACACCGAGGCCTCACAGGCTCCTGAGGGTTAATCACAGTTATGAGCCACCCTGCTTGTTTATCACCGGTGAGACATAGCACTAGATGTGTATGGGCATAGGCTCCTCGGCAGTGTCGTCGCTAGCCAACATGGTGCTTCCACTGGTTCATGGGAGGAACTCCCCTCGGGAGAGCCTCCCCCAGGCGTGTCTCGCCCGACACGTGGCCCGCACGCAGTGGGAGCTAGGAGAGGTGTGTCACAGGCACCCATGAGCCAGCGGGACTCACGAGGCCCTACCGAGGCGGGTTGCGCTTTGGCCTGGGCCTTTATCATTGGTGTGTTTCACAGGGTTAGAATGTAAATGCTCTACGTCCTCGGTCACAGCCTCGAGCTAGCTTCAACCGCTATGGCCAATTAGTGTCACATGCAGTGGGTCAAGGCTGTGGGGTGAGGGATGGAGAGCGAAGAGACTCATGAGTCGCGATGCTCAGTACCCCTTTAACATGCAAGCGCTTTGCATTAGGGGCGGAGAGGCTGGCGACATGTAGTAGCAATAATTGCATGAATCGGGTTAAGCGAAGAGCAGATCCATCTAGATAGGTGCGGAGAAAGCATACGCCATCGGAGTGCAGCCCGGCCACAGGGATAATGCAGCCCGAGGGGCGCCCCCAACAAAGTAAGTAAAGAACATAAGCAAAACGGATACATGCCGCAGGGACGGACCCACGCAGCCTGGGAATGATGCAGCCCGAGGGGCGCTCCCGGCTGAAAATGAAACTTGGAAATGTGTCACCTGATATGGTCGGGGATGACGGGGTGTTGAGGTAGCGGATGACGCGTGACGAGGATGCCAGCCCTCACGAGCCCTCTGGACTGGGAGCCTCGGAAGGCTCCGGGGGTACGAGGGGTTCCTCGAGAGCCATCTCCATCTCCGCCAGGATCAGCTGCTTGACCTCCCCGAGTTTCCAGAGCGCCCTCGTGAGTCTTGATGGGCGGCAACTGCGTTTCGGCAAGTCAAAGGCATGCGAATGTAGATGTGAGGTGGACCTCGCACGCCCCATGCGTGAGGGCCGAGGCGCTCCCGAGACCACGACTCCCATTGAGCCCTGGTATGCTCGATGCACGGATCCGCGCAGCCCAAAGACCCTCGCTGGATGTGGGGGCCATGGCAGGCAAGCGGCGCCGCACATGATTCTTGACTCTTGTAGCTCCTGCGGGTGCTCTCGCTGATGAACTCACGAGGGTTTGGCCCTTCTTGCCTTGTACCTTCTGAGGGGAGGCGTGCCTTGAAGCACGCCTCCAAGTGGTGCCGGCGCCTCCCTCGTGACTCGGCTAGGGTCGGTGGCTCGCCATGAAAGAGCCCCGAGCCTGCTCGAGGAGGGCGGCCTGGCGCGCCTCATGCGTCGAGAGGTGGCGCCCTTGAACTGGCAAGCGCAGATCTGGCCTGCCATGCCTCCGGAGGTGCTTACCATGTCGGCCTGGGAACGGGGTACCTAGGACTTGTCTGCACCGCGGCTGCCTGGCGTGGCTCAAGGGTGTGGCCTAAAGACGGCCCATCTTCATCGGCACAAGCTCAAGACCCTCGCGAGAGCCTAGCCTCGAGCACGGCCTCGTCGAGGTTGGCTCATGAGGAGGCGGAGAGATCAAGGCGGGGTACCTCACGAGGTGCCCATGGACGCATAGCCATGGCGACCAAAGGGGCGCGGTGGGCGCCACCGCCTTGATGTCCTCATTTCCTCTTTTGGTGCAAAGGGGAGCAAGCGCAGGCGAGAGCATCAAGCAAAAGGCATCCGCTTCCGGTGCAACAAGACCAAGACCGTCATAGCAACGGTAGGAAGGAAGTCATCGTGGAGCCCAAGCCAAGGCCACTTACCACCAGAGCCTTTGACAAAGTAGGACCAACTTGAGTCAGGATAAGTGTACTAGATGTTCCCCTTCAAAATGGCCAATTGTTGGCGCCCTTCCCGCTCAATATTTGGGAAGAGGCCCAGGGCCTTTGCCTATAAATAGGAATAGCCACCCATAGGGTAGGAGGAGGATCATCATCTTGGAGGAGGATCATCATCTTGGATCCAGAGAGAGAGAGAGAGAGAGAGAGAGCGACTGAACTCCCCCTAGCAGTTCATCACATCGGCCAAGAACACCTCACCCTCGCGAGGCTGTTCTTCCTTGTATTGTTCATCATCAGCCCAAGAGGCAATCCACCACACCACACACTAGAGTAGGGTGTTACACCACAATGGTGGCCCGAACCAGTATAAACCTTGTGTCTCTTGTGTTGTTCTTTTTGGTAGTTTAGATCTTTGCAGGCGATGAGGTGCAGGTAGGTAGATCTCCGAGATCTCCTTGAGTTCAACCTAGAGGGTCTGCACGGAACTCCGAAATGGCATTTGGCGCTGCCAGGGGTGCGCTGAATTGCCTTCCGCCGCCCTGCTCTTCGCCGACCATCGCATCCATGTCGGGCGCTACGTCGGGCCCAGCGCGAGCGCTCAAGCCGCCTGCTACACCGCGTCACCCAGACGGGCCCGTCCGGCGGTCACCCCCGCCGTTCCGTCCGCCTGCCGTCAACGCCGCCATCGGCCCGGCGAACGAGCAGCAAGTATCGCCCCAAGCACTCCGTCCGGTGAGGCTTAGACGCGGCCGTCTGCTACCCTTCGCCGCCCGGCTGGTTCTTGATGTCGCTATGGCGCTTATGCATGGAGGCTCGAGTTGCGCTCATCGCAAGCAACGAAGCTCCTGCGCTTACCGCCTGCCGACGACGACGTCTCACGAAGAGTGGCGCAAATAGCGGGCCGAAGCTTCGTCCCAAGGCCGTAGAGCTCCCCAGCGCCGTCCTTCTCGCTGCATCAGCGCCCGCCTGGCGGCGATGAAGCTCTGTGGGCCGCTTTCCCCTCAAGAAGGCGCCTTGGCCCCAAGCGGCGTGGCCCTAGGAGGAATCCACTCCGTCCGCGCCAAAGAAAAGCAGAGCTGCTAAGAGGTCCTCGCCCCCAAGAAGCTGCCCGAGTGCTCCCTGCACTGGCTCGTCCACGACCACGCCTCGCTTCCGGCATGCCAAGACCCCTGTGTTGCTCCCGGCCGCATGGGGACCCGCAAGACAAAGTGCTTCGTCACCAAAGGCCTCCCGTATTACAGCAGTCGCTGCGCCTTCACCGCTAAGCTGGGCAAGGCGTCGCATGGTCCGGCAAGAAGTTCAAGCCAGACCTGCCTCCCTCGCCACGACGGCACGGCCGACTTCGTGGAGTTCCTTCAGCTCTAAGAGCTGGGCATCAAGCCGCTAACGGGACGAGAAGGTCATGGCGAATCGTTTCCCATGGTGCTCAAGGACGGAGCTCAAGACTGCTCCTCGCACGATCTCCTCCTCGACGAGATGCGCACCCGCCATCGCCAACTTTCAAGGTACTCGTGGACTGGTCTCCTCCGTGGAGCGACATTACGCGCCGCATCAAGCAGCAGCTAGGGGAGACCCTGCAGAAGTACATCCAGCGCTTCAACAACGCACGCCTCAAGATTCCCAAGGTGACCGTGGAGGCCATCATCTCAGCCTTCTCCGACGGTGTGCGAGACGTCAAGATGAAGGAGGAGCTGGCGATGCATGAAGATCTGTGTACATCCTTGGAGCTGTTCAACTTGGTGACCAAGTGCACCAGGGCTGAGGAAGGACGCCTTTCCCTCCTCGAGCTGCCAGCCGTAGACCCAGAAGAGAAGAAGCCCAAGGCCAAGGACGTGAAGCGCAATGTCGGAGTAAATGACCACGGGTAGCCTAGCCGGCTCCCCCTGGGGCTTCTGAAAAAATTACAAGCCAATCAAGCCAATCAAGTCATCCAACACCCAAAACATTGGGCCACCTTCCCCCGGCCGGCTCTCATCCAAGCCGGCTGTCAGGAGGCGACCTGGCCCCAAGACCCATAGAAGAAAGCCACAAGACGGCCGGCTTCCAAGGAGCCGGTTACTGAGAGGCCGACTCAAGGAGCCGCCACCCCTTGCAGAGGCCAAGGCCGCACCCTCGTAATCTGCACCCACATAACGATTTATGAGAGGGCGTGGCTACGGTGAAGCTCGCCACCCCGCATCCCGAGCGCGTTGCATACAGTATCCGTCAGACGGGGCAGCCATTACCACGTCCGTGCAACCTTTGTTGCCATGTTGACTGTGGCGTCCACCACGACAGTTGTGCTGCATACTACCCACAGCGGCGGGTCCCTCGGCCGAGAGAGATGCCCGATGGCGATGCTCGGCCTCCTAGTCGGCCTAGGATATGGCCGGCCCCATAGCCGCTTTGTTCTTCCTCCCTCGAAGGCGCCCCATTAAGGAGACAAGACGAAGTGAGGCGATGATCGCCGCCAAGCGCGGCGGCATCAGAGCTACGCCTTACTCCCCGACAAAGCCCTCGTCGTCGTGGGATTGAGGCAACCTTGATAACCAGCCCCGACAGGCCCTCAACGGTGGGGCGGCCCACGACCGGGGAAGCCGGCAGCCGGCGGGGCCCACTAGTCGGCGGGCCCCAACGGCCGACGAAGAAGCCGGTGGATGAAGACACTGACGGCTAGGGCCCACACCTAGTCAGATTACCATTGTACCCCTGGGGGTAGGCCTATATAAACCCCCCGGGGCACCCATGCAAAGGGTTGGACTCTGATAGTTTTAGCCACCACGTAGAGGGAAGAGGAGAGCCAGCCACGCCCTTCTTCTTCCTCACCCCGAACAGCTCAAGGAGCCTCTTGTAGCCCTTGTTCATCTAGTGATCATGCGGAGACCCCGCAGAGCAGCAGTAGGGGTGTTATCTCCACGGAGAGCCCTGAAGCAGGGTAAGATTCGCCGGTGTGCATGTCTTTGCCTCATCCCGTTTCTAGGCACCAGCGACGTCTTATTGGCTCCCACTATGATTAGCCACCCGTTGGCATATGTCGCACCAACCACCCGACATTTGGCGCCCACCGTGGGGCCAGGTGCACCGTCGTCCGGAGACCTGCCTGGGACGGGAACCCTCTTCCTCCCATGAAGCGTAGCCAGCCCGGCACGCCTGATGGCGCTTGCCTAGCCGCAAGGCGTCGGCGCCGGCCGCTGGAGCTGCCTCGCCGTCCTTCTTGGTGAAGCTCGCATCTCCTACGAGCCCCGCGTCCGACGCGGGCACCAGCTTCCTCGAGAGCCATCTCGTCAGCCTCCTCGACCAACTCCACGTCTCCAGCGAGCCCGCTGTGGACTTGGAGTCGGTTGGCTCCACCGACTCGATGCTTGTCGACTCTGACACGGCATCGCTCGACGCCTTCGCCACCAATGTCGTCATCTTCGACGACCCGCTTCCCCAAGCCGACGGCTGCGGCAGCGCCATCACCGAGTCTTTGGTCATCACCACGGCCCCCTCGGGAGAACGCCCACGACGCCCGCAAGCGGCGCATCACGACCTGTCCGCCTCTCTACCGACGCCGACGCTGAGGCGCTGGAGGCACCCGCCTCGCCCTCCACGCGAGGGCCGAGGATAACCTCCACGAGACGCCGCCGAGGCCCACCAGCCTTCGAAGTCGATCATGGCCTTTCGCACGCCGCTTCCCAGAAGAACCGACCCGACTTCGACATTGTTAAGAAACGCGGGCGCTACAGCCATCGCCGACATAAAGCCGGGCGTGGACCGCCCGTCTCGCCACGCACTCTTGAGAATTTGCGAGCTGCGCCCAGCGGCCCTAGAAGAGCTGAACGAGCTAGGGCCCACGAAGCTTCCTACATGGCAAGACGCATTCAGCGAAGTTAATCGGGCCGCAGAGCTGCAGAGAAGAAGACAGCACCCGCGAAATCCATCCCCTGCGTGCGAGAGCACGGCGCCATTGCCACGCGACGCCGACCGGCGGCAACGACGCCGCGACGGCAGAAAAAGGAGCTGGCTGCCGCCACCGCAATGGCCGGACCGGATCTCCATCGAAGCGGCGAAGGTGTCGCCGAGCCGTGGGAACGGCGAGGCAACCTGCCCTCCTCCTCCTCGCGGAGAAAGATATCCCACGCCGCCATCGCATCCGACTCTCACGGCCAGCTTGGCGCCGCCAAGGAGTCGGCCAGCAACGACGCCGCCACCGGATCGACCGCTCGGGCGCGATCTCGGGCGTTGGAAGAAGAAGACGATTTCGGGCCGCCTTTGCTTCGCCCCGCATCCGCGACGAGCCCTTCCCCAAAGGGTTCTCGCCCCGAGAGATACGCCCAAGTACAACGGCTGCGGAAGCCGGAGGATTGGCTGATCGACTACTCGACCGGCCAAGATCGCAAGAACTTCGCAACAGCGCTGCCGTGAAATATGTGCCCCTCATGCTCCAGTGGCACGGCGCGAACCTGGCTCAACAGCCTCAAGCTTTCAGACAGCATCAACAGCTGGCTAGACTTCACCGAAGCCTTCATCCGCAACTTCACGGCACCTACAAGCGGGCTCCCAAGCCCAGGCAACTCTCCTTGTGCGCATAAGGACCCACCGAAGTCGACTCGTGACTACCTCAAAGGCCGGGTCGAGCTCCGCAACTCCCCGCGAGGGGTGCACGAGGTTCAGCGATAGAGTATTTCACCGCTGGGTGCCGAGAAGGCACCCTCCTCAAGCACAAGCTCCTCGCAATGAGCCGGCTACCCTCGACGAAGTTACTTCATCGCATACGACAAGTATGCCAATCGCCGACTCCTCAATGAAGACCGAGTTCGTAGACGCCACCGAAAGTAATCAGCCCGCCTCAAAACGCCGGCCGGGCGACTCTAGCCGACGCTTGCACAAAGCACGATAACAAGCGCAGGGGCTCAATGCCGCCTCGCGCTACCGGCAGTGGCTACCGCTAAAGACGAGCAACTCAAGAGCTGCCCGCGCCAAGAAGCCGGAAGGGCGGCAGCTCGGCTTTCACGAAAGCAAGCCTCGACGCCCCATGCAAGTTCCACACAGCCGCGCCGTTGCCTAACCATACAACCGGAAGTGCCATCGCTCACCGAATCACCAGGAGAAGGGCTGGTGCCACCTCCGCTCCTTTCTTGATACCGCCTCCGGCTTCCCAACAACCGTCAGCCGACCAGCAATCGGAACTGGCCCAAGAGCGAAGTTCCCCACGCGAGCATGCCGCCTCGCTGCGTTTTCACGAGCCAGTTCAAGACCGGGCGCAGCCCGCGCCGATATCACCAAGAAGTCAATGCAGATTGCTTCCAACAACCCCGAATTCATGCACCTTGGTCAGAGAGGTTTATCCATTTGGAGCCGGCCGACCACCCGCCGGTGATGCTGATCCCAGGCTCCTATGCCTTGGTTTTGGAAGCGACCCTAACAGCAACGGACAGTTTTGCTGCCCGATTCTCCCTTATCGATAGACGGCGGAGCAGCATCAACATCCTGGTACCGGGATACCATGGAGAAGTTGAACATCAAGGCCAAGAACCTCATGCCAAGCGAACCGTGTTCCATGGCATTGTACCCACCCGTCTGCTCACCCATCGGGCAAGATCAAGATTGATGTTCTCTTCGGAGACAAGGATCACTTCCGCTTAAGAAGCAATATGGTTTGAAGTGGTGGACCTCGAGAGCCCTTACCATGCGCCACTTGGCCGGGCCTGCTCGCCAAGTTCATGGCTGTACTTCCCCACTATGCCTACTCTCAAGATGAAGATGCCGGTACCAAGGGCATCATCACCATAACCGGCGACTACAAGAAGTCCACCGAGTGCGCTGCAGCCAAGAGCTGGCCGAGTCCCTCAGTCGCCAAGAAGAAGAAGATGTTGGACTGGTCGTGGCTGTGGCCGACAAGCAGCCCGCCCTGCCTCCCGACCCCAAAGAGTGTGATGCCCAAGGTTCCTTCCAGCCGCTAAGGAAACAAAGAAGATACCCACGGACCCAGAGCACTGGAGAGGTTTGCCGTCATCGGGCAAACTCAGACAAGTAAATAGGAAAGCGAGCTCGCCGATTTCCTCCATGAGAATTCCGGACATCTTCGCATGGTCCCCCAAGGACATGCCGGGCGTTCAAGGATTTCACGAGCACAAGCTACCACGCCCAATCGACGCCAAGCCGGGCCAGCAGCCCCTCCGCCGATCGTTGGAGGAGAAGAGAAGGATCGTGGGAGAAGAGATAGCCCGCTCTTGGCAGCCGGCTTCATCATGGAGGTTTTCTTCCGGAGTGGCTTCGCCAACCCGGTCCTCGTGGTCAAGAGGAATAACAAGTGGCGCATGTGTATAGATTACACAAGCCTCAACAAAGCCTGCCCCAAAGATCCCTTTGCCTTACCCAGGATTGATCAAGTAATAGACTCCACAGCCGGATGCGAGTTGTTGAGTTTCTTGGATGCCTACTCGGGCTACTACTACAGATAAAGCCGGACCCGCCGATCACTTTGAAGACCGCCTTTCATCACGCCTATTCAGAGATTTACGCTACCGACGATGACATTCAGCTTTGAGAAATGCCGGTGCCACCTTTTCAGCTGTATGCGTAAATGCCTCCTCGCTAACTCGGCAGAAATGCCCACGCCTATGTAGACGATATCGTGGTGAAGACGGAGAGGCGCAACACCTTGCTAGAAGACCTCAAGGAAAGCTTTGAGAACCTGCGCCGGTTCTAGATCAAGCTCAGCCCCGAGAAATGTGTGTTCGGAGTGCCAGCCGGCCAGCTCCTAGGCTTCCTGGTCTCTGAACGCGGCATTGAATGCAACCCTGTGAAGATCAAGGCCATTGAGAGAATGGAGATTCCCACCAAGCTGCATGATGTCCAGAAGTTTACCGGGTGCCTGGCCTCCCTGAACCGCTTCATCAGCTGGCTGGGACAAAAGGCACTCCCCCTCTACCGACTCGTAAAGAAAAGCACTCATTTTGAGTGGAACGATCAAGCCGACCAAGCCTTCCACGAGCTGAAGAAGATGTCACACGCCGCTGCCTCTTGGCGGCGCCAACTGAGAAAGAGCCCATGCACCTTTATATCGCCGCCACCAGCCGGTGGTCAGCGCCGTCATCGTAGTCCAACGCCCAGAAGAGGGCTGAGCTCAGCCGGTCCAGAGGTCGGTCTACTACTTAAGAGAAGTACTATCCGCCTCAAAGCAGAACTACCCACATTACCAGAAGATGTGCTACGGCGTGTACTTCGCCGCCAAGAAGTCAAGCCCTACTTTCAAGAGCACTCCATCACGGGTCGACACGCACCGCCCGCCGCCGAGATCATAGGCAGCCGACGATCCGCCGGGTGGCAAATGGGCCATTGAGCTAGCCCCTACATGATCTTCTACCAGCCTCGCACCGCCATCCAGTCCACAAGCATTGGCGAGACTTCCTCGTCGTGACCGGGCCGAGACTCAAGACCGCCGCCGCTCCCCGACTCCACTCATTGGCGGATGCACTTTGACAGGTCCAAGATGCGCACCGCTTGGGAGCCGCATCGCCCTCACCTCTCCCAAAGGCGACATAAGCTCAGATACATGCCGCAGATTCACTTCGCCGCTTCCAACAACGTGGTCGAGTACGAGGCGCTCATACACACGGACTCCGGCCAGACAAGGAGCTCGACATCCGCCGGATCCCCGTGGCTATGGCGACTCAGATTTGGTGGTCCAGCCATCCATGCGATCGACGCCAAGGACGCATAAACATGGCGAAGCTATCGCTTCCTCGCTCAGCAAATCAGCGGCTACTTTGAAGGATGCGAAGTTCCTCCACGTACACGGGCCGACAACGAGCAAGCAGATGCCTGCACGGATAGGCTCAACCCGGCAAGCTATACCAACCGGTGTCTCTCTCCAACGCCTCCTCAAGCCGTCTATCAAGCGTTGCCTCGAATCCGACTCCATCTTCGTGCCGCTTAACCTCGACGAGCTTGGCGGATCCGGGTTGGGAGCCAAACAAGCGGCCGGGACTTTGATAGGCGGCTCGGGACTGCCATAGTCGCACCCGCCCGGGACTTCAGAACCCGCCCGGGACTACTAGGTCGGCCCGGGATCGCTCCGGCGCCTCTGTGGCGGCTAACTCCAGCTCTTTCACCACCCAGCCCACCCGCCCTGGTTGCGATGGCCGTGTTGACTATAGAAGAAGTCACAGCTCCATCATGGGCTCAGCCCATCCTCAACTTCACGATAACAGAGAACTGCCGGCTGATGAGATCGCGGCAAGACAAGTCCAACGCCGAGCCGGCGCGTATACAATTGCCAACGGAGAGCTCGTCAGGCGCAGTGTCACTGGAGTCTTCTAGCGCTGCGTCGAGCCAGAGAAGAGTGTAGCAATCCTCAAAGACATTAACCAAGGCGAATGCAGCCACCACGCAGCCTCAAGATCCCTCGTTGCCAAGGCTTTCCGCCATGGTTTCTTTTGGCCGACCGCCTTGGACGATGCTAAAGAGTTGGTCAAACACTGCAAAGGCTGCCAACTCTTCAGCTCCAAGCAACACCTGAAGCCGTAACTCAAGACCATTCCCCACCGCCTTTTGCCGTCTGGGGATTGGACATGGTGGGTCCATTCAAGGCGGCCAAGCGGCATGACACACTTACTTGTCGCTGGATAAATTCACCAAATGGATCGAAGCGAAGCCAATCAAGAAGCTGAATGGGCCGACTGCAGTAACATTCATCGCAGACATCACAACTCGGTACGGCGTGCCACACAGCATCATCACCGACAACGGCATGACTTTTGCCAGGAGCATTAGCACGCTTTCTGCGCCGACGCAGGCATCCGACCGACCTAAGCGTCGCTGCCCACCCGCAGATAAACAGCCAAGTTGAGCGAGATAACGGCCTCGTCCTTTTCCGGCATCAAGCCCCGGGCTGGTCATGTTACCGAGCGCCGGGCCGTCAAGTGTTGGCTCGACAAGCTGCCGGCCATCCTCTGGAGTCTGCGCACTACCCCAAACAAGTCAACCGGCTTCACCCCTTTCTTCCTTGTATATGGCGCCAAGGCTGTCATCCCAACCGACATCGAGTTCGACTCGCCTCTGGTGACCATGTACATGGAAGCAGAGGCCAAAGAAGCACGAGAAGACGGCGTCGACCTGCTGGAAGAAAGCCGGTTGTTAGCCCTCACCGGATCTGCCATCTACCAGAGGGTTTGCACCGCTACCATAGCCTAAGGTCAAGCCAAGATCCTTTCAAGAGGGCGACCTTGTGCTCGGGCCGATCCAAATAACAACCAAGCCAAAGACAAGCTCTCGCCCCTTGGGAAGGTCCCTTCGTCGCCGCCAGAAAGCATTGGGAAATGACTCCTACTACCTAATCGACGCACAGAAGCCGAAGGCATGAAAGAGAGATGATTCAGGCAAGGAGTCGGAACGACCATGGAACGCCAACCTCCTCCAAAGATTTTACAGTTAAAATGCAGTATGTATCTCGCTACCTTTTGTACTATGTATGAGAAAATGGGACCCCCGAGGAGCACTCGGGGACTGCCACCATTTATCTATGAATGACGAGTATCATGCCTATGATTTTGTCATTTCACCTTTTTTCGTCCGGCACCGGGTTCGACTAGTCGGCCCGGGGACTGGCCGCCTTGAGTTATATTTAAGTTCCACCTAACGGTCAGGACAAGTAGTGTGCGGCACCCAAGCCCTCTCTTGTCAAAAGCCGCGATTCGAAGAACCGAATCGTCCGGTGGCAAGAGTCAAAGGCGGTGAAAGGATGCCTACACTAAAAATGGCTAAGGACTAACAAACTTATATAACAAAAGCCGCTTTCTCCCATTCTCGATCAAGGCTACTGTAATATTGTTGGCCGGCTTCCATTCAACCCCGCCACAATCCAACAAAGCTCAAGTACTTGCCTTCCCACAAATAGCTGTTCCTCCTCACCGCAGATCGCAGAGCAAATTGTCGGCTAGGAAGGCGGCAATCGAGGGAAGGCAGCAAAGGAAACAGCCTAAGGATAAAAAGCAAACTCGAATGGAAGCCAAACACATGCATAATTATATTTACACAAAAGCCTTTGAAAGGCCGGCATTCAACATAGTATCAATACACCCCCGGTGGGTGGAACTGCGCAAAGTTAATAAAATTTGTTCAAAGAGCAAAAGCAGAAAAGCAAGAGCGGGCAGGTGTCAAGCCAGTGAGCAACAAAGTAGTCGGGCAGGTTGGCGGAGGCGGCAAAGGCGGGCTGGAGGAGTGGCCGGGTGGCGAAGTCTGCCGGATCTTCACCCCGGCAAAGCGGCAAGGCGCACAGCATGCCTCATTGCTAGAGGCACGATCAGTCAAAGCCGGTTGGCTGGTCACTTTCGTCTGGCGCGGGCGTCTTCGCCGCCCTCCTCCTCGCTGCCTTCGGCTTCATCGCTAGAAGCGATCTCCTCCGCCGAAGTCCTCGCCGCTGGGTTCAGCCCGAACCATTCCTCCGGCTAGGCGACTCATTGTTGTTCACTTCAGAGCGAAGACGCTGGTGTCGGTGTACTCGGGCGATAGTCGAGGCGCTACTGGATGATAGCCGCCACACCGCCACCAGCCTCCTCATCAGCCTCCGCCTCCAAGTGCTTTCAACTGGCGAGGTTCAACCCAGATACTAGGCCCGGACGAACTCCAGCGCCCGCCCGACGCCGATCGAGCAGCGGAGGCCTTCCAGCCTCGAAGCGGCTAACCGCCACCTCCAGCCGGGCAGGTCTGGCTGGGGTACGGGGATCACCTCGCCCGCCAGAGCTGCCAACACTTATGCGCACCGCATGCCGGGCCGGTGGAGCATGCGGTGAGCCTACTGCAGCCGAGCTGGATTGCCAAGAGCTGCTCTCGAGTGTCCGTGGCATTCTGGCGCGCGACAACCCCTGCTTGCCGGCGCGTCTCACGGTGGGCCTCGATGGCTTGGCTGGCGGCGACGGAGTAGCCGGGGAAGTAGTCTACGTAAAGAACAAGAAAATGGCACAAAAATCAGAAGACGAACAAGAGGGAAAGGAGCAAGCAAAGGAGTGATAAGAGGAAGGCGGCCTACCGTCGATCAGATCCTCCACCCGCCCATAACCTTCGCTCAGCGCTTGCCTTGCTTCGGCCCAGCCAGCCGCCTCGGTCTCGAACTCGGCCTTAAGGGCGGCCTCGTTGTCCTGCGCCTTCTTCAGGGCCGCCTGGTGGCTCTCCTCCTGGTCGGCCAGCCTCTTGGCCAGGCGGTCGTGTTCCTGGGCCAAGGCGGCGATCTCGGCTTCCTTGGCGCGAAGAGCGGTCTGGGCCTCGCCTAGCTGCCCCCTCAAGTCGGTGTTAGCTCCTGCAAGCAAGAAGAGAAAAGAAAAAAGCAGTAAGGGAAAAGTCGTTCGAAGATCCGACCCGGCTGCCAAGAGCCTCGGCCCGAGTCTCGGGATTACACCCAGGAGGCCGACGACGCCCCCACTTGAGATAGAAGAAACCAAGTTCTTACTCCGGCTATTCACGATCGGGCGACCTTCGGCTCAGCCTCCCGGGCCTGGAGTTGAAGGCGGCCGCGAAGATTGTGGTACTCTGAAAATCAGATGGAGTGTGTATAAGAACAAGATTGCTATCAAGCCTGCTAAGAGTTTCAAGCCGTCACCGCTTTCGGTGACCGACTCGAAACTTCGGGACTACACCCAAAGTGGTGCGCTGACGTGCCCCCACGGAAGAAATCAAAGAAGAAATCGATCAAAGCCAAAAGACTCACCCGGACGACCGAGCGTGTAGCAAGGAACTCCTGGGTGTATCATTGCAGCAAGCCGGCCTGAGCCTGAAGATGGCGTCGGACCTCCTGTGCCGCCCCGTTCAGCTCGGCCGATCCCCGCCGCTAGGCCCACTCAGAGGTGCCGCTGGCTACGCCTCTAGGTCCTGTGGTCGCCGAATGGCGCCAAGAGCCCCTTTGCGGCTCCGCATCGAGGATGCTTCTCCACGATGTCGGCGAGGCGCGGATCGCACCACGAGATCCGGCCTGCCGCCGACTTCGCCTGCCGGCTGCTGGCGCCATGGCAAGTCGCCGCCTTGGCTCGCCCAGCCGGGCGCCGACTATGGCACCTCCCCCAAGATCGTCACGTCATCCTCCATCCTCTTCATCACCGGCTGGTCGCGGTCGGGTTCCTCCGACAGAGGTACAGGGACGTCAGGAGCCATGGCACGAAGAGGAATGACGAGCAGCGGAGGCTGGTTGCGCGAAGCCTCCGCCTCCCTCTCCTCGGCCGCAGCCTCCGCCTGGGCCTTGGCCACCGCGTCGGCCTGCGCCTCGGCCGACTTCTCCACCGCCTCCTGGGCGGCCCTCCGCTCCGCCGCTTCCCGCTCCTCCCGAGCCTCCCGCGCATTCCTGGCCTGCTGCCTCCATGAGGTCGGCGCTGGGGTCCACTCTACGGAGCTCAAGACCTCCTGTCCAAGGCGTGACTATGGAGGCGGCGCCAACCCGCCGAGGGAAAGCGGGCGCCTGTTCAACAAGACAAGAAGACGGCTCAGATGAGCCTCAACTAAATAAGACAACAAAAATGCAAGACACACGACACTTACGCCGAAACCGCTTGTGGCTGCTTCACCACCTTGCGGAAGCGGGCCGCCTTCGCTGCCGCCTCGTCTCACTTGGTTGCCGCCGCGGAGCTCTTGGGTTTCTTCGGCCAGCTTCCAAAGAGACATGGCACGGCCCGACGCTTCTGCGCGCCACCCCGAGCAGTTGGCGCGGCGGAAGGCCCCGCGCCATTGCGATCGGCCGCCGGCTAGCGGCGCAGGACGACCTCGGCTTCGTCCTCCTCCGGCCAGTCCTCGCCGGTTTGTAAGGTCGAGGCCGCCGCCTTTCTCCGCTGCTGCGACTACGGCGTTGCCCATGGCGGCCGCCCGATCCGGTCGCTGGGTCGCCCACGGCGCGTCGGCCGCGAATCGGCGCGCTCGGCCCGGGCTCGGCGCCCGGTCAGTAGAGGGCTCCGCCAAGGACAAAGCCGTTAGTCAAGAGTCGGCTATCGAACTCGACAAAAAAAGAAGAGAACGAAGAAAACTCACCACAGCGGCGGATTGGCCCGAGAATATGGCGCTTGTGATACCGCTTACCCAATCGTGAGTTTGCAGTTGGAGATATAGTTCACCATGTAAGATACCTCGTCGCGAGGCATCTCCCTGGTGCTCAGCCAGCATGGGTCGAAGCGGCCACTCATCTGGTATATCATGTGTGGCCGGCTCTGGAGCGGGAGCACCCGGCGCCCACGGCGCCACCAAGTCGGCCCCTACCAAGCCCTCCGATCGACCATCACCCGAGCCGGGTGACAGCTGGCGTTCCTGCCAAGGTGAGCGACCGCCTCGGAAGGACCAAGACGCCGCCTTGGTAAGGCGGGCCGCCACGTAAGCCGGAAGGTTGAGGTAGTCGCCTTGTGCAGCGACGTTCTTCATGTAGAAGCACGACCGCTGCCAAAGCTTCACCGACCGGATCAGCGGATAGGCGGAAAAGGGTTGTTGTCGGTCGCCCTCCGCTATGGCGAAGGCGCCGCAGGGGCAGGCACGCACAGAGACAAGGCGAAGCTTGCAGACCGGAAGAACTCCCCAGAGCTCGAGGGTGGGAGGACGCCAAGGAAACCTTCGCGACAGAGTGATTTAAGGCGTCGGCAGCAAAGATCACCGTGTTGGGGGTGATGTGATGCGGCTGAAGATGATAGAAGTCTAAGAACGAGCGAAAGAACCCGCTTGTCGACAGGCCGAGGCCACGCAGGCAGTGCAAGCGGAAGATGACCCGCTCGCCCTCCTCCGGCGCCTATGAAATCTCCGCCTCCGACGCGAGGCGGGTCTTCACGAGGTCCTCGCTCGGCAACCGCCCGCTGTCACCGTGAGCCAATCGATGTGATCTTCGTGGACGTTGGAGCCGTCCCACGAGCTCGACAACGCCATGAGAGCAAGTGGAATGGAAAGAGCCACGGCGGCGGAGAGCACGGCCACACGACGAAGGAACCGCGGCGAGCCAAGAAAACTCACAGCAGAATGGCATGGTGGCGAGTGTGCTGCAGCGGCGGAAGCGTGAGGAAGAAAGCAGATGAAGAAGAAGGGCGAGGGTCAGCGTGCGAGCCCCTGCCGCTCCCCCTCCCCCCCTACTTATAGGCTCGGGCGGCGGAGCCGAGGAGGCGAGGCGTGGGGGAACATGGGATTAACTGTGCCCACTCCCCCCACGTCCCGCGATTATGGCGCCCTAAAGGCGTCAGAATCATTGCTGGAAGACGTAAGGGTCCATTTGGGCCGCAGGGAATCCGCGCGTGGGCTGAGGCGTAGGCTTGGTAGGCCCCGGCCTGCGGCGACGTCTCGTCACGCGCGTGGGCTGGCAAGCTTTTTGGGCCACGTGGCACACAAGGTGACGCGCAGTCAACGCACAAGCCGGCTCGCGTTCCCCCCTTCTATCTACGGAGCTCCCCGAAGACGGCGCACCCGTTCAAGGTCGGCTCCTAGCTGCCGGCTTCCCAGGGCAGGAAGCTGATCGAGCTTCTCGTCCTCCCTTCTAACTCGAAGCCCAATCAGCTTGAGGGGACTCTGTCGGAGTAAATGACCACGGGTAGCCTAGCTGCTCCCCTAGGGCTTCAAAAAATTACAAGCCAATCAAGTCATCCAACACCCAAAGCGTTGGGCCGCTTCCCCGGCCGGGCTCTCATCCAAGCCGGCTATCGAGAGGCGACCTGCCCCAAGACCCATAGAAGAAAGCCACAAGACGGCCGGCTTCCGAAGCCGGCTAACAGAGGGCCGACTCCCAGGAGCCGGCCACGAGAAAGCCCGCTCCAAGGATCCGGCCAACCCGCAGGCGGCCAAGGCCGCACCCTCAGAATCTGCACCCACATAACGGGCGATGAGATGGGCGTGGCTACAGTGAAGCCTGCCACCCCGCATCTCGGGCCAGCGTGGCTACTGATCGCCGTCTGACGGGCAGCCATCACACCCGTCGGCCTTGCAAGCACTGTTGCCATGTTGACTGTGACGTCACCCACGACAGGCTGTCTGTACTACCCGCAGGCGGCGGGTCCCTCCGGTCAGAGAGATGCCCGATGGCGGCTCGGCCTCCCCTAGTCGGCCTGGGATATGGCCGGCTCCCCATAGCCGGCTTGTTCCCTCCCTCGAAGGAAGTGCCCCATTAAGGAGACAAGACTAAGTGAGGCAACAGTGATCGCCGCCAAGGCAGCGACACTGTAGCCACGCTTACCCCGACAAAGCCCTCGTCGTCAGGATTGAGGCAACAGTAACCAGCCCCCGACAAAGCCCTCAACGGTGGGGCCACTGTCGACCAGAGCCGGCGACGGCGGGGGCCCACTAGTCGGCGGGCCCCAGCGGCCGGCAGAGAAGCTGGTGGATGAAGACACTGACGGCTAGGGCCCACACCTAGCCGGATTACCATTGTACCCCTGGGGGGTAAGCCTATATAAACCCCCCGGGGCACCCATGCAAAGGGTTGGACTCTGATAGTTTTAGCCACCACGTAGAGGGAAGAGGAGAGCCAGCCACGCCCTTCTTCTTCCTCACCCCGAACAGCTCAAGGAGCCTTTTGTAGCCCTTGTTCATCTAGTGATCATGCGGAGACCCCGCAGAGCAGCAATAGGGGTGTTATCTCCACAGAGAGCCCTGAAGCTGGGTAAGATTCGTGCATGTCTTCGCCTCATCCCGTTTCCAGGCACCGGCGACGTCTTATTGGCTCCCACTATGATTAGCCACCCGTTGGCATATGTCGCACCAACCACCCGACACGCAAGGGGGCTGCCGTGCTCGCGGCAGAACCAGACACCAAGCGAGGCAGAGATCAGCCCGAGTCTTCCAAGGGCAGCCGATACTGTGTGTACCACGACCTCCACAGCGACAACACCAACGAATGTCAAGAACTCCGAGCCGTGCGAGAAGGGAGAATCGGTCGACGCCCCGACCGCAACGATCGAGGCTACGGCCGAGGAGGAGGAAGAAACGCAGGACGCTGGGAAGACCATGGCCCTCGCGAAGGGTGGCGTGACCGACCTTGCGAGGATCGCTGGCAGGATCAGCCCCGCGAGGGAGGCTGGAGGGATCAGCCTCGCGAGGATCGTTCACGAGGAAACGCAGGCCTCCCTCTTCTACCGCCGCAGCCAAGGAGAAACGAGGACCATGATCAGGATGAGGGGGCTGGGGGCTTCCAGGAGCCGCGCGCGATCGCTTGCATCCTGGGTGGAGCTCAAGCCCCATCCTCTCAATGCATCTTCAAGCAGTTCGCCCGCGAAGTGAATGCAGTCCTCCCCAAGCTCGAGGCCGCAGCGCCACCTCGGGTGGTCGGCGTCGCCATCACGTTCAACTCAACGGGTCAGGCTCAAGTGCGCGCCACACGGCGAAGTCCTCCCGATGCTTTGTTCCCCAATCATCGATAACGTGCAAGTCACCGTAACCCTCATCGATGGCGGAGCAGGCTCAATGTCCCGTCCAGAGAGACATTCAACAATCTCCAATTGCCCTACAATCAGCTTCACCAACCAAGCCTTTCTCCGAGTCACCGATGGCTCCACAGTTACGATTGGGCAGGTCCGCCTCCCCGTCACCTTCTGTGGCACGCGACAACCATCAAGACCGAGCTCATCGACCCGATGTCACCAACATTCGCACGCCATACAATGCCATCCTCGGGTACCCAGCTCTGGCCAAGTTCATGGTCGTGACTCATCACGGCTACAACGCCCTCAAGATGCCGAGGAAGCGGCGGAGTCATCACGGTGCCTTGTGAAGAGAGAGACGCAGTGTGCTCCCTGGAGCGAGCTTTTCAAGCCGCATCACTTGAAGACCCAGATCGCAGGAGCGGGAGGCTCCCCGAGACCGCTCCGAAGAAGAAGAAGACATCACCAGGCCCGACCCCTCGGGAGGCAGGCCCCTCAGGGTCCGCGCCTGTTCAGGGGGCACCTCCTTCTGCTGCATAGGAAGGCGCGCTCGGCGCCCTCCTCAAGCAAGGCTCGGGGGCTCTCTCCTGGAGGGCCACCGACCTTGCTAAGGTCACGAGGGAGGCGCTTGGGCACCACTTGGAGGCGTGTTTCAAAGCACATTTCGTCGGGAAGGAACGAGGAAAGGAGGGCCAAACCTCGGGGAGTTCAAGTAGCCGATCATACAGAGCTGCAGGAGTCAAGAGTCATGAGTGGCACTGACGGCTTACTGGGCCGCAGCTCCCCCATCCAGCGAGGATGGTGGGCTGCGATCTGCAGATCGACATACCAGGTTTCAACCGAGCCGCCTCTCGAGGCGCTTGGCCCTCACGCTGCGGGGAGTGCTTGAAGGTCCACCCCACAGCTACGCTCGCATGCCCCACGGCATGCCAAACGCGGCCGCCACGCAGCGCCCGGTACCGATGGGGAGCATCCTGGAGGCTCAAGAGGCCAGGCGTTTCACAGTCCTGGCGGAGATGGGGATGGTCCGCGAGGAGCCACCAGCGCCTCCGGAGCCTCCCGAGGCTCCTGGGCCTGGGGGCTCGTGAAGATCGGCTTCCGCAGCCCACGATGTCCGTTGCTTCATCATCCCTTCATCTTCAATGCTATCAGGTGACATCCTTCAAGTTTCATTTCCAGCTGGGAGCGCCCCTAGGGCTGCATCATTCCCAGCCCGCGTGGGTCCGTCCCTGTGGCATGTATCCCTTTTACTTCACGTTCCTAGCTTACCTTATCGGGGACGCCCCTCGGGCTGCATCATCCCCAAGTCGCTCGGGCCAGACCCAGCAACGTCTGCCTTCCCTGCACCTATCTAAATGAACTTGCTTCTTCGTGAGTAACATGCTTGACCTAGCTACCCGCTCGATTGACACCAACTGATGGAGCTGCTCCCCAACGGCACGACGCCTGCGCATGGTTCCGTCCCTACAACGCCGACAAACCTGAATGGTTGAGCTCTGGCCGCGGCAGCCCCACACATCGCCACCTCGTCAGGCCTTCAGTGCCTCGTCACCCCTCCAAAGCAACCAACGGCTGACCGTCGCTTGTCATAGCGGACTTTTGTTCTTCTTGTGGTGAGCCTGCAGGATCTCTTCATGGTGCAGCGCCAGGCGAGGCCCTCACGGCGTCTTCTTCACTCGTCTGCCCGCGAACCGCTTGCACGCTAAAGGGGGTACCGAGCATCACGACTCATGGGCTCCATCGCTCTCCAGCCCTCACCCTCTGGCCTTGACCACGGCATCGTGACCTGGCATACCAGCGATAACTGAGACCCGCTCGAGGGCCAGGACCCGAGGGTAGAGCAGAAAGGGGAGCAAAGGCGAGAGGGGAGAGGCACGCGGGGACCTCGCTAGGCAACCCCTACTTTGCCGATCTGTGAGACCTAACGTCGCACTGTGAAGCGGTTCTCGACTCCGAGATAAGTCACCGAAACATCACATGCTATCGCAGCACCGACCTCGCACCTAATGCAATCCCGTGTTAGCAACGCCGCTCCTTTCTCACCGAACGATGGCTGCTTGAGCGCTAAAGGGGACCTTGAGCATCGCGACTCGGGGGCTCTTATCGACCTCGGCCGCTCACCTCCTGGCCTTGACCACGGCATCGCGACCTGGCATACCAGCAACGGCTGAAGCCTGCCTTGGGATCGGGACCTGTCGGCGCAGAGCACCAAGCCCTCATGAGGTTTGAAAGGAAGAACTAAGCTAACACGGAATGAGCATCTCGCACTACTTCACGACAAATATCATATTAACAAACAGAACCACAAGCACCTTACAAGCCCCCACGGGGCGCACTTTTCGATTCCTCGCAGGGAACAGAGGGAATAGATCCTAAAGAACGCTAACTACACGCGCCTCCACGAGAGACGCCATCATCAACAGTGGGCCGCTAGGCACCGGCGCCAACCTCATCCAGATCAGAGGCGGCGGCGGCCTGCCTAGCCTGCCCTGCTCCGAGAGCGGCGCAAGCTCGGGGGCTCGTAGCTGTCGTCGCTCGTCTCTGGAGTCGCGAAGAACTCGGCGGAGTCGCTGGACCCTCCGGCGCCTCCGCCGCCTGAGGAGCTGCTGAGGGAGCGATCGGCGAGCCTGGTCCTCGCCGCGGCAGGGCCCCGACCACCTCTCTCAGGGCATCACTCTAGCCGGCGCCCTTCCGCGTCGAAGACCTTGAAGAGCATCATGGAAGCATTTTCGTACTCCAAGTGGATCACGAGGGCGCCCCTCGTCCTGCAGACCCAGGCGATCTTGCCCCAGCCTCGAGTCATGAAGACCTTGCCCAGAGCGACGACCGCGACCTCCGCTTCGGTCGCGAGGGTGCTGCAGCCGGCGTGCTGCAACTAGAGTTCCAGATATCCCCCCTACGGCATCACGATGGCGAAGGAGGAAGGAAGGCGGATCCAAGAATGAGGAGGCATGGCGACGTGGAGCACAAACTCTCGGAAGGAGCCCTCGGCATGGACTCCAGGAGGGACAACGCGCACCGCCGTGACCCGCCGACGCCGACGGCGGCGTCATCCATGGCGCTCGGCGTCAACTCCTTCAGGGCCCTCGAAGTGGGCGTACAAGGGCAGCGGGAACCCTGGCGGAGGCCGCTCGCACCAAGGCCTCGACACCTCCTGCCGGGCGCCCTCATCTCGATGGCATAGGGCTAACCGTTTATTCGGTGGAAGCGGGTCGGGACCCTCTCGGGGAGCCTTTCCCTTCTCTTCCGCGGAGAACCGGTGGATCGGAGCCATTGCCACAAAGTGGAGCAAGGACGGAGAAGAAGGAGAAGCAAGAGGAGATGGACTGGAAGGGCACGCGCCATTCCGTACTTATAGCCGGGGAAGGCCAACCGCCAGCCTCTACGATCGCAGGTAATCATGACATGCTTTGCATGCAGGGACTTGTCAATTCGTGCAGTTGCCGAGGCGTCATGGGGGAGCAGAGCCGCCCACGTCCAATCAACCACCACGCAGCGCCCAAGGCCGCAAGCTGTTAGGGCCCGCGGCGGCTTCGCACTTGCCCCTTCGCTTCTCTACTCAGCCAAGTCCAGCGCCGCTTTGGGCCCGGCTACTGTCGGCGCCTGGGAATAGAGGTACCCAGGAGACTTGCACCTGCGGCCTGCGGTGTGGCTCAAGGGGTGGCCCAAAGATGGCCCATCTTCATCAAGACAAGCTCAAGACCCTCGTGAGGGGCCAAGCCTCATGAGGCGGGCGACGTGAAGCTTCTCAGCACGGCCTCGTCAAAGTTGGCTCATGAGGAGGCAGAGAGATCAAGCGGGGTACCTCACGAGGTGCTCATGATGCAAGCCATGACAACCAAGGGCGCCAAAGGGCGCCAGCCCGCCACAGTTGTCCTCATTTCCTCTTTGGTGCAAAGGGGGCAAGCGAGCGAGAGCATCAAGCAAAGGCATCCGTTTCGTGCAACAAGACCAAGACCGTCAGAACGGCAGGAAGGAAGTCATTGTGGAGCCCAAGCTGGCGTCACCACCAGAGCCTTTGACAGTCGAGGACCAACTTTAGTCAGGATAAGTGTACTAGATGTTCCCCTTCAAAATGGCCAATTGTTGGCGCCCTTCCCGCTCAATATTTGGGAAGAGGCCCAGGGCCTTTGACTATAAATAGGACTAGCCACCCACAGGGTAGGAGGAGGATCATCATCTTGGAGGAGGATCATCATCTTGGATCGAGAGAGAGAGAGAGAGAGAGAGAGAGAGCGACTGGACTCCCCCTAGCAGTTCATCGCACCGGCCAAGAACACCTCACCCTCGCGAGGCTGTTCTTCCTTGTATTGTTCATCATCAGCCCAAGAGGCAATCCACCACACCACACACTGGAGTAGGGTGTTACACCACAGTGGTGGCCCGAACCAGTATAAACCTTGTGTCTCTTGTGTTGTTCTTTTGGTAGTTTAGATCTTTGCGAGGCGACGAGGTGAAGGTAGGTAGGGGTGAGATCTCCGCGCGCACCCCAGAGTTCGAACCTAGAGGGTCTGCCGGAACCCGAGATCCGACATACCCCACGAGGGCTTGGACCAGGTGAAGCCTTCTTCTTCTTGGGGATCACCTCGGGAATTATCCCGCTCCTGTGATCTAGGTCTTCGATTGCTGCGGCCTGGAAGGCACGCTCAAGCGAGCACACTGCATCCCTTTCCTCACAAGGCACTGTGATGACTCCTCCACTTCCTGGCATCTTGAGGACATCGTAGCCGTGGTGAGTCACTGCCATGAACTTGGCCAAAGCTGGGTACCCAAGGATGGCATTGTATGGCAGGCGAATGTGGGCGACGTCGAAGTTGATGAGCTCGGTGCAGTAGTTGTTGCGCTGTCCGAAGGTGATAGGAAGACGAACTTGCCCTATCGGGACGGTGGAACCATCGGTGACTCCGGAGAAAGGCTTGGTCGGCTGAAGCTGATCATATTGCACTTGGAGATCGTCGAATGTCTCGATAGATAGGACGTTGAGTCCTGCTCCGCCGTTGATGAGGGTCCTGGTGACTTGCACGTTGCTGATGACTGGTGAGCAAAGCATGGGGAGCACTTCGCTGCTTGCCGCAAGACTTGAGCCGATCCATTAATCAACGTGATGACGCATTTACGACCACCTGAGAGGGCATGTTGCCTCTGGCTTGGGGAGGACTGCATTCACCTCGCGTGCAAACTGCTTGAAGATGCGCTAAGAGGCTGGGGCCTGAGCACCACCCAGGATGCAAGCGATCGCGTGCGGCTCCTGGAAGGCCCCAGCCCCCTCGTCCTGATGATTGTCTTCGTACCTCCTTGGTGGCTGCGGCAGAGGTGGGAGCCCTGCATTGCCTTGAGGGCGATCCTCGCGAGGTTGGTCCCTCCAACCTCGCTCGCGAGGCTGGTCCTGCCAGCGGTCCTCGCGAGGTCTATCACGCCATCCCTGGCGAGGGCCACGGTCTTCCCAGTGTCCTGCGCCTCTTCCTCCTCCTTGGCCGTAGCCTCGATCATTGCGGTCAAGGCATCGACCGATTCTTACTTCTTGCACGGCCCTGAGCTCTTGGCATTCGTTGGTGTTGTGGGTGTGAAGATCGTGGTACACGCAGTACCGGCTGCCCTTGGAAGACTCGGGCTGATCCCTGCCTCGCTTGGTGTCTTGTTCGGGCGCGAGCACTGCAGCCCCCTTGCGCTTCACGTCCTTGGCCTTGGGCTTCTTCTCTTCTGGGCCGGCAGCTGGAAGCTCGAGGAGGTAGAGGCGCCCTTCCTCAGCCCTGGCGCATTTGGTCACCAAGTTGAACAGCTCCAGATATGTACACAGGTCTTCATGCATTGTCAGCTCCTCCTTCATCTTGACGTCACGCACGCCATCGGAGAAGGCTAAGACGATGGCCTCCTCAGTCACCTTGGGAATCTTGAGGCGTGCATTGTTGAAACGCTGGATGTACTTCTGCAGGGTCTCTCCTGGCTGCTGCTTGATGCGGCGCATGTCGCTCACGGCTGGAGGCCGGTCGCGAGTGCCTTGGAAGTTGATGATGAAGCGGGTGCGCATCTCGTCCCAGGAGGAGATCATGCCGGGAGCCAGGTTCAGGAGCCTAGTTCGGGCTCCGTCCTTCAGCGCCATGGGGAACCAATTCGCCATGACCTTTTCGTCCCTGTTGGCGGCTTCGATGCCCAACTCGTAGAGCTGAAGGAACTCCGCGGGGTCGGCGGTGCCGTCGTAACGAGGAGGCAGGTCTGGCTTGAACTTGCCGGGCCATGCGATGCTGCGTAGCTCAGCGGTGTAGGCGCGGCAGCATGCAGTGGCCACTGGAGCTCTCTGGTGATGCGGGGCTTGCTTCAGGGTTCCAGCACCGCTACTGGAGCAGCGAGGGTCTTGACGTGGTGGCTGGAGGCGTGGTCGCGGCGCTCGGTCTTTGGAGCATGCGAGCACATTCTGGGGACGAGGATCTCCGGCAGCTCCTTTCTTGGTGCACGGGCGCCGGACGCGGAGGACTCGGCCGCCACGCGCTTTGGAGCTGTGGCGCCTTCTTGGGAAGGAGGTGGCGGGGCACCTGCTCCCTGCCTCCTGGCGTGGTGCGGGCGAGGCAGCGAGAGGGACGGCGCTGGGAGCCTTCGGCGCGGACGAAGCTCGGCGACGCTGTCGAGCCACTCGTAGACGACATCGACGGGCGGTAGCGCAGGAGCTCATTTGCTGGCGAGCGTGGCTCGAGCCTCCATGGGCGCGGTGCACGCGGGACGAAGAACCGAAGGGCGGCGAAGGAGTGGTGGTGCGCCGCCTCGCCACCGATGGATGCAGGGAAGCCTTGCCTTTCGTTCCCGGGCCGGTGGCGGCGTTGGCGGCAGGCGACGGGGAATGACGGGGGTGTCCGCTGACGGGAGCCGTCTGGGCGACTCGAGCGGCACGAGCAGCCCGGCGCTCGGCAAGCGTCAGCCATGGACACGACGGAAGATCACACACGACCAGCAGAAGAAAGATTCTGGCGCACCCCTACCTGGCGCGCCAAATGTTGGATTTCGGGTTCCGGCAGACCCTTGAGGTTCGAACACTGGGGTGCGCGCGGAGATCTTTCCCCTACCAGCTCACGTGAGAATGGATTGCGAGCGATCTAAACTAGGAATGATGAACAACACAAGAGACACAAGCATTATACGAGTTCGGGCCACCGTTGCGGTGTAATACACTACTCTAGTTTGCGTGTGGTGGATTGCCTCAGGGGCTGATGAAGGACAATACAAAGGGAGAACAGCCTCGCGAGGGGCTGTTCTTGAGCTGGTGCGATGAACTGCTTGGGCGAGTCCAGTCGCTTCTATCTCTCTCTCTCTAGGGTGTTCGACTTGTCTCCCGTTCGTCCCCTCTCTTTGTGGTGGCTAGTCCTATTTATAGAGGGAGGCCATGGGCCTCTTCCCAAATAATGAGCGGGAAGGGCGCCAACAATTGGCCATTTTGAAGGGGAACATCTAGTACACTTATCCTGACTAAAGTTGGTCTTGGCTGCCAAAGGCTCGACGGTGACGCCGTCACAGGCTCCACGATCACCTCCATCCTGTCGTTCACTTTGGTATTGGTCTTGTTGCCTGAAGCGGCAACCTTTGCTCGATGCCTTGGCTCGTGGGTTGCTCCTTTGCACCAAAGGGGAAATGAGGACATCAGACAGGCCGGGCGCCCACCGGCGCCTCAAGTGGCCTTGATCGTCATGGCTTGCGCCACGGGCACCCTCGGGAGGTACTCCGCCTTGATCTCTCCGCCTCCTCATGAGCCCGCCTCGACGAGGCTGCTCCTGAGGTAGGTCCTCACATCTGCCCTCATGAGGCTTGGCCCCTCGCGAGGGTCTTGAGCTTGAGTGATGAAGCTGGGCGTGGCCGGGCCCCCACTTGAGCCATGCCGCAGCCGCAGTGTGCAAGTCCGTGACCTCTGCCCGTAATCCACGACAGCTGTTCATTATGCTCCCTAGGACTTTAATTGAGGCACAGAATGGCCAACTGCTTGCTTACTTATACGCAACGTGCTGCCTAAATTTGTAACTTGTCTGTGTTTTTGATTGGGCCCCAACATCATGCTCCTCCGGTGAGCTAAGAGGGATTTCTGTATGCAGGCTGCTTATGCCTCATGACGTGTAACATTTTTTTTAAAGTGACGTGTAACATTATTGTTAGTCCTGTTTTGCCATGTAGTACAAAATAGTGTCTTGTTCTCTTCACTGTTGTAACTATATTTTTGCCCTAGTCATGTGTACTTACAGAAACATTTCAGGACGAAGTGACATCAACACAAAGATCTGAAAGCAAAGGCGGCATGGACGCGTTATCGAATGATTATGGATTGGAATTGGAATGTCTTGATGTTCTCGAGCATCAACTATAGGTGGCAAGACAACGTGTACATGATTGTCAACGTATAATCAACAAGTTGAGACTGGACATGCGGTATTAGATGCGGGACTCAAAAAATGAAACAAGACACTGAGGTAACCATGAAGGAATTGGAGATTTTGCAGACTGAAATTTGTGCTATCTGAATCCGCCAATCCTATTTTCTGAAGAGATTATAGTTCAAATGGAGTTAAGTTGATGCGCGTCCATGATGTATGAGTTGTATTTGACAAGTGTATGTAATTTGCTGTTTGTGTATGCTTTATTATAACATGTGCCGAAACATAATGCCAAGTGGGTATAATCTGCTATAATTTCTTTATTGTATAGTGTAGGATTATTCTACCTTTCTATGCCTTGATCTCTTTATTGTATAGTGTATGCTTTTAGAGGTGATAGTACTGAGTAGGATAATTCTTATAATATGCTATATCGTTCAAACGGGGGCCAACTCGCCCGACCATGGCCCTTCACGGGCCGTCGGATCCATGGGCCTTCTACGTCTCGTAGGATCCATGGGCCTTCTACATCTCGTAGGATCCATGGGCCTTCTACGTCTCATAGGATCCATGGGCCTTCTACGTCTCATAGGATCCATGGGCCTTCTACGTCTCGTAGGATCCATGGGCCTTCTACGTCTCGTAGGATCCATGGGCCTTGTACGTCTCGTAGGATCCATGGGCCGCCGGCTCATTTATGGGTCTTGTACGGGCCTTTAATGGGCCGTAGACGGGCCTTTAATGGAAATCGTACATTTTATGGGCTGACCATAATGGGCCGTTAATAGGTCGTATTTGGTGATGCTATGAAAATGGCCCAATAGACTAACGGTCCACAAACGGATCGACTGTAACGACGGGCTGAATTTGGCCCACAAGCAGAAAATGACAGTAACGGGTCGTAAGTAACCGAATGCTGCAAATGAGCCCAAGAATAAATGGGCCCTCAGAAGGCCGAAAGTTAACTTGGGCTGGAAACGGCCCAACGGAATAACGGGCCGTTAATGGGTATAAAGTGATACACTGTTCATTACGGGCCAGTTTCACCACGGGCCGTTAATGGGTGTAAAGTAATACACTGTTCATTACGGGCCAGTTTCAGCACGGGCCGCTAATGGGCCAAGAGTTACAAAGGGCCTCATATGGCCGAAAGACGTCATGGGCCATACATGGGCCAGAAGTGAAAACGGACTGGAATAGTATTGGATGGCCCAGATGACGCTACTGGGCCTAATTCGCATAGGGCGTAACGGGCCTTGGGTTAGCGGGCTGTAAATGGGCTATATGCGAACAGGCCGTTAACGAGCTTTCCATGGGCCGCCCGCCACTTTGACCAAGTCAAACGGGCGGCCTTTTTCACAGGAATGGGCCTTTGTTGGGTGCGTGCCATGTGTCGACGTATCATAGGCGCCTATTCGACCCAGCGATTTAGCTGACACGTGTTTCGTCCGGCCAATAAGAATTTTACACGTGGAAATTTCCCATTGGTCAGGGCTGTTAACGGGTTATCGGATCCAAAACCCGACCCGATAGCTTAACAGCGTTTCGTTACGGTGGATGCCACGTGTCTTTCGCCCTTGACGAAAAGCACTTATACGGAATAGCGATTTATCGTCATGGAAGTGGACACTTCCGTGATGATAATTTTGGTAATGTCATGGAACACTTCTACGACAGCACAGATATGACTATCTTGATTCTGTCATAAATTTGTCATGGATGTACATGCATGAAAAAAAACGCAACCTACTGTGACAAACACGTATCATCACGGAAGTGTATTTTTTTTGTAGTGGTGGCAGTGGGTAAGTAAGTGGTGGATGAACAACATGTCTTCACGGGAGGTAACTGGTAGTTTATTTTCAGCATAGTTCATGCATGTATCCATGTCTCGTAGATGCACCTATGCCATGTTTTGAAATGCTATGCTATGCCATGTTATGCCATTGCCATGTTAGAAGTATGTTTTGATATGCCATGTTATTGCCAAGCTATTAGATGCTATGATATTGATGCTTAGTTTGATTTATGTCTCTAGTTAATATCATGCCATGCTTAGTTTCTGTTATGGGATATGTTGTTGCATGCGCTTGGTTCTTGCCTTGTCATCTGTTTGTTTGGACGCTATATATTTGGTTGTCTTGCAAGTACATTCAATGTACTGACCTGGCGTGTCATGCTAGTTTGTAGGTCATGCCTGGATTATTTGCTTGTTTGGTCGCGCTAGGTCGTAACCTTGCCAGTCCTGTGAGTTGTGGAGCCCAGCCATAGTCGATGTGCTGCCAAACCAAGACTTCCGCCGCAATTTAGATAGACTTAGAGCTATGCCACACATTGTATCCATCAATGATGTAATCATCTATACATGTATTTGATGAATATTCGTTTACGTGGAATGCTGTATCATGGACTTGTCGTGCGTCAGGTGTTATCCCGGGCTGACGTGCGAAGGCCCCCTGCTGCATGCGGATCGGGGTGCCACATGAGATGGTATCAGAGCAGCCAGGCTGGCATAGGATTACCCTAGCATTAGACCCCCATTACCACCAACTCGCAATGACCCTAAGGGATTTGACCCATCCCTGGCATCCGGCATGGCCACTATTGAGCAGCAGGTGGCGCAGCGGGATTGACACGTCCCTACACCCACTATCCCCGCCTAGTTTCCATGGATTGGATAGCAACCCAATCCTTTCTGGTCGGCCGCACAGCGTATCCTTCGCGATTAATGGAAAGGGGCCACGCCATGCGGGCATGTCCCGCATAGCTGCCTATAAAGCCCCCTTTCTGCTAGCCGCATCCCTCCCCACTCAGTAAGCCATGTCCCTGTAGAGAAGCCTAGCTAGTAACTCTGAAGTCATAACTCGCTCTCTCAGAGCACCCAAATTTTACACCCGAACCTTCGCAGTCAATCATGCTAGCTTTCCACCCCTTCTTACTGATATGCTCACCAAAGCCCTTGGTTGTAATGCTAGCCCTGATTACCTGGTGTTCCAATCGGCACCCGTACCTCACCTTCACCGATATGATGAAAGAGTGCACATCTGCCCAGGTCCCACAGAAGATGGTCAGCCCTTGGTTTTTTAGGGTAGACCCATGCCCGCTACTGAGTTGGCAATTCAGGCTGCTGTTGTGGAGGCTATCATATACCTTTGAACCAAGTTTCCGCAAGTGGCAGAGAAGTGGGAGTTATGCTTTTCCCCCGTTGTGGCAGATGTAGGAAGTAAGCATCCTATCACTGTCGAGGAAGATGACCCAACAATCGCTCGCCTGGTGCAATATATCACTGCCCAGGGGATGATGATTGCTAAGATGATTGTCGAGTTTAGGACCTTGGATCGTGATGCTACTCGGGTTGTCACGGAAGCTTATCGTGAAGCTCCTCAATTTGCATCTCAAGCCACTCGCCCAACGCCATCCAACCCAGTGCTACCATCTCAGCCTATGCCATGGCTAAAGCCAGACATCATCACCCTCGGCTCCTTCAACAAGGCTCTATACCGTTTCACCAGCAGCATTTGCTTGGGACTGTTCCAGTCGCACCCCCAGTTGTTGAGCCCCAACCCATAGAAGTGTCGGACGATGAAGGTGAAGATTGGCTCAGTCTTCGTCTTCCAAGAGAGCCCCAGCAAGACCAGTCCGCTGGGTGACATCAGTCATGCAGTCAGGTGATTCTGCGAGTAGGTCGGTCTGTCGGTTCATCCTCGATATGAGGATAGAACCATGTATCTCGGAGTGAGTTGTTTCTTTTAGTGCGTAGTGCCTTTGTGCTTTGTTGTATGCTTGTATTGTTTGTAACCCGTATGCTATGTTTTATGTATGCTTTCTTGCTTTTTGTTTTTTTTATTGTCTCTCTGTCAAGCAGAAATGTTTGACAGGGTTGGCAATGTGTTGCTAACAAAGATTTTAAATCAGTAGGGCACATACACTAAACAACATTGACTCGTCCCGAGTCTATAATAAAATGCGCGCTGGTGTAGGTATATGTATACCAGGAGTACATATACCCACTAGCATTAAAACACCATAGTGTGATTTGTTTGATGTGTTTTTCCTTTGCATGTATGTTACATCTATCTGTTTGCTTGTTTAGATTATACTGCAGACTGCACGCATACTAGGTTCACCCACGAGTACATTTGGGCAGTACTCGGAGGATTGCATAGTCGCATCCCTAGCTCTATCTGTGCGTACCCCGTGTGCCAGATTTCCAAACCCAGAGCCTCAAAGAGGCATTTCCATCTGGCCATTTCTTGTCACTAATTCTTTTTCGTTAGCCCCCAATTTCATTTCCGGGGGAACACTGCCAACTTTATTTCACTCGATCCAGTACAACTACCCCAATACAAATTTCCACTCCGATTCTACCTCGACACCTACATTTCATGGAGATATCCGCGAAATTTTTCCCCGTGCCTTAGTGTGATTCCTGAGCTAGCGCAGCCACCTCACCCGCATCCGGACCCCGCCGCCACCACCATCACCGCCTTGCGTGGCGCAGGCAAGTAGCCCCCACCGCTCCACCGTAGCATGCGATCACTCCGTCGGCACAAAGCAAAGGAGGATCAAGCGTGGGGGAGGACCACCCAGTGCACCATCTTCTCCCACATATCAAGCCACCGCACCTAGTCGCGCGTTGTCCCGGGCCAGATCATTCCTGATGAGTATCACCGTGAGGATCGACGAGCCGATCAGCGTGTCCAGTAGCGCAGCTAGGAACCACCACAGCGCCACCAGGAACACAGCCTCGCCGAATGAGCTCGGCTCGATCTCGTCCAACACAAAGAGGTAGTAGAGCGGCATTGTATTTGTGTGTTGGAGGAGAGCCGTGCTGCCGTGTCTTATAGCCTAACCCCGTACGGTGAGCGAGGTCCAGGAGAACCGCTCATCGCCCAATCACCGGCGTCCAGGAGGCGAATCTGCGAGCAGTGCCGACAAGGTGCTGGCCCGCGATGTGAGTGCTTGCTGCACCGGCACCGTGCACGCTGCACACTACGGTACTAGGGTCCTCATCACCCTAGGATCTAGATGCGCACTGCGCCACGCCGCACGCTGAGCAGCAACGAAGAAGAAGTAGCAGGCTGGAGGTAGAAGTAGGAGGCTGCCAATGGGCCCTCGACCCACGTGTCAGCAGGTGAAACCACTGTTCATTGGGGTGCATCCAGCTTTTTTCGGGAATTTGATCTCGAGTGCCCCTAGCCGTAGAGGTAACCCCGTTTTTCCCATATCTCCCCCTAGAGGTACCAATTATCGGTACCCCAACTTGTGTGAATCTGACCGAAGGGTTAAATATTAACCCAGAGGTTTTTCCCCGGAGTGGCTATCATTTCATTTTGCTGTAACCCTAGGAATCTCGAGGACGAGATTCTTTTAAGGGGGAAGGTTTGTAACGGCCACAAAATTGGGTTATCAATTTTTGTGTTGTTATTCCTTCCTGGCAATCATTTCTCAAATATTTCTCCTGAGTTTGCTGGATAACCCTGAGAATTCTTGTCATTTACAACCTTTCAAAACCATGCTCATGTCTTGTCAGTGGGCAAGACCCCATTTGATCCATCTCAACCCTCTCAGAGCCCTAATTCCAAATTCCAATATTTGGATATGCCCTTTTGTGAATACAAAGGAGCCATCATTTTCCTTGATCTGTTGATCCTCCCAATTGTTCCCAGAGACCCTCCTACCTTTCTAAACCTTGGATATGCAAAATATTGCTAAGTCCTATGCAATATTTTTCATTTGTGATTTATTCCTTTTCTTATCTTTCTGAGGAATAAAATCCAAAGGCATAGCTAGCCATCTCCTAAATTCATGAAAATTTGTGGAGATGATATTTATGTCATCCAAGCTCTCGCAAAAATATTGGCCATTATTAAAAAAGGAAAATGCCTTTTCCTATTTTAAGCCAATATTCCATTTCTGCCACTTTCTAAAGGAACTACCATTCTTATAGTAGAGAAAATTCCCAAATAATTTGTGGAGCTTGCCCTTGCTATATATTCACTAGTTCCATCCAAACCTCATGACCCACAGTTCAAAAATTGGGCACATGATCCAATGCAACTTTCTGCCTTCTCTGAAATTTTGAAAAGGAAGTGCTTCATTCGTAACTCCATTTGAGCTGAAATTTTGCAGGGTGATTAAGATTGAAAAATCACCCTTGGATACCAAAAATCAGCCCAATCACTTCATCCTATCTCCCTACGCAATTTTTCAAAGTTTCTGACCAGATTGCAACTTTTTGAAGGAAGTACCTTCATGGAGTGTCCAAATGGGATGAAACTTTACCAGATTCTCACATATCCCAAATCATTAGTACCCACCAAAATTCAGCTCATTCCATTGATCTATGTGAGCCCAGGATCAATTCTTTGTTTCTGTCCAAATTTTCAGTTTGTGAAGCAAGTATATTTTATCTTGCTCCATTTTGGCTGAAAATTTTCCTAAGACTTCTCCTATCCATATAACCTTCCTCCATAAGATTTTGGCTCATTTCATCTAGCCAATAATTCCCTAGATTTTTCTCAAGGTTTTGGGCAGAAAAGATGTTTGTGAAGCAAGTACCACTTTGGAAGCTCCAAATGGTATGAAAATTTTACAACATCTCTGTATGTTCGAATAACCTTGCCATATCCATTTTTCAGCCCAAGGCATCACTCCTAGTGAGTGCCCCTTCCTCATTTTGTTTCTGGACCAGAACTAGCAGTTGCAAAGCAACTATGTTAAATACTGGTCCAAATCACTCCCAAATTAGCAGGACCGTAGTCCTTACTACCCTAAACCTCCCTAACATCAAGCTTCTCTATTAACCTCACTAAGTTAATCACAAAAGTGTGGTCAAGTTTGCTATAGCAAACTTGTGAAGTTTGGTCCTCTTTGATCACTGCGCCTCTACCCGTTCCATCACCTCATCTTTAATGTAGCTTGGAAGGACTTCACTGCTAAGTGCTGACATGGTTAGGCATGAAGTAGGAGGCCAGAGCGCGCCTTGTCGGTGGTGATCATGAGTGATGCGAGCCAAATCGGTGGTCTGCGCACTGTTCTCGTTGGCAGCCCTGCTCCGGCCGGACCTGGTTCGTTCGAGCTTGTCCAACCGCCTCCCCGCGACGTCTTCTTCCCCTGGACTCCTCCCCCCTTCGTTTTCTTCCTCAGTGCACCGTCGTCGTTGCTGCACAGTACGTGACCGTGTGTGCCGTCGTCTTCCCTCGGTGTCCTCTTCCTCCCTGAGTCCCTTGGCTTTGCTCAACCCCGTGAGCCTCTGCACCTCGTCCGCTTCCCCCTCGTCGCCTTCCCGCCGCTACCTGTGACCCTTGGCCGCGCCAACCGACACCGCGTCCGTCACCGGAGCATGGACACGTCGCCAACTGCGTGCCACCTCTCCCCCTCTTTGCGAGCCTTCCCCACGGCTATTTAAGCATGCCCCGAGCTCCCTCACAGTCTACAACCCGTCCCCGAGCCTTTCCCTGAGCCCGGAGCCCCTCTCTGACCCCCACCATCGGCATGGCCGCCGCCTCGGCTCCCCTTGAGTCCGGCCTCATTGAGCCTTCCCCCTCCATCCCTCCACCACCAATGCATCCCATGGAGCCCGGCGAACCCCCTCATGACCTCGGCCCCTCCTCTCCACCACTGTAGCCCCTTGTTCACCGGCGACCGGAGCCCCTCTCCGCCGCAGCCCCTGCTGCTTCCTCTACATAGCTGCTCGGCGGAAGAGCTCACCTCCATATGATGCGTCTCCTTCCCCTGAGCTCCTAGGTAGGTCGCCCGTCCTCTGCTATGGCTAGACACGCCGGCAATCGCCATCGAGGCGAACGTCTCCCTCGACCAGGCTCGTCCCCGAGATGGAGGTTGAAGGAGGTCAGGCCAGGCGGGCCCCACCCCGCGTGACCCCACCACTACAAAAGAAATACACTTCCGTGATGATACATGTTTGTCACAGTAGGTCACGTTTTCTGTCATGCATGTACATCCATGACGATTTTATGACAGAATCAAGATAATCATACCTATGCTGTCGTAGAAGTGTTCCATGACATTACCAAAATTATCATCACGGAAGTGTCCACTTCCATGACGATAAATCGCGCGTCATAAAAGTGCTTTCATCAAGGGTGACCGACACGTGGCATCCACCATAACGGTCACCGTTAAGCTATCGGGTTCCGGTTTGGATCCAATAACCCGTTAATAGCCCGGACCAATGGGGATTTTCCACGTGTAAAATTCTCATTGGCCGGAGGAACCACGTGTCGGCTCACCGTTGGGACAGATGTCATCCACTCATTGGATAGGAGGCGCCTATGATAGCGACATGTGGCATGGCCCAACAGTAGCCCATTTGGGTGAAAAAGGCCGGCCCAGTAAGAATTAGCAGGTCGGCCCATATAAGGCCTACTTGTGTCAGGTCCATTTAAGCCCACGACCCATAGGAGATGTGACAATTCGTCCCGTCAATGGCTCGTTAACGATTTGACACCATTGCAGCCCATCGTCAGTTCGAGCCCGTTAATAGCCCGCTATATATTTGGGCTCAATATCGGCCCGATGTGGTTTTGGCCTGTTAACGACCCATTCAAGGGATGGGCCAATTTTCAGGATGTACATCTTTCGGCCTTTTAGCGACCCATTTAAGTGTTGGGCCAATTTTCGGCCGGTGTGTCCTTCAGCCTGTTGACGGCCCATAGGTGAGTTGGGCCATTTGCCGTCAGACCTGAGTTTTGGCCTTTTAATGGCCCCTGCTCTTCATGGTCCAATACCGGCCCGGTTTCTCTTTCGGCCTGCTAAAGACCCACAACACAGTTGGGGCATTTACAGTATGACCTGACTTTCGGCCTCTTAGCGGCCCATGCTCTTCATGGTCCAGTACGAGCCCGATGTCTCTTTCGGCCTGCTAAAGGCCCACAGTATAGTTGGGCCATATGTAGCCCGAACTTAGTATCGGCCTGTTAACGGCCCGTGAAATCAAATGGGCCCACCTGTTGCGTGCTTCGATGTCGGCCTGTTAATGACCCAGGAGGTAAGAGGGCCGACAATTAACTTTCGGCCTGGTAATGGCCCATTAACTTATGGGCCCACTAAAGTTCGTACATATTTTTAGGCCCAATTAGATAATTTGAGCCCATTACGACGAGCAATTATGCATAGGACCAAAACCGATCAAGCAAAGGTACGTCATACAGGAAAAAATGTTGCACATCGAGCATATATTACAGGAAATTACATCCATTGGGCAATCAAAGAATAATGCCAGTGCAAATAAACGAACAAAACCTAACGATCTACAATGTCACAATCTGCAACCTCAGCGCGGATGACGCCCATAAGCATGTGGGTAAGTTCTTGCTGCTTTGCTACACTGTCTCCAAAAACATTGATCAATTGTTGTTGCGCATGAATGTGCACATCTGATTCCTCTACCATTTCCATCATTGCTTCAGCCATTAATTGGTTCACAAACATACATTTTTTCCGTTGCATTCGAGACAGAGGAAACTGAACAGATTCAGATGGCGATTTGGGCAGGCTTGTATTATTGATAGTGGAGAGTGTCTCCACCATTGCATCATAACATAAATTAGGAGGGGAACCAAACAAATTAATCAAGAGTTATTGCCATATTACCTGGCCTAGATTTATTGGAAAGAAACAATGGGTTGCCTTGCTGTTTTTAGAGTTTGTCTTCTTATCTTCAAAGAAATTTCGCACCAAATTAACTCACTAGCATTGCTATCGTTGGCCAGGTCTGATAATAGGAAAGCAACATTGACACAACGAACGTTGGGCAACCAGACCACACCATCCTACACCAAATTAACACAATATGGCACATCTATCATCAGCCAGGTAAGGTAATACGAAAGCAACATTGACACAATGAATGAAAGGGCAACCAGAGCAGCACTACAATTTAGTAATGTGCATAATATCAGATAGTACACTCATGCAGCTCATGCAAAACTACCAGGCAATTTTCCTTACAAAAATCAACATTGTCGCCTTTAACATATTGCTACAACTGAATTTTGATCAGATAAAGGTTGGATTCACACCGATTAACAAAATACATGCTGATGTAAAAATATAGTGATATACAACAGGTACTTACATCAGCATTGGAGCACAAAGAATTCCTGCAATATACTTTCCTGAATACGATCCCAATACATAAAGTCTTCTATCCTTTAAGCTTATTTTCTAAAAGAGAGATGGGTAAGAAACATGTAGAAAATATGATCAGAATGCTATAAAATTTCATGATGCGAGGATACGCACACACTTCTTAGAATGAAGTTGACATATTTTTGCTGGACTGGAGTGGACTAGTTCTTTGGCCACTGGAATCTGCTTATTATTAGTGGGAGTTGGGTTTCTCTTGTCTTTGGAGGCGGTATCTATGAAAACTGGAGTTGGTTTATTATCTCCTGGCGTTTGGATCTTTTGCAAAGACCTGGTTTGTAACCCTTCAGATTCTAACATAGTTGTCTTCCCCTTGCATGCCTTATATAGAAGAATGGTGCTTCAATTATAAAACATGCTACAACAGAGATGGAATAGGTACTGAAGAATAGAAAGGCTTGACATATTGACATGTATTCCCTCCATCCAAAAATAAATGGATGGGTCTAGGCGTGTTTCAGTTCTAGATACATCCAGTTTTATCCATTTCTGTGACATGTAATCCAGATGGAGGGAGTATGATGTAAGAGCTAGGGATACGACAAGACAACAATGTAAAAAAACACTACTTGAATGTAAAACTGTATGCTAGCAGAATACATACAGAAAACACTAAGGCAACATATGCGAGTATGATTGGGAAACTAAGATGGCATTTGCTACCTCTTGAGCATTGCGTTGGATTTCCTTGTAGAGGAAAGGCGATGCAGCAAAGTAGCGTAAGTATTTCCCTCAGTTTTTGAGAACCAAGGTATCAATCCAGTAGGAGGCTACGTGCGAGTCCCTCGTACCTACACAAAGCAAATAACTCCTCGCAACCAATGCGATAAGGGGTTGTCAATCCCTTCACGGCCACTTACGAGAGTGAGATCTCATAGAGATGATAGATAATATTTTTGGTATTTTTGGTATAAAGATGCAAAGTAAAATAAAAAGCAAAGCAATAATAACGCGATGGAAGACTAATATGATGAGAATAGACCCGGGGGCCATAGGTTTCACTAGTGGCTTCTCTCAAGAGCATAAGTATTTTACGGTGGGTGAACGAATTACGGTTGAGCAATTGACAGAATTGAGCATAGTTATGAGAATATCTAGGTATGATCATGTATATAGGAATCACGTCCGAGACAAGTAGACCGACTCCTGCATCTACTACTATTACTCCACTCATCGACCGCTATCCAGCATGCATCTAGAGTATTGAGTTAATGAAAACAGAGTAACGCCTTAAGCAAGATGACATGATGTAGACGGATAAATTCATGCAATATTATAAAAACCCCATCTTGTTATCCTCAATGGCAACAATACAATACGTGCCTTGCTGCCCCTACTGTCACTGAGAAAGGACACCGCAAGATTGAACCCAAAGCTAACCACTTCTCCCATTGCAAGAAAAACCAATCTAGTAGGCCAAACCAAACTGATAATTCAAGAGACTTGCAAAGATAACCAATCATACATAAAAGAATTCAGAGAAGATTCAAACATTGTTCATAGATAATCTTGATCATAAACCCACAATTCATCGGTCTCAACAAACACAACGCAAAAAGAAGATTACATCGAATAGATCTCCACGGGAGAGGGGAGAACATTGTATTGAGATCCAAAAGAGAGAAGAAGCCATCTAGCTACTAACTATGGACACGAAGGTGTGAGGTAAACTACTCACACTTCATCGGAGGGGCTATGATGATGTAGAAGCCCTCCATGGTGGATTCCCTTCCGTGAACTGGAACAGGCCCCAAGATGGGATCTCGTGAGTGCAGAAAGTTGCGACAGTGGAATTAGGTTTTTGGCTCCGTGTCGATCGTTTGAAGTGCGTGAGGTATATATAGGAGGAAGAAGTACGTCGGTGGAGCTTCGTGGGGCCCACGAGGGTGGGGGGCGCACCCTAGGGGGGTAGGCTCGCCCCCTACCTCATACCCACCTCGTGGCTTTCTTGACGTAGGGTCCAAGTCTCCTGGGACATATTCGGTGAGAAAATCACGTTCCCGAAGGTTTCATTCTGTTTGGACTCCGTTTGATATTCTGTTTCTTCGAAACACTGAAATAGGAAAAAAACAGCAATTCTAGGTTGGGCCTCCGGTTAATAGGTTAGTCCCAAAAATAATATAAAAGTGGAAAATAAAGCCCAATATGGTCCAAAACAGTAGATAATATAGCATGGAGCAATCAAAAATTATAGATACGTTGGAGACGTATCAGGCATCCCCAAGCTTAATTCCTGCTCGTCCTCGAGTAGGCAAATGATAAAAACAGAATTTTTGATGTGGAGTGCTACTTGGCATAATTTCAGTGTAATTCTTCTTAATTGTGGTATGAATATTCAGATCCGAAAGATTCAAGACAAAAGTTCATATTGACATAAAAATAATAATACTTCAAGCATACTAACTAAGCAATTATGTCTTGTCAAAATAACATGGCCAAAGAAAGTTCATCCCTACAAAATCATATAGTTTAGTCATGCTCCATTTTTGTCACACAAGAATGCTCTCATCATGCACAACCCGATGACAAGCCAAGCAATTGTTTCATACTCTAGTAATCTCAAACCTATAAACTCTCACGCAATATACGAAGCGAGCCATGGATATAGCACTATGGGTGGAATAGAATATGATGATGGGGTTATGTGGAGAAGACAAAAGGAGAAGATCTCACATCAACGAGGCTAATCAATAGGCTATGGAGATGCCCGTCGATTGATGTTAATGCAAGGAGTAGGGATTGCCATGCAACAGATGCACTAGAGCTATAAATGTATGAAGCTCAACAAAAGAAACTAAGCGGGTGTGCATCCAACTTGCTTGCTCACGAAGACCTAGGGAACTTGAGGAGGCCCATTGTTGGAATATACAAGCCAAGTTCTATAATGAAAAATTCCCACTAGTATATGGAAGTGACAAAACAAGAGACTCTCTATCATGAAGATTATGGTGCTACTTTGAAGCACAAGTGTGGTAAAGGATAGTAGCATTGTCCCTTCTCTCTTTTTCTCTCATTTTTATGGCCTTTCTATTTTTTATGGCCTTTCTCTTTTTTCTTTTTTCTTCTTTTTTTAATATTCCTCACTTGGGACAATGCTCTAGAAAATGAAGATCATCACACTTCTATTTATTTACAACTCAATGATTACAACTCGATACTAGAACAAAGTATGACTCTATATGAATGCCTCCGCGGTGTACCGGGATATGCAATGAATCAAGAGTGACATGTATGAAAGAATTATGAACGGTTGCTTTGCCACAAATACTATGCCCACTACATGATCATGCTAAGCAATATGACAATGATGAAGGTGTCATGATGAACGGGATAGTCGAAAGTTGCATGGCAATATATCTCGGAATGGCTATGGAAATGCCATAATAGGTAGGTATGGTGGCTGTTTTGAGGAAGATATAGGAGGTATATGTGTGAAAGAGCGTATCATATCATGGGGTTTGGATGCACCGGTGAAGTTTGCACCAACTCTCAATGTGAGAAAGGGCAATGCACTGCATCAAGAGGCTAGCAATGATGGAAGGGTGAGAGTGCGTATAATCCATGGAGTCAACATTAGTCATAAAGAACTCACATACTTATTACAAAAATCTACAAGCCATCAAAAACCAAAGCACTACGCGCATGCTCCTAGGGGGATAGATTGGTAGGAAAAGACCATCGTCATTCCCCCCGACCGCCACTCATAAGGAGGACAATCAAAGAACACCTCATGTTTCAAATTTGTTACATAACGTTTACCATACGTGCATGCTACGGGACTTGCAAACTTCAACACAAGCATTCTTCAAATTCACAACTACTCAACTAGCACTACTTTGATATTATCACCTCCATATCTCAAAACAATCATCAAGCATCAAACTTTTCGTAGTATCCAACACACCCATAAGAAAGTTTTTACTATTTTTGTATACCTAGCATATTGAGGTTATTAAGAAAATTATCATGCTATTTAAGACTCTCAAAATAATCTAAGTGAAGCATGTGAGATCAATAGTTTCTATAAAACAAATCCACCACCGTGCTCTAAAAGATATAAGTGAAGCACTAGAGCAAAACTATATAGCTCAAAAGATATAAGTGAAACACAAAGAGTATTCTAACAAATTCCAAATCATGTATGGCTCTATCAAAAGGTGTGTACAGCAAGGATGATTGTGGTAAACTAAAAAGCAAAGACTCAAATCATACAAGACGCTCCAAGCAAAACACATATCATGTGGTGAATAAAAATATAGCTCCAAGTAAAGTTACCGATGGAAGTAGACGAAAGAGGGGATGCCTTCCGGGGCATCCCCAAGCTTTGACTTTTTGGTGTCCTTAGATTATCTTGAGGGTGCCATGGGCATCCCCAAGATTATTCTCTTGACACTCCTTGTTCCATAATCCATCAAAAGATTTCACCCAAAACTTGAAAACTTCACAACACAAAACTCAACAAAAATCTCGTGAGCTCCGTTAGTGAAAGAAAACAAAAGACCACTTCAAGGTACTGTAATGAACTCATTCTTTATTTATATTGGTGTTAAACCTACTGTATTCCAACTTCTTATGGTTTATGAGCTATTTTACTAGCCATAGATTCATAGAAATAAGCAAACAACACATGAAAAACAGAATCTGTCAAAAACAGAACAGTCTGTAGTAATCTGTAACTAACGCAAACTTCTGGAACTCCAAAAATTCAGAAAAAATAGGAAGTCCAATGAAATTTGTTTATTGATCAGAAGAAATTGGAATCACTATTTTATCACGTTCTGGTGATTTTTAACAATTGTTTTCGTGAACATAAAGTTTCTGGAAATTACAGCAAGATCAAATAACTATCATCCAAGAAGATCCTATAGGTTTAACTTGGCACAAACACTAATTAAAACATAAAACAACATCTAACCAGAGGCTAGATGGATTATTTATTCCTAAACAGAAGCAAAAAGCAAAAAACTAAAAATAAAATTGGGTTGCCTCCCAACAAGCGCTATCGTTTAACGCCCCTAGCTAGGCATAAAAGCAAGGATAGATCAAGGTATTGCCATCTTTGGTAGGCAATCCATAAGTGGCTCTCATGATAGATTCATATGGTAATTTAATTTTCTTCCTAGGGAAGTGTTCCATGCCTTTCTTTAATGGAAATTGGAATCTAATATTCCCTTCCTTCATATCAATAATTGCACCAATCGTTCTAAGGAAAGGTCTACCAAGAATAATAGGACATGAAGGATTGCAATCTATATCAAGAACGATAAAATCTACGGGCACATAATTACTATTTGCAACAATAAGAACATCATTAATTCTTCCCATAGGTTTCTTAATAGTGGAATCCGCCAGGTGCACGTTTAGAGAGCAATCATCAAAATTGCGGAAATCTAGCAAATCGCACAAAGTTTTGGGAATAGTGGAAACACTAGCACCCAAATCACATAAAGCATAAAATTCATGATCCTTAATCTTAATTTTAATAGTTGGTTCCCACTCATCATAATTTTTTCTAGGGATAGAAACTTCCAACTCAAGTTTTTCTTCATAAGATTGCATCAAGGCATCAACGATATGTTTAGTAAACACTTTATTTTGACTATAAGCATGAGGGGAATTTAGCACGGATTGCAACAAGGAAATACAATCAATTAAAGAGCAACTTTCATAATTAAATTACTTGAAATCCAAAATAGTGGGTTTAGCAACACCTAGGGTTTTGCTTTCTTCAATCCCACTTTTATCAATTTTAGCATCATAATTTAAAAACTCCGAATTTTTTGAACGCCTTCTAGGTAAAGGTGGATCATATTCAGTCTCATCATTATCAAGATTCATATTGCAAAACAAAGATTTAATAGGGGACACATCAATAACTTTTAGATCTTCATCTTTATTTTCATGGAAATTGGAAAAACACGCTTTAATAAAGGCTTCTTTCGTAGCACGCATCCTAGCGGTCCCTTGCACTCATCAATGGAAATTCTCATGGCTTTGAGAGACTGATTGATATCATGCTTAGGAGGAATAGATCTAAGCTTTAAAGAATCAACATCAAGAGAAATTCTATCAACGTTCCTAGCCAATTCATCAACTTTAAGCAATTTCTCTTCAAGCAAAGCATTGAAATTCTTTTGCGAATTCATAAACTCTTTAACACTAGTCTCAAATTCAGAGGGCATCTTATTAAAATTTCCATAAGAGTTGTTGTAGGAATTTCCATAATTATTAGAAGGATTACTAGGATAAGGCCTAGGATTAAAGTTCCCTCTATACGTGTTGTTACCAAAATTATTCCTACCAACAAAATTCACATCCATAGATTCATTATTATTCTCAATCAAAGTAGACAAAGGCATATCATTAGGATATGTAGAAACACTCTTAGTAGCAAATAATTTCATAAGTTCATTCATCTTTCCACTCAAAACATTGATTTCTTCTATCGTATGCACTTTTTTATTAGTAGATCTTTCAGTGTGCCATTGAGAATAATTACCATAATATTATCTTGGAGTTTAGTAGCATCTCCTAAAGTGATTTCCATAAAAGTGCCTCCCGCAGCCAAATCTAAAAGATTTCTAGAAGCAAGATTCAATCCGGCATAAATTTTTTGTATAATCATCCACAAATTCAAACCATGAGTAGCGCAATTACGTATCATTAATTCCATCCTCTCCCAAGCTTGTGCAACATGTTCATGATCAAGTTGCTTAAAATTCATAATATCGTTTCTAAGAGAGATGATCTTAGCGGGAGGAAAATACTTAGAGATAAAAGCATCTTTACACTTGTTCCAAGAATCAATACTATTTTTAGGCAAAAACGAAAACCAAGTTTTAGCACGATCTCTAAGCGAAAAAGGAAATAGCTTCAATTTAACAATATCATTATCAACATCTTTCTTATTTTGCATATCACACAAATCCACGAAGCTATTTAGATGAGTAGCGGCATCTTCACTAGGAAGGCCGGCGAATTGATCTTTCATAACAAGATTCAACAAAGCAGTATTGATTTCACAAGATTCAGTATTGGTTAGAGGAGCAATTGGAGTGCTAAGAAAATCATTATTGTTGGTATTGGTAAAGTCACACAATTTGGTATTATCTTGAGCCATCGTGACAAGCAAGCAATCCAACACACGGGCAAACAAAAAACAAGCGAAAAAAGGCAAACAGAAAAGAGAGGGCGAATAAAACGGCAAGGGTGAAGTGGGGGAGAGGAAAACGAGAGGCAAATGGCAAATAATGTAATGCAAGAGATAAGGGATTGTGATGGGTACTTGGTATGTTGACTTTTGCGTAGACTCCCCAGCAGCGGCACCAGAAATTCTTCTTGCTACCTCTTGAGCACTGCGTTGGATTTCCTTGAAGAGGAAAGGATGATGCAGCAAAGTAGCGCAAGTATTTCCCTCAGTTTTTGAGAACCAAGGTATCAATCCAGTAGGAGGCCACGCGTGAGTCCCTCATACCTACACAAAGCAAATAACTCCTCACAACCAATGCGATAAGGGGTTGTCAATCCCTTCACGGCCACTTACGAGAGTGAGATCTCCTAGAGATGATAGATAATATTTTTGGTATTTTTGGTATAAAGATGCAAAGTAAAATAAAAAGCAAAGTAAAAAAGCAAAGCAATAATAAAGCGATGGAAGATTAATATGATGAGAATAGACCCGGGGCCATAGGTTTCACTAGTGGCTTCTCTCAAGAGCATAAGTATTTTACAAATTGGATGAGCAATTCTTGTTGAGCAATTGACGAAATTGAGCATAGTTATGAGAATATCTAGGTATGATCATGTATATAGGCATCACGTTCGAGACAAGTAGACCGACTCACCTTTGCATCTACTACTATTACTCCACTCATCGACCGCTATCTTGCATGCATCTAGAGTATTAAGTTAATGAAAACAGAGTAACGCCTTAAGCAAGATGACATGATGTAGAGGGATAAATTCATGCAATATGATAGAAACCCCATCTTGTTATCCTTGATGGGAACAATACAATACGTGCCTTGCTGCCCCTACTGTCACTGGGAAAGGACACCGCAAGATTGAACCCAAAGCTAAGCACTTCTCCCATTGCAAGAAAAACCAATCTAGTAGGCCAAACTAAACTGATAATTCAAAGAGACTTGCAAAGATAACCAATCATACATAAAAGAATTCAGAGAAGATTCAAATATTGTTCATAGATAATCTTGATCATAAACCCACAATTCATCGATCTCAACAAATACACCGCAGAAAGAAGATTACATCGAATAGATCTCCACGAGAGAGGGGAGAACATTGTATTGAGATCCAAAAGAGAGAAGAAGCCATCTAGCTACTAACTATGGACCCGAAGGTCCGAGGTAAACTACTCACACTTCATCGTAGGTGCTATGATGATGTAGAAGCCCTCCATGGTGGATTCCCTTCCGACCAGACTCGGAGCAGGGCCCCAAGATGGGATCTCGTGGGTATAGAAAGTTGCGCGGTGGAATTAGGTTTTTGGCCAGTGTCGATCGTTTGGGGATACATAGGTATATATAGGAGGAAGAAGTACGTCGGTGGAGCTTCGTGGGGCCCACGAGGGTGCGGGCGCGCCCTAGGGGGGTAGGCGCGCCCCCTACCTCGTGCCCACCTCGTGGCTTTCTTGACGAAGGGTCCAAGTCTCCTGGGTCATATTCGGTGGGAAATCACGTTCCCGAAGGTTTCATTCCGTTTGGACTCCGTTTGATATTCCGTTTCTTCGAAACACTAAAATAGGCAAACAAAACGCAATTCTGGGTTGGGCCTCCGGTTAATAGGTTAGTCCCAAAAATAATATAAAAGTGGAAAATAAAGCCCAATATGGTCCAAAACAGTAGGTAATATAGCATGGAGCAATCAAAAATTATAGATACGTTGGAGACGTATCAGCATTGCAAGAGACCACTAGAAAAACACTTCAGTGTAAAAAAAGAGCATGGTATGGTAGACAGATGAAGTACATACTGATGAATAACAATGCATAAGATATTCAGAAGCATGATGTCCAAACTAAGCAGATGGCATTGCGATAGAGTAGAATGACAGTACTTGAATGTGAAAACATGTTATAATGAATGGAATAGGTACTAAAAAATAGGAAGGCATGCCATATTTACATGCATGATCAGTAGGCTAAGCACAAGGCATTGCAACAGAGTAGATGCACTCCAGGACATTATATGCATGTTGTACCCATATCAAGGGCCAAGTTAGAGCAAGGAACTTGTGGGGTGAATAGAATTCATCATCTTTCTGCAAGTCTTGTGAGGAACTGCCTTTACTTGTCCGATCATATTTGGTATCATTAACGTCAAGTTTGTTGGCCATTACATTGCTCCGTGAGGTTCTTGTGGATAAATCAGTGTGTGCAATTATATCTGACATGCATGGAAGACAACTGGTAGTTAGATTTATGTAATGAGTGCCTGTAGGAGACACCATAAATAGTAGGACTAGGGTTAACTAGCAGCAACAGGTCTCAAAAACCAAAGGGAGAACACAGATGAAAGCTACAAAATATGTTCGTTTGTATTCGAGATTAACTAGATGGCACACAAAAGTATTAAAGAACAACATAGGTAATACTAGAAGTGGTATAATACTATAATCAGCAGCCTGTGGGATAGTATTGGCTGATGGATGATAACTATGGAACATCGTTACCTAAAGAACAAGTCTCTTAGCTGAGCTACGGAACAATATTAACTCCTGAACAAGACCCGTAAGAGATCAGCATGAATATACGGTGAAATGTGATAATCTATTTTCCATGCTTAGATGAATAACAAAGCCATAAATGTTGCACACAAGTAAGATGAGTGTACAACCTATCTGGCCGCCATCCATAGGAGTGAGCATCATGTGCTGACTTGTTGACGGCCCTACAGTTGTTGTGGTTGTCCATGTCGGGCACACGCATTCGATGCAGGGAACAGTTGAGTGGGGACTATAGCTCCCTTCTGGTGTATGCTTCCCTTGTTGCAGCAGCTGCGGTGAGTCGGAAGACGGTGTGGCTGAAGATGCAGAAAACCCATAATGTTATGAACGACACATCTCTCTGGTCTGAAGAAATACCCTAAGAGATCAACATCAAGGTACGAGAGTGGTCACACGTCTGTTGAGTGAAGACTAAATTGGGGTCACACGATTTTATTTTATTTTGGTACTGTCCGATCTACGCCGGATGGCTTGATGGCCGTCTTGTGCCTCCCGGCTGACACTGTTCGGAATCTTCCCCGAAGAGCCAGCGACCACCGGCAGAGCAGCCTGCCTCCGCCATCCGTGGCCCCGACCAAAACCCCTCTCTCTGCCCCACCGCACTGCCGTGGTTGCGCCGCCCCCGGGCCAATCCACAAAGACTCGCCGTCATCCAGATCCGGCGGCGGCAGTACCTTCAACCCACGCAACTCTAAGATAGCCATCTATGCGCTGCTTCCACGGCGAACTTGCGCCCCCGCACCCTTACGTTAGACACCAGCCAACCGGTAGCCTAGGAGCTCCGCCGCCTCGAGGGGTGCTGCTTCCCATTGGGAATCGATTGGCCCAGAATAAAAATTCAGACAACTGACGCCTAAATAAAGTGATTTGATATGAGGGTGTGACCTATCTAGTGGCCCAGTGAAGTAGGCAACTCCAGCTGCCGAGTCGGTGAGGCCCGCGCGATTGCGGTGGCTACCGGCGGCAGGGAAGCAGAGATGTCGCGACGGTCGACGGCTACGGGGAAGCAGCGTCGGGGCTCTGGACGGATCCGAAGTTGGAGCCGCTCTGGCACCGTGAACAACGGTGGGGGTGAATCGGCTCCGGTACGGTTCACGCGACCGTCATCGAGGCAGCTCCAGCAGCACGGACTAAGAGGCACATGGCCCAGTGCACGACGGTAAGTGGACATCGTCTCTGGCATTAGGGAGGAGGGCGGCTGTGAATTTGGTGCTGTGGGGGCGCCATGGAGGAGGGGCTGAGGTTTCGCGGCTCGGGAGAAGGGAGCTTCTGGGGAGAAGCTGATTTGGCGCCCATGAGGTATGAATGGGGAATTGGGAGGGGAGTGGAACCATGTCTTACGGGCGCATTTGTCTGAAATGTGGGGGGAGTTACAGTTTTACCCCTGCCTTTAGGCTTCTCGGCTTGGGTCTGTGTACTGAGGGTCGGGGATAGTAGAGTAACTTTGCTTCTCCCAAATAGTGGGCACGAGCGATTCGGGCAAGGAGGGCGTGTTTTGAAATATAGTGGGTGCAAGCGATTTCGGGCGAGGAGAGCGTGTTTTGAAATAGTGGGCGCGAGCTATTTCGGGAGAGGAGAGGGTGTTTTTCTGACCATGGTTTATGAATTATTCGGCACATGTCATTTCGGCCGAGGAGAAGCGTGCTTGGATGAAGTTATGAACCTACCCACGATGTACAATGGGCCAATTGATGTGTGTCCCACATAGGCCGGTAATTTCGCGTCTCCCATTTGTTTGCTCAGGCGAATTCCACCGAGCAGAGGGTGTTTAACGGTTTGTTCAAATTTTGGGAGAACGTGCTTCCACGTCTACCTTACCAAGTCAATTCGAATCGAATTTTCAAATATTAGCTTGCCACTTCTTTTTTAGATGGAGAGATGATGCTCGGGAGTAATGTGTTTTTACATGCTCATTGCTAGCGATTTACTATATGACAAATAGTTGAACCACTCAAAAACGGGAATCAAACCCAAAATGAAATATCTCAATTAAATGAAATAGCTCGTTCACCAGGTCAAAATAGTGAACTAAATCCAAAATTAAACACCTCAACCGAGTAGCATGTTGTACAGTATTATAGTACTCCATAAACATGTTGAAAGTCAAATTAATGAACTTGTTTGATATACACATATCTTCGTTCATGTGTGGATTGCAAACAACATGTTATCCAATTTAAATATTTGAATGCAAGTTTATATCGAAACATGGTTTATATCAGTCTTTGATGCATAAAACGTGACCTCCCCCTCTCCCGGACTCCTGCTCTCTCTCTCTCTCTCTCTCTCTCTCGCCGACAATCTTCAATTCTGTCGCACGCATCCGACACACAGACCTTGTTGGTCCCTCTCCCTCTCTCTCCATCTCTCTCTCTCTCTTTTGTTGTGTGTGTGGGGGGGGTCTTTCTAGTTCACATGCATATATACTCCATCTATAGGTCTCTCGCACACTATGTATGATTCTCTAGTCCAAGCTAAATATCTTGGGTGCACTCATCGTACGCACACAAATTCCTTGGCTCGTTGCCCTCTCTCACGCACCACTCTGTCGTCTCAGAGCTCTTCCCTCTCTCTCTCAAACTCTCCATCTACCTGGGTCACACATACACATGCATATCTCACTTGCACTCAGTAGACCCATCTAAAACTCTATCTCTCTCCCTCGTTCTCTCTCCATCTCACATGCACACACACACATAATCTCATGCCTAGCCAAGTATGATGGTCTCTCACTCAATTGTAGGCACACGCAGTCCTCCCTATATGTATATGACTAGCTAATCTTAGTCTCCATCACAAACATGTGCATGGTCTATCTTGATTTCTCTCGGGGCATCTTTCTATCGCGCACACACCTCCCTTGATCTCCCACCCATATAGTCCCCTCACGATCTCGAGGGGGTCTCTCTATCACAAGCACACCCTCTCTCCCTCCCCATGCGTCCATGTTCTCCATGCGTCCCTCTCGACCTTTGTTCCTTGTTGGCCAGACCTCTATTGGACATGTGCTATTGGGGTGTCTCTCTCCGTTGCAAACAATCACGCACTAGCTATCTTCGTGTATCTCCTCACCTCGCTTTTCTATCTCGGAGATGCATGCGTGATATGTTTGCATAAGAAACGAAAAAACACACTCTCTCTAATTTATCGTTTGTTGTCCCTTTCTCTCACACACATACTCTTTTTGCACACTCACTCATTCTCCTTCACACGCACTTGATCTCTCTCGACTTAGGCACTCTCTTCGGTCCATAGCATATAGATTTATTGAAAAGTCAAACATCACAAAGTTTGACCATGTACGTGGAGAAAAATATTTACATCTAGAACAGCAAACATATACCATTAGATTCATCATGAGACGTAGTTTCGTATGATGTATCTTTGGTATTGTAGATATAAATAACATTTGCGTAAACCTGGTCAAAGTTTCCAACGTCCGACTTCTAAAAAATTTACATGCACTGCATTATCGAGCGGACGGAATATCTCTTTCCCCCTCTCAGCTATCTGACGCACCACTCAGCCTTATCGGGGCTCCTCTATCTCTCTCAAACTTTATATCTCCCTGGTTCACACATACACATGTCTCGCTTGCGCTACATAGACACATCCAACACTCTCCGCCCTTGTTCTCTCTCTGTGTTACACGCACCCCCCTAAGTACCATAATCCCTCACTCCATCATAGGCGCACAAACTCCCCCCTAAGTATGATTATCTCTCACTAGCCATCAGGAACACACGTATTGTCTCCTTCCATCCATGCGTCTATCTCAATATCTCTCTGGGTATCTTCTATCGCGCACACACCTTGTCACTCGATCTCCCACCCATGTAGTCCCATCACGATCTCCAGGGGATCTCTCTATGACAAACATACACTCTATCCTCCCCATGTCTGCATTTTCTCCGTATGTCTCTCTCGACCTCTCTCCCTTGTTTGTCAGACCCCTCTTGGCCACGTGCTAGGGGTCTTTCTCTCTCGGTTGCAAATAACCACACACTATCTCCTCACCTTGCTTCCACTGTCGAAGATGCATGTGTGATATGTTTGCATAATACACACATGCTTTTTCTCTACTTTTATCGTGTGTTGTCCATGTCTCTTTCACACACGCACACACACTTTTTCAATCACTCCTTCTATTTCACACACACTCTCTCTAGTTAGGTACTCTCTCGCGTCCATAAGCATATGGATGTTTTGAAAAGTCAAACCTCAGAAAAGTTAGACCAGGTATATGTGGAGAAAAACATTTACATCTGGAACGACCATTAGATTCATCACAACATGTACTTACTTCATACTATCATTTATCTTTGGTATTGTAGATATAAGTAATTTCTTTATAAACTTGGTCAAAGTTTCAAAAGTTTGACTTAAAAAGATGTTGGCACTACATTATCGAACGGAGGGAGTAGCTCTTCTCTCGCTGATATCTCTCACGGGCCTCCCCTCTCACTCGAAGTCTCTATACCGACGGATTATACACTCACTGTGTCAGCATATAGCTCCGTATATTGTTTAGTTGACCGATCAACCAGTCCACATGCTGCCTTGTCAGCTCGTGTTCTCTATCTTCGTGTGCTAGACCATGTGGCAGTGGGTGAAAATAAGTAAACTAGAGGCCCATCTGACACGCGGTGAAGTAAACAAAGTTGAAACCACTCGAGGTAGCACCCCGCACGCTAGTAAATTGAGGGCACATTGAGGACACACTTCTTCAAGGCGTGAAGGGCCTTTTCGCAAGACAATTCCACCATTGTGTGACGGCATGCCTGAAGGACGCACTCACGCACACCCAAAGCAGCCAAAGACACAACACACACCAAAGACACGTGTACACCGGCCGCTGCCGCTTAAGATGGCGGCGAGGCAGCCAACAAGTGGAGGCGGCTCAAGCCAAAACCGCATCCGGCGAGCTCGACTTCATCAATGAGCCTCCCGATGACATGCTGCTCGTCATCATCGGCCTCCTCCCCACCAAATATGCCATGCGGAACGCCCTGCTCTCCAGGCGGTGACGCCCCCTCTGGCACTGCGTCCCCCTCAACCACACCGTTGACAGCTGCCTCTACGACGGGGATTGCAAACGCATGGCCGCAGTCTCCAGGATCCTTTCATCGCACCCTGGGACGGCCAGACACCTTGACATCCTCATGTTTAGTACCAAATGCAAGGTCCAAGCCAAGTTCGATGAGTGGTTCTTATCCCCCGCCATAGATCAGCTCGAGGAGCTCAGCTTTGAAGTTGGACGATGTCGCTATCTACCGCCGTTCGCGCTCCGCCTCACGCCAACGCTGCGCCGCGCCAGCTTTAGCTCCTGCTATCTTTCCCAGATTAATGCCGCGCCCGCCCTTCTTCTCCCTCAACTCAAGCAGCTCGACCTCTTCGACATTGTGATCTCGATGAAGGCTATGGAGCACCTGCTCCACAGTTGTACTATGCTCGAGTACCTTCGTCCTGAGCAGATCCACGGGTTCATTAGCCTCCACATCGCCTCGACGAATCTCCGATGGATTTATGTGTCTTGCTGGCCCCGCAACAAGACATCAATTGGGAAGAGATCACCCTACTTGTTCCATGTTATGGTCAATGAGAATGCGCCTTTCCTTGAGACATTGCTTTTATCTGATCTATAAGGACCAACAAAAATCAAGGTCATTGACGCGCCAAAATTGACAGCGTTGGTGTACTCGTCTACCAAATTCTCCGAACTCTTTATTGGATCCATAATCGTTCAGGTACAACACTCATCTTCTTCTCCGTCTTCTTGAAATTCACATTTTTAAATTTCTTCTTGATATATTTACGACTGTCTTCCAGAAAATGATTCCCTCAAGCTTGACCCAGTCTATGCGACAAAGTGAAGATCTTGGCAATAAAATCTATCGGCCCCAATCTGGATCAAGTTGTTGGATTCCTTACATGCGTTTCATGCACGGAGAAGCTACTCATCAAGGTGAAACTTCTTTCCTATTAGTAAATGGTAATCACAACGTAGCTCAATTTTTTCGTAATTTTCCCAAATTACGATGACAAGTGTAGTTCAAAACTGCATCTACGCACTGCACCGGAAGAAATGTTTTTAGTATTTTTTCTCACGTGATCACCTGCATCGTTTTTTGTTGTACTACTATAGTAGCCTAGGCTAGTCATAGTGGAAAGTAACTTAGAATAGTAACGCTATGGTTACCCTAAGAGCAAGTACTACCTCCGTTGTGGTTTACTCTTCCTATTTTGTAGTATCAAAATTTTACCATAGATTTAACTAACAAAATGTTAATGCATGTCACTAAAAATTATATTGTTGGATTCGTATTTGAACATAATTTCAAATGGTATAATTTTTGGTGACATGCATTGGCATTTTCTTAGGTAAATCTATGGTCAAAATTTTACACTAAATACGAGATAGTACAAAAGTGGGCTATAATGGCCCTCCACTATGTAGGCCAAAATATGTGCCAAATTCACTTGTGATGCATTTGGCATCGATGCCCCTCCATTGCTCACCTGTTGCCCAATCTGGATCACCTACTTTGCTCTGGTGCCAAATTAACTCATGCAATGAAAAAACACTTGCGTGGGAGAGAGAGAGGACTGAGGCAATAAAAAACACTTGTTTGGGAGGCTGGTGTAGTTGGTTTGATTGATTTGTTTATAGATGTGGGTTGTGTGCACAGCGGTGCCAACTCTCTCACATCGCGAGAGCGGTGCCAAAATCTTTTGATTTGACATCGATGCGTATTATGTGGCAAACTATTGAGAAATATGGCATCGGCCACATAGTGGAAGGCAAAAAATGCTCAAGCTCTTCACATGCTCCTAGGTAAATGAGAGGAAAGAGAAAGAGAGTGAAAAAATATCACTAGCCAGCTAACCCTATCGTATGAGCGAATGATATTGGTACCTCTTGATGACATGACAATCTTATACAACTAGCTGCTCTAATATGTTCTCTTCTTTTGCAGATAAAAAAACCCGAAAGTGAAAAATGTGCTGCACTATAACAATCTCATCGAATGCCTTGATCTCCATCTTACAAAAATTGATTTGATCGACTACCGAGGCAGCACATCTGAGATTAAATTGGCCAGGTTGTTTGTTACGGAGGCAAGTGTGCTCAAGGTAATGTGGTTTGGCGTTCTCTGGCGCAACAATGAATGGTGTGCTGATCACCGCAAGCGTCTAAGCCTAAGTGACAAAGTCTCCGCAGAAGCTGAATTTGTTTTTGAAACATCAAGTGTCCAGAGACTTGAAAATTTATTTGCCCATTCGTGACTTGTCAGGGCGGTGGATTTTAGTTTGTACGATAATGCTGCATCCACCTAAAGTAACGAAAGTTCTTACATAAACTTCCTAGTAATTCCCTCTTTGTAGGTCCAGCACTACTCCTAACATTTGTAATATCAGTTTGAAACTTGTAATATTGCCGTGTCCAATTCCTGCGTTTTCAAAATCCTGTGAATCAAAGAGGTCCTGAGTTGGAGATGATGTTTTGCCTGCCATCTTTCACCAATAGCCGTCGGATCTAGATCTGACGCATACAAACCAAACTTCTCCAGTTTTGCATAAAGATACCCGCACTTGTTCCCTATTTACAAACAATTCCTTGTCTCTCACAATCAGCCTTATCTCCTCCCCACCACATCTAGAAGGCCATGGAAAAATCTGGTGTGATGGCCGCTGCCGGCGCCGTCCACCCCCAATGGTGGTGTTCCATGCAATGCACGGGCATCTACGAACGGGAAATTATGTCGAACACAGCTAGTTGTAAGCAGGTTAGCTCTACAGCCATGATGATAGTGACTGCAGACGGTGAGGCTGACTATGGTATGCCGAACACGGCGCAGGGTCTTGTCACTTCACTGTGAGGAGCAGCACGTAATAATTTGACCAACGGGTAGTACATCGCTACTACATTGGTAGTACCACTACTAGTACTAGCACTACCGTCTGGATTTAGTAGTACTACCACGTCCATCTGGATTTAGTATTTGACTAGCAATATCTGGTAATTCATGTCACAAAAAATGTACTACTCCCTCTGTAAATAAATACATGGTGTATTGTATTATTCCTTCCGGTAGATGGCTCAAATCTGAAGTCTCATCAATCAGACTACTATTGTACTCACCGAGTGCTCAGCTTTGTAAGCTACCAACAAAAAATTGCAATCAAAGACTACTATTGTACTCCCTCCGTACTGGTGCATTAGTCACGTTACGAAAACCAAATAGTAATCCCAAAACTTTTAGGCGCGGTTGTCGGATCACGGGTTCCGACAAAACCCTCAAGGTTCGAACACTGGGGTGCGCATGAAGATCTCTCCTATCCCTAGCTCTCGCACTCCACGATCTAGCGGACAAACTCGCCGAACCCAAAAAACACAGAGACACAAGATTTATACTGGTTTGGGCCACCGATGTGATGTAATACCCTACTCCAGTGTGTGTGCAGTGGATTGGCTCTTGGGCTGGGAATGAACAGTACAAGGGGAAGAACAACCTCCTGAGGCGAGGTGTTCTTGTGCTGGTGAGCTGGAGAAGGTTTTTCGTCCTCCCTCCCTCTGTGGTGGCTAGTCCTATTTATAGGGGCCCGGGTCCTCTTCCCAAATATTGAGCGGGAAGGGATCCCACAACGGCCAAGTTTGAAGGGGAACAACTAGTACAACTTATCCTGACAAAAGCGGTCTTCGCCTGCCAAAGGCTCTGGCGGGGACGCCGTCTTGGGCTCCACAGTGACCTACGTCCTGCCGTCCTACTGGTCTTGGTCTCGTTGACCGATATGGAAACCTTTGCCTGATGCCTCGGGACTCCGCGCCTGCGCTTGCCCCCTTTAGCACCAAAGAGGAAACAAGGACACTGCGCGCGCGGGCGCCTGCCTGGTTGCGGTCGTCATTGCTTGCGTCATTAGAACCTCGCGAGGTTCTTCCTGCCTTGATCTCTCCGCTCCTCGCGAGCCAGCCTGGTGAGGCCGCTCCTGTGGAGGTCTTGTGTCGTCCGCCTCGCGAGGCTTGGCCCCTCGCGAGGGTCTTGAGTGCTTGCTGGTGAAGATGGGCCATACGGGCCCGCTGGTGGAGCCACGCCGTGGGCCCCAGGCAGGAAAATCTGGGGACCCCCGTTCCCAGAACACCGACAGTAGCCCCTGGGCCCAAGGCGTGCTCGGGCTTGGCTTCGAGGCAAAGCCAAAGGGCAAGTACGGAGCACCACTGGCGCCAACAGCCTGCGGCCTTGGTCGACGCGTGGCGATTGATTGGACATGGGTGTCTCCGCTTCCCCAAGCTGCCTCGGCAACTGCCCGACTTGACGAGTCCCTGCTGCATGCAGAGAAAAATCATCATTACCTGTGATCGTGGGGGTCGCCAGTTGGCCTTCCCTCGCTATAAATGAGGAGGGGGCAGAGCCCCTGTCGCTCATCCCTTCCTGCTCCTCTCGCTTCTTCTTCCTCGCTCCATCGCCGGCAGTAACATCCACGGCGCCAATCCGAAGATTCTCGGCCGCAGAGAAGGGGAAAACTCCCTGCGACGAGCCCGGGCGGCTTCCGCCGAAGAAGAGGCCGGTCTATCGTGTGATGTAGTCGCAAGGCAGGAGGTGACAAGGCCTTGGTACGAGCGGCCACCTCCCGGGTATCCGCTGCCTTTATACGCCCAGGCTAAGGGCTTAGGAGGAAGTGGCGGCGATCGGCACCGCCCACGCCGCGGCCGTGGTTGCCGCGCCGCGGTGGCATGCTCCGTCGCCCTAGGGGTCCATGCCATGGACTCCTCGCGTGAGCTCATGCTGTGGGCAGCGAGCACTGCGCAGTGCCGCAGCCGTGAAGGGTCAGGTGGAGGCCCTACTGAAGAAGTTCCGCGCCTTTGCTCCCGCGCCTATGACCGACGGTGCCACTAATCCTGCAGCCCCGGCCGGCGGTGCAGGTGAAGGCGACGCCACCAAGGAAGGAGCGCCTCTTGCTGGCGCCAGTGATGCCCAGGGGATGACTCGCTTGCGGCTCTTTTCCTGTTTAAATTCTTGCAACATGTATCATGCCTCGTGGAGGCGTTTAGACTTGTGTTTGATATTCGGAGAACAATATGTCTTGTAATATTTGCTTTGAGATTTTGCGATTTCCTTCCTGTTTGCTTTTTATATTCTACGTCAGTAGAGCCCGACCCCACGCATACCTCAGTCGCCGCTGGCTCGACTAGAAACCAGGACAAGGCCAGGGGGTGAGGGGCTACGTGGCCAGTTAGGCTCCTGAGTCGCGATGCTCAGGAGTCCCCCTTGGCGCGCAAACAACTTACATAAAGGAGATGCAGGAGAAGGCCTTGATGTTCTACGTCGGCAGGGCCCGGCCCCGCGCATACCTCAACCGCCGCTGACTCGACCAGAGACCAGGACGAGGCCAGGGGTGAGGGGCTACGTGACCAGTTAGGCCCTTGGATCGCGATGCCCAAGGGTCCCCCTTGATGCTCAAACGACCTTGAGGAGGAAATGCAATAGCAGGCCTTAGCGTTCTGCGTCGGCAGGGCCCGGCCCCGCACATACCTCAACAGCCGCTGGCTCGACCGGAGACCAGGACGAGGCCAGGGGGTGAGGGGCTACATGACCAGTTAGGCCCTTGGGTTGCGATGCCCAAGGGTCCCCCTTGACGTACGAACAGACCTCATACCTGTCCTCGCCGGGCTTTCGCTCGGGACGGTTGCGCGACGACCAGGTCCGAGGGACCTGGTAGGGCGTACGCCAGGCGTGACCTGAGCGCAGCCCCCGTGCCCAGCCCCCTCGCGCTACCCTCCCGAGGGGAAGCAGCGCGGTGAGGCTAGGCACTGAGCTCAAGGGCTCCCTGAGGTTGATACGGCCGTGGGGCCGCCCTCAGTTGTTTATCACCAGCGCGGAGCATAGTGCTTCCGTACTTGCATGGGCATAGCCGCTCCTCGGTAGTGTCGACGGCCAGCACGGAGCATGGTGCTTCCACTGGTGCGTGGGCGGGGACTCCCTACTGCGGAGAGCCCCGGGGCGTGTACAGCCCCGCCCTGACACGTGGCTTGCACGACAGGGCTAGACGAGGTGTGTCTAGGCACTCGTGAGCTAGCACGGGACTCGCGAGGCCCTACCTCAAGGCGGGTTGCGCCTGGTCTTGGTTCTTGTTAACTGCTGTGATCCTGCGAGATGGTTAGGCAACCTGTGCCGAATGAATCTCCTGAGGTTTTCATATGAGAAGGCCAAGCACCAATGACCCCGAGAGGTGACGTGAATGGGGCCGGCCCGCCAGACAGAGCTCAGCCGTTGGATTTATCGATGCTGCAGGGACGAGCCTGAGCACAGACGCCGTGCTTAACCCTCTCATGCGAAAGATCCTGAAGAAAGACGATCGGCGCGCAGCTCCCATGGTGGGTGATAATCAAGCATGTAATAATAATAAATAGACCATGCATGAGAAGGCAGACTAGCTTGGGTAAATTCAAAAACGACACATGCCACTGGGTAGGACCCGAGCAGCTTGGGGATGATGCAGCCCGAGGGGCGCCCCCAGCAAGGTAAGCTAAAGACATAGAAGGATACATGCTGCAGGGATAGACCCACACAACCTAGGAATGATGCAGCCCGAGGGGCGCTCCCAGCTAAATGAACTTGGAAAATGTCACCTGGTTTAGTCGCTGATGAGATGTTGGTGCAACTGAAGGTGCGCAGTGACGAGGCTATTCCTCACGAGCCACCCGGGCCCTGAGCCTCGGGAGGCTCTGGGGGCCCAGGTGGTTCCTTGAGGACCGTCTCCATCTCTGCTAGGACCATGTGATGCCTAGCCTCCTGAGCCGCCAGGATGCTCCATAGGTTGCGCTGGAAGGCGGACGCCACGCTCGGCAGGCCAAAAGGCATGCGAACATAGCTGTGAGGTGGGCCCTTGCAGCGTCCGGCGCGCGAAGGCCAGAAGCGCTCCTGAGATGCGGTGCAGGTTGAGCCTTGGGATGTCAACACAGATGCGCAGCCCACCATCCTCGCCTGGATGGGAGGCCGTACGAGGTGGGCGGCGATCGCCGCGCATGGCCCTTGCATTTTCTTTTTTTTGAACAGTCACCGGGGGGAGAGCTTCCCCACCTGAATATATTACCACTCAAAGAGTTCAGGGGAATACAGGCAAGTTATTGTTACAAGTTCAGGTAGAAGGGATTGCAGAGAGAGAAAATTTAGCCACTGTCTAGCCGAGTAATTGTCCTCCGTTTTTTTGAACCGGAAAACCCAGAGAGAGAAGTCTGCTACAATATTTCTTAGCGTTAATCTATGAGAGTGATCATCGTTCCTGAACACGAGAGCATTTCTTGAGTCCCAGAGCTTCCAAGTTATGGTCAAGGCCACCGATGCCCAGATGTTGGGGTTGAGGCCCTGAATCGGTGGGTGTAGGCCCTTGCATTTTCTAGCTCCTGAATGGTCTTGTCGATGAACTCCTGAGCACCGAGCACTCCTTCCTCGACGCCTTCCTGAGGAAAACGTGCCGTGAAGCACGCCTCCACGTGGTGCCCGAGTGCCTCCCTTGTGACGTTGGCGAGGTCAGAGGCCCTCCAGAAGAGAGCCCTCGAGCCCTGCCCGAGGATGGCACCGGGCGCCCTTTCCTATGCACGAGAGGGAGGCGCCCCACCTGAGGGCACTGCTCTTGAAGTGGTGCTGCTGGTGGTGTCGCCCTCCTGAGGACCGGCATGGAGCAGCTGCTTCTTCTTCTTGGGGGTGGCCTCAGGAGGGTACTGGATTCCTTCGTTGTCGGGGTCTTCAATTGATGCGGCTTGGAAGGCGCGCTCGAGGGAGCACACCGCATCTCTTTGTTCGCAGGGGACCATGATGATCCCGCCGCTTCCAGGCATCTTGAGGATGTTGTAGCCGTGATGAGTGACCGCCATGAACTTGGCCAATGCTGGGGACCCGAGGATGGCATTGTACGGTAGGCGGATATGGGCGACGTCGAAGTCGATGAGCTCGGTGCGGTAGTTCTTGCGTTCTCCAAAGGTGACAGGAAGGCGGACCTGCCCTATCGGGGTGGTGGAGCCGCCAGTCACCCTTGAGAAGGGATTGGTAGGCTGCAGCTGGTCATATGGCACTCGGAGGCTATCGAACGTCTCGACAGACAGGACATTGAGTCCTGCTCCGCCGTCGATGAGGGTCTTGGTGACTTGAACGTTGCTGATGACGGGCGAACAGAGCATCCTGAGGGCGCCGGCAGTTGCGGCACACTTGAGCTGGTCAGCTGAGCTGAAGGTGATGGCACACTTGGACCACCTGAGAGGGCGCGTGGCCTCGAGCCTGGGAAGAGCCGCGTTCACCTCACGAGCAAACTGCTTGAAGATTCGCTGACAGGCTGGGCCTTGAGCTCCGCCCAAGATGCAGGCGATGGCGCGAGGTTCCTGGAAGCCCCCAGCCCCCTCGTCCTGATGGTGGTCGTCGTTCCTCCTTGGTGGCGGTGGCAGCGGAGGAAGGCCAAGGTACTCGAGGGCGATCCTCGCGAGGCTGATCCCTCCAGTGGTCCTCACGAGGTTGGTCCAGCCAGCGGTCCTCACAAGGTCGGTCGCGCCACTCCTGGCGAGGGCCACGGTCATCCCAGCATCCTCTGCCTCGTCCTCCTCCTCGGTCGTAGCCTCGGTCGTTGCGCTCAGGGCGTCGACCGAAGCATCCATCCCGAATGGCCCTGAGCTCTTGACAATCATTGGTGTTTTGGTTGTGCACATTGTGGAAGGCATAGATCGGTCGACTGCTTTTGGACGACTCGGGAAGGTCCCGGCCGCGCTTCGTATCCGGCTCTACTGCGAGTACGGCTACTCCCTTGCGCTTCACGTCCTTGGCCTTGGCTTTCTTGTCTTCCGGATCTGCCATCGGGAGCTCGACAAGGGAGACACGCCCCTCCTCGGCTCTCGCGCACTTGGTCGCCAGGTTGAACAACTCCAGAGCCGTGCACATGTCTTAATGGCTAGCGAGCTCCTCCTTCATCTTGATGTCGCGGACGCCATTGGAAAGCGCGGAGATGATGGCCTCGTCTGTCACCTTGGGGATCTTGAGGCGGGCGCAGTTGAAGCGCTGAATGTACTTCTGCAGAGTCTCTCCAGGCTGCTGCTTGATGCAGCGCAGGTCACGCATGGCCGGCGGGCGGTCGCGAGTGCCCTGGAAGTTGGCGACGAAGCGGTCACGCATCTCACCCCAGGAGGAGATGGATCCCGCGGGAAGGTTCAGGAGCCAAGAGCGTGCGTCGTCCTTGAGAGCCATGGGAAACCAGTTCGCCATGACTTTTTCATCACCGTTGGCCGCCACGATGCTCAGCTCGTAGAGCTGCAAGAACTCTGCAGGGTCGGGGTTGCCGTCATAGCGAGGAGGCAGGTCTGGCTTGAACTTGCCCGGCCAGACGAGACTGCGCAGCTCCGGAGTGAAGGCGCGACAGCCTGCTGTCGCCATCGGGGCCCGTCGTGGGAGCAGAGCTGGATCTAGGTGGCCTCGCGCCGCCACGGCAAGTGGCGCATGGCCCTGCCACGGCAAGCGATCCTGACATGGCGCTGTCGGGAGCGGTGGAGCATTCTCTTGCGGTCGAGGAACTTCTTGGCAGCTTCTTTCTTCACGTGTGGGCGCCTAGCGCGGTGGGTTGCGCCGCGGGGCCGCGTGTCTTGGCGCCAGGACGTCGTCTTGGTGCAGAGGTGGTGGAGGCGCTCTGTGAGCTATGTCGCCCATAGCTGGTGGGGGACGAGGCAGCGAGAGGGACGGCGCTGGGGATCCCCCTGCAGCGCTGACGAGCTCGGTGATGCGGTCGAGCCAGTCCTCGTAGAGGTCGTTGACCGGGACGTAACGCAGGAGCTCGCGCGCCACGAGCAGCGCGGCCAGCGCGTCCGTGGGAGCACGACGAGCGTGAGATGACGAGCCGGCTGGAGTCAGCGATGGAGTGGCAGTGCGGCCGTCCCACCGCACCGAGGGATGCATCGAGGACGCCTGCTGCTCGTTTTCGGCCGGGCCGGTGGCAGCATTGGCGGCGGGTGATGGAGAACGACAGGGAGGCCCACTGACAGGGGCCGTCTGGGCGACGCGGGCGGTGAGGGCGGCCCGGCTCTCAGCATGGGCGCGACGAGTGTCCGACATGGTTGTGGTGGAGCGGCAAAACACGGATCGACGAGAGGAAAGCTTCGGCGCACCCCTACCTGGCACGCCAAATGTCGGATCACGGGTTCCAGCAAAACCCTCAAGGTTCGAACACTGGGGTGCGCATGAAGATCTCTCCTCTCCCTAGCTCTCACACTCCACGATCTAGCGGACTAACTCGCCGAACCCAAAGAAAACAGAGACGCAAGATTTATACTGGTTCGGGCCACCGATGTGGTGTAATACCCTACTCCAGTGTTTGCGGTGGATTGCCTCTTGGGCTGGGGATGAACAGTACAAGGGGAAGAACATCCTCCTGAGGCGAGGTGTTCTTGAGCTGGTGAGCTGGAGAAGGGTTTTTCGTCCTCCCTCCCTGTGTGGTGGCTAGTCCTATTTATAGGGGCCCGGGTCCTCTTCTGAAATATTGAGCGGGAAGGGATCCCACAATGGCCATGTTTGAAGGGGAACAACTAGTACAACTTATCCTGACAAAAGCGGTCTTCGCCTGCCAAAGGCTCTGGCGGTGACGCCGTCTTGGGCTCCACAGTGACCTCCATCCTGCCGTCCTGCTGGTCTTGGTCTCGTTGCACCAATATGGAAACCTTTGCCTGATGCCTCGGGACTCCACGCCTGCGCTTGATCCCTTTAGCACCAAAGAGGAAACAAGGACACTGCGCGCGCAGACGCCCGCCTGGTTGCGGTCGTCATTGCTTGCGTCATTGGAACCTCACGAGGTTTGCCCTGCCTTGATCTCTTTGCTCCTCGCAAGCCAGCCTGGTGAGGCCGCTCCTGAGGAGGTCTTGTGTCGTCCGCCTCGCGAGGCTTGGCCCCTCGCGAGGGTCTTGAGTGCTTGCTGGTGAAGATGGGCCATACGGGCCCGGCTGGTGGAGCCACGCCCGTGGAGCATGAGCGAGGCAAGTCTGGGGACCCCAGTTCCCGGAAGCGCCCGGCAATGATGCATTAATTACCCACCTCATTCCCTAGATTTTGCAACGAAAAAAGAAATCACCCAATACGAGACGTGGGGTGTGTATGCATCCAATGACTTGCGACTACTCCCTCCATCTAGGTGTATAAGTCATCTTAGTGCAAGTGAAAAAGAGGAGTGGGATCTCATGCAAGAGCCTAGCTATATGTGTATTCCTAGGCTGATATTGTACAATAAATATGAAGAAAGAGAGAGAGAGAAGATGAGAATAAGTACTACTCTTATAGCCAGCCTTATAGCTGACCTTATTGTATGAGTGGCTACAAGTGATGGCTCTATATGACATGGCAACATCATATAGCCAGCAACTGGCTATACTATTAACCATGATCTTAGTTTGTGCACCGTGACCAAGACGAAGGGAAAAGCGAGAGAACTTAATGTCATTTTGCTAATTAATAGGATTAATGCAATGAACTAACCACTGCATGTCATGTTTGGTAGTCTCAAGTCATTGAAAGCATGCACGACCCATATCTCTCATTGGTTGATATGTCACGAAATAAGAAACAAGGAGGGAGTTAATGTACCGTGCCTAAGTGTTTTGGGATTATTTGGTTTTCGTAAGGTGACTTACACAACATTTTTGGTTACATGCATTAACATTTTATTAGTTAAACCAAAGGTCAAAACTTGGCGCAAAATGCAAAGGGGACCAATAAACTAGTAAACATCAAAGTTCTCTCGTTTGGCCCCAACTAGAGGTCCGGTGAGGTGACTATACTGCACCGGCACGGAGGGGGGCGCAGCTTCATTGACTTACTGCACCTGCCTTTGGGTGCATGACACGTGGGCCCAACAGGTGGCTGGCCCACCTGTCATATAGCCAAAGGCAGGTGCAGTAGAGGGCCGTGGAGTAGATGGCCAACACACACGTGAATGCAACACAGTCTGCACTTCTCATATAAAGGCTCCCCGCCAGTCCAATCTACGAAATCCTACGCACCTACGCACCCTAACCAAGGGCAAGAGTGATCACTCCAATCGCAAGGTCAGTTGACTAGAAGCTAGACACATGGAGGCGATGAGCGCGAGCATCAGCCGGCTGTGCCAGATGGTCCACGACGCCAGCCTGCGGCCTGGCACCGAGGAATGTCTCCAGGTCATTGCTTGAGTCCGCCAGGGCGAGAGGCCGCTTGGACGACAACTTTGTCTCCTTGTTCGACGAGGTCCTCCTCGGCTTCCTCGACAAGTTCACCTTCATCAAGAGGCTCGCGGACGACCTTGGCGTACGCACTACAAAAAAAAATACACTTCCGTGATGATACGTGTTTGTCACAGTAGGTCGCATTTTTTGTCATGCATGTACATCCATGACAAATTTATGACAGAATCAAGATAGTCATACCTGTGCTATCGTAGAAGTGTTCCATGACATTACCAAAATTATCATCACGGAAGTGTCCACTTCCATGACGATAAATCACGCGTCACAGAAGTGCTTTCATCAAGGGTGATCGACACGTGGCATCCACCTTAACGGAACGTCGTTAAGCTACCGGGTTGGGTTTTGGATCCGATAACCCGTTAACAACCCCGACCAATGGGGATTTTCCACGTGTAAAATCATCATTGGCTGGAGGAGACACGTGTCAGGTCCGCGCTGGCACATGTGTCACTCATCCAATGGGCGAGACACGCCTATGATATGTTGACACGTGGACTGGCCCATCAAGTTTAAATGGGCCGGCCCAACTAAAGGCCCACAAGATTTTGCGGACCATAATGGGCCGGCCCAGTTAAAGGCCCACGAGATTTTGCGGGCCATAATGGGCTGGCCCAAATTTAACGGCCCACAAGATTTCAAGGGCCATAATGGGCCGCCTGTAAACGCCCACAAGATTTTTGTTTGCCATAATGGGCCGGCCCAGGTAAAGGCCCACAAGATTCTTGCGGATCATAATGGGTCGGCCCGGCTAAAGGCCCACGAGATTTCACCGACATTAACGGGCCGGCCCAGCTGTAGGCCCACAAGAATTTGAGGGCCCTAGTAGGCCGGCCCATTAATCGGCTGCCATGTTTTGGGCCAAATGCGGCCCATATTTGATCCGGTCCATTAATGGCTCGCCACATTCCGGCCTAATAGTGGCCCATATGAGATCCGCCCGTTAAAAGCCTACCACGTTACGGGCCAAATTACGGCCCGGATCAGTGCACGGCCCTTTAAGAGGCTATGGGCTCATATGGCCCATATCGATTCAGCCCGGCCAATCGACACTATGCTTTTGGGCCCACTTGCTAGAGGCCCACTTAGTAATTCGGCCTGACATTAGTTTTGTCCTCTTAAGGACCCGTTTAACATTTTGGCCCTATATTAATTTCGGGCTGTTAAATGCCCGTCATATAGTTGGGCCTAACTACGGCCCGGTTTGCATCCGGCCTGCTCGCAGCCGATATCTGATTGGGCCAAACAAGGACCGAGACAATTTTGGCCTGTTAAAAGCCCGTTATTTGATTCGCACAATCATGGGCCAGAATTCATTTCGACTTGCCGGTCCGTTAATTTGTTGACGCGTTCGTGCCCAACCTACATCGTGATTGCATGATGGCCCGATTATGTACCATAATTTTACGGTTTGGCGGTTTACTGCGAAAGACAAGAAATAACCGCAGCATCGTGAATAAGAAAAAACCTAGACTATACAAAGAAAGAAATTACAGCATATTACATCCACTGGGCATCAAAGTTCGCCACTATGATAATAAAGCACAAGCAGATAGATTACATACACTTTGGGCATCAAAGATCGCCACCGGTGCAAATAAACATGCTGACAAAATAATATACAAAACCGACAAAGACTTCAATAGAGTTCAAGAAAGGTTAGCCCTCATTGGGAGCTGCAGCAAGCAGCCGAAAGCAAGATGATGAGATCGCGCTTTGTTCAACACTTAAATCTTCCTCACTCTGAAAGATAAACAAGCGGCAGGATGACGGGTTTTGCACATAAAAGTATCAAGGTTGACAATTCATCACATTTCTTCTCGACGAATAAAGTGACACAGTTTAAAATTGCATTAACACAATATGGTATTGTTCGAGGTCAAGACATGGCAGGAAATGACATTGTGAAGGAGTTGGCAGCTTCATGACACCACCGGATTACAGATCAAGAACTCATAAGTATCAATGGTTAGTGTGCTTTGTCAATTTATCCCATTTCAGATTGGCAAATAAAGAGACGGTTTAAATAATACTCCTCCGTTCGAATTACTTGTCATCAAAATGGATGTGTCTAGAACTAAAATACATCTAGATACATCCATTTCAATGTTCGGACGGAGGAGTAGTAGAATGATATGACATTGTTCATAGTTAAGACATTGCAGAATATGACATTGTGCTGTAGTGGGTAGGTTCACCACACCACTGGATTACGGATGAAGAACAGAAGCATACATGCAAAGGTGCAAAAGAAGATCACTTGCTCTGTATACTTTAATTTACATGGTATGAATAAGGAACTTGGTTGTACAACTGAAAACTTAAATTGAGAAAGGACAAACTTTTGTTTATGAACTACTCCCTCCGTTCTAAAATAGATGACCCAACTTTATACTAACTTCAGTACAAAATTGGGTCATCTATTTTGGAACGGAGGGAGTACATAATAAACTTTAAACATGCAATTTGATGCAAACACCAAAAATAAACAGCTGTTGCAGTCATGCCTAACCAAATATATACAACAAAGTTTGAAGGCTTGAGATGGACAAACTTACATTATTGGTGAAGACAGGCTCTATAAAGGCCTTGTCCATTACGATGGGGGGCAATTCAAGAAGTTTACCACGTAATCTTCTTCATAAGCATTGCCTTTATTCTACATTTTGTTAAGAGTAAATATAGATGTGATAATATACGAAAAAATGGAGAATATTTAAGATAAGATGAAGAGTGATTCTACATAACCAAGTAGCTATAAATGTAAGTGCAGCGACAGTGCAAAAGGTACAGCCAAGAGCAATGCACACTAAACTTCTTCAAGACCAACCTTATGGTAAGAGTAAATATAGATCGATGTGTAGAAAATGGAGGGCAAAGGAAAATAAGCTGCAGAGTGATGGTACATGAACAACTACCTGTCATTATAAGTACACTGATAAAGGACAACATGTACTTACAAGAACAATGCAGAGCTAAAAAAACAATGGCATTGGATACTGAAGAATTTGGAGCGACCAATTGATAAGCAAGCTATCATGCATACTGCTGTCACATAATGAACCAGGTATGTATGCAAGTACAGTGATACAGGACAACAGGTACTAACAAGAGCAAAGCAGCGGGCAACATATTTGCGATATCCTGTCATTATTTTCAAAACGGAATTCTTCTTTGAGCAGATTTCCTGCAAACAAGATCCGTAAGGCACATGCGGAAAAGTAGAAGTTCAAATTGTCATGTGATTTCATAGACAGTACCTCATCCTGGGAACAAGACCAGTGCATAAAAATATTTTTCCATTCAATGTCTTCTAAATTTAGCACAGGAGACTTCACCGGAAATTCGTTTATAGATTTGCCACCAAAGTGTGATTTCCTCAGGTAACACGATACTGCTGCAATGCTTCCTTGAAAAGCACAAGCAACCTTTCCTCGTCATGACTATCCAGATTGACCCTCGCCTAGTTACAACAATGTAATGTAAATCATTGATGTGTTCAATCAGCAGAAAACAGGAAAATAATAACCATGAATAATAGCACTTACACGTAAGTTGGATAGGAAGATGTAAAAATGGTGTTTGTCTTCACAATAATCTTCCCATGATGGGAATATATGCACATAGTCCCTAACAACATTGAAAACATTGTCTTTTAAACTGGGAATAAATGGAATGGGGTTCCAATCTGCAGGAATTGGCCGTCTCTGCAGTTGGGATAGGTCTTCGGCCGGTGGACTTGCTTTGTACTTTTTGCTGGAGGATTTTTCTGTGGTACAGCTGGTGCTATGGCAAATGAAATCGGTATACCTTTTGCTGGAGTGCAGGTCATGTGTGGTGGGGCTAGTGGTGTGGCCAGTGAAGTATGGGTACAGTCTGCTGGAGTCGGTCCTACATTTTGTGTCACAGCTCTATCGAACATGGTAAAGAAGAGCAAGCATATTTTGGATAATAAAATGTTGGTTGCGCTGTGCCCACACATGATGACCAAAGCGCAGTAAGAATGCAACTCCCAGCTGTCTCTCGACCATTTCAAAGGTTGGATGAAGATCCCACGTCTCCTAACCCATCTTCTTCCTCGTCTATGATTCTTCCCATACAGAACACCGCACGGGCCGCCGGCCAGACCACCGGCCCCCACCGCCTGTGTTCCTCCGCCACCCCACCCCCCACCTGCTCGAGTTTTCTTCGTTTGGCGAGGCCCCACAACCACCCGAGTACCTTGGATCGCACCGCTGAACTCCGGCGAGCTCTGAAAAATCGACTAACCCAATTTTGAAATTTAGTCTACTGTGATTTAACTAGTGTGGAATATAAAAGGGGAAAACCATAAGCATTGGGAGTATAGTGTTGGGCGTGCCATGGCGGATCTGAAGGTGCAAACCGGACAAAGGCAACTTCGCAACTAAGACAACAAATCAGAGTAAAGCAGTGGCGATCTATTTTCTTGCTGCGATAAATAAGTTGAGCAGATATGAAAGAGTACCGCCTCTGGTGCGGCGCCGTGTACGCATCTGGTGAGAATTTTGTTGGGGAACGTTGCAGAAAATTAAAAATTTTCCTACGGTTTCACCAAGATCCATCTATGAGTTCATCTAAGCAAAGAGTCAAGGGAGTGAGTTTGCATCTACATACCACTTGTAGATCGAAAAGGAAGCGTTCAAGGGGATGGTGATGATGGAGTCGTACTCGCCGTGATTCGGATCACCGATGACCAAGTGCTGAACGGACAGCACCTCCGCGTTCAACACACGTACGGTACGGACGACGTCTCCTCCTTCTTGATCCAGCAAGGGGGAAGGAGAGGTTGAGGAAGACAGCTCCAACGGCAGCACGACGGCGTGGTGTTGTTGGTGCAGCAGATCTCGGCTGTGGCTTCGCCAAGCACGTACGGAGGAGGAGAAGTGTTGGGGAGGGGAGGGGCTGCGCCTTGGCTTGTATAAGCAGCCCTCCCCTCACCCCTCTATTTATAGGGGGAAGGGAGAAGGGGGCCGGCCCCTCTAGATGGCATCTAGAGGGGGGGCGGCGGCCATGGGGTGGGGGACTTGCCCCCCAAGCAAGGGGGCGCCTCTAGGGTCCCCCAACCCTAGGCGCATGGGCCCAGGGGGGCGCCCAGCCCACCAGGGCTGGCTCCCCCCACGCAGCCCATGTGGCCCCCGGGAGGTGGCCTCCCGGTGGACCCGGAACCCTTCCGGTGGCCCCAGACAATACCGATATGCCCCGAAACTTTCCGGTGTCCGCTTGACAACTTCCCATATATAAATCTTTACCTCCGGACTGTTAGGAACTCCTCGTGACGTCCGGGATCTCATCCGGACTCCAAACAACATTCGGTAATCACATACAAGTCTTCCTAATAACCCTAGCGCCACCGAACCTTATGTGTAGACCCTACGGGTTCGGGAGACATGCAGACATGACCGGGACGGCTCTCGGTCAATAACCAACAGCAGGATCTGGATACCCATGTTGGCTCCCACATGCTCCTCGATGATCTCATCGGATGAACCACGATGTCGAGGATTTAAGCAATCCGTATACTATTCCCTTTGTCAATCGGTATCGTTACATGCCCGAGACTCGATCGTCGGTATCCCAATACCTCGCTCGGTCTCGTTGCGCAAGTCACTTTACTCGTACCTTAATGCATGATCCCGTGACCAAACACTTGGTCACTTTGAGCTCATTATGATGATGCATTCTTGAGTGGGCCCAGAGATACCTCTCCGTCATACGGAGTGACAAATCCAGCCTCGATCCGTGTCAACCCAATGCAGACACTTTCGGAGATACCAGTAGTGCACCTTTATAGTCACCCGATTACGTTGTGACGCTTTGGTACACCCAAAGCACTCCTACGGTATCCGGGAGTTACACGATCTCATGGTCTAAGGAAGAGATACTTGACATTGGAAAAGCTCTAGCAAAACGAACTACACGATCTTGTGCTATGCTTAGGATTGGGTCTTGTCCATCACGTCATTCTCCAAATGACGTGATCCCGTTGTCAATGACATTCGATGTCCATAGTCGTGAAACCATGACTATCGGTTGACCAACGAGCTAGTCAACTAGATGCTTACTAGGGACGTATTGTGGTCTATGTATTCACACGTGTATTATGATTTCCGGATAATACAATTATAGCATGAATAAAAGACAATTATCATAAACAAGGAAATATAATAATAATGCTTTTATTATTGCCTCTAGGGCATATTTCCAACAGTCTCCCACTTGCACTAGAGTCAATAATCTAGTTACATTGTGATGAATCGAACACCCATAGAGTTACGGTGTTGATCATGTTTTGCTCATGAGAGAGGTTTAGTCAACGGATCTGCAACATTCAGGATCCGTATGCACTTTACAAATTTCTATGTCTCCATCTTGAACATTTTCACGGATGGAGTTGAAGCGACGCTTGATGTGCCTTTGTCTTCTTGTGAAACCTGGGCTCCTTGGCAAGTGCAATAACTCCGTGTTGTCACGGAAGAGTTTGATCGGCCCCGATGCATTGGGTATGACTCCTAGGTCGGTGATGAACTCCTTCACCCAAATTGCTTCATGCGCTGCCTCCGAGGCTGCCATGTACTCCGCTTCACATGTAGATCCCGCCACAATGCTCGCTTGCAACTGCACCAGCTTATCGCTCCACCATTCAACATATACACGTATCCGGTTTGTGACTTAGAGTCATCCAGATCCGTGTCGAAGCTAAGCGCCAACGTAACCCTTTACGACGAGCTCTTCATCACCTCCATAAGCGAGAAACATGTCCTTTGTCCTTTCGTGTACTTTAGGATATTCTTGACCGCTGTCCGGTGTTCCTTGCCGGGATTACTTTGGTACCTTCCTACCAAACTTACGGCAAGGTTTACATCAGTGCAGTACACAACATGGCATACATAATAGATCCTATGGTCGAGGCATAGGAGATGACGCCATCTCTTCTTTATCTTTTGTCGTGGTCGGGCATTGAGCCGAGCTCAATCTCACACCTTGCAATACAGTGCAAGAACCCCTTCTTGACTGATCCATTTTGAACTTCTTCAAAATCTTATCAAGGTATGTGCTTTGTGAAAGACCTATGAGGCGTCTCGATCTATCTCTATAGATCTTGATGCCTAATATATAAGCAGCTTCTCCAAGGTCCTTCATTGAAAAACACTTATTCAAGTAGGCCTTAATGCTGTCCAAGAATTCTATATCATTTCCCATCAAAAGTATGTCATCTACATATAATATGAGAAATGCTACAGAGCTCCCACTCACTTTCTTGTAAACGCAGCTTCTCCATAAGTCTCAGATAACCCAAACGCTTTGATCATCTCATCAAAGCGAATGTTCCAACTCCGAGATGCTTGCACCAGCCCATAAATGGATCGTTGGAGCTTGCATACTTTGTTAGCATTATTAGGATCGACAAAACCCTCCGGCTGCATCATATACGCTTCTTCCTTAAGATGCCCGTTAAGGAATGCCGCTTTTGACGTCCATCCGCCATATCTCATAATCATAGTATGCGGCAATTGCTAACATGATTCGGACGGACTTAAGCTTCACACGGGAGAGAAAGTCTCATCGTAGTCAATCCCTTGAACTTGTCGATAACCCTTAGCGACAAGTCGAGCTTTATAGATGGTGACATTACCATCCGCGTCCGTCTTCTTCTTAAAGATCCATTTGTTTTCTATCGCCGTCGATCATCGGGCAAGTCACCAAAGTACATACTTTGTTTTCATACATGGATTCTATCTCGGATTTCATGGCTTCTAGCCATTTGTTGGAATCTGGGCCCGCCATCGCTTCTTCATAGTTCAAGGTTCACCGTTGTCTAACAACATGATTTCCGGTGACAGGGTTGCCGTACCACTGCAGTGCGGAACGTGTCCTTGTGGACCCACGGGTTCAAGAGCTACTTGGTCGGAAGTACCTTGATCATCATCATTATTTTCCTCTTCAGTTGGTGTAGGCATCACAGAACATTTTCACGAGCTGTACTACTTTCCTGTTCAAGAGGTAGTACTTCATCGAAGTTCTACTTTCCTCCCACTTAATTCTTTCGAGAGAAACTCTTTTTCCAGAAAGGATCCGTTCTTGGCAACAAAGATCTTGCCCTCGGATCTTAAGTAGAAGGTATACCCAATGGTTTCTTTAGGGTATCCTATGAAGACGCATTTCTCCGACTTGGGTTCGAGCTTTTCAGGTTGAAGTTTCTTGACATAAGCATCACATCCCCAAACTTTTAGAAACGATACTTAGGTTTCTTCCCAAACCATAATTCATACGGTGTCGTCTCAACGGATTTAGACGGTGCCCTATTTAAAGTGAATGTATTGTCTCTAGAGCGTATCCCCAAAATGATAGCGGTAAATCGGTAAGAGACATCATGGATCGCACCATATCCAATAGAGTGCGAATCTGACGCTCAGACACACCGTTATTACCGAGGTGTTCCAGTGGCGTGAGTTGTGAAAGCGATTCCAAATTTTCTTAAGTGTGTACCAAATTCGTGACTTAAATATTCTCCTCCACGATCCGATCAGAAGAATTTTATCTTTCGGTCACGTTGATTCTCTACTTCATTCTGAAATTCCTTGAACTTTTCAAAGGTCTCACACTTGTGTTTCATCAAGTAGACATAGCCATATCTACTCAAGTCATCTGTGAGAGTGAGAACATAACGATATCCTCCGCGAGCCTCAACACTCATTGGACCGCACACATCGGTATGTATGATTTCCAACAAGTTGGTTGCTCGCTCCATTGTTCGGAGAACGGAGTCTTGGTCATTTTGCCCATGAGGCATGGTTCGCATGTGTCAAATGATTCATAATCGAGAGACTCTAAAAGTCCATCAGCATGGAGCTTCTTCATGCGCTTGACACCAATGTGACCAAAGGCGGCAATGCCACAAGTATGTGGGACTATCGTTATCAACTTTACATCTTTTGGTATTCACACTATGAATATGTGTAATATTACGCTCGAGATTCATTAAGAATAAACCATTGACCATCGGAGCATGACCATAAAACATATCTCTCATATAAATAGAACAACCATTATTCTCGGATTTAAATGAGTAGCCATCTCGCATTAAACGAGATCCAGATACAATGTTCATGCTCAAACTTGGAACTAGATAACAATTATTGAGGTTCATAACTAATCCCGTGGGTAAATGTAGAGGTAGCGTGCCGACGGCGATCACATCGACCTTGGAACCATTCCCGACGCCAAGATCGTCACCTCGTCCTTCGCCATCCTCGCTTATTCCGCAGCTCTGGCCGTGAGTTACAAATATGAGCAACTGCACGGTATCAAATACCTGTGAGTTACTACAGTAATCGGTAAGGTACACATCAATTACATGTATATCAAATATACCTTTGGTGTTGCCAGCCTTCTTATCCGCTAAGTATTTGGGGCAGTTCCGCCCAAAGTGACCCTTCCCTTGCAATAAAAGCACTCACCTCGTGCTTGTGTCCATTCTTTGACTTCTTCCGGCAACTTGCTTACCGGGCGGCAACCTCCTTGCCGTCCTTCTTGAAGTTCTTCTTGCCCTTGCCCTTCTTGAACTTAGTGGTTTTGTTGACCATCAACACTTGATGTTCTTTCTTGATTTCAACCTCTCGCTAACTTCAAGATTGAGAATACTTCGGAATGGTCTTCACCATCCCCTACATATTGTAGTTCATCACAAAGCTCTTGTAGCTTGGTGGGAGCGATCAAGGATTCTGTCAATGACCGCCTCGTCCGGGAGGTTTATGTCCAAATTGGGACAAAGCGGTTGTGCAACCTGCACATTTTGAGTATGTGCTCACCGACAGAACTGTTTTCCTCCATCTTACAACTATAGAACTTGTCGGAGACTTCATATCTCTCGACCGGGCATGAGCTTGAAAAACTAGTTTCAGCTCTTGAACATCTCATATGCTCCGTGTTGCTCAAAACGCTTTTGGAGCCCGGTTCTAAGTTGTAAAGCATGCCGCATCGAACGAGGGAGTAATCATCAAGACGAGTCTGCCAAGCATTCATAATGTCTTGGTTCTCTCGACGGAGCGTCACCTAGCGGTCCTTCTAGGACATATTGTTTCTGGGCAGCTATGAGGATGATCTCGTGTTCCGGACCCAGTCCGTATAGTTGCTGCCATCATCTTTCAGCTTGGTTTTCTCTAGGAACGCGTTGAAGTTCAGGTTGACATGAGCGTTGGCCATTTGATCTACAAGACATATTTGCAAAAGTTTTAGACTAAGTTCATGATAATTAAGTTCATCTAATCAAATTATTTTAATGAACTCCCACTTAGATTAGACATCCCTCTAGTCATCTAAGTGTTACACGATCCGAGTCGACTAGGCCGTGTCCGATCATCACGTGAGACGGACTAGTCATCGTCGGTGAACATTCTCATGTTGATCGTATCTTCCATACGACTCGTGTTCGACCTTTCGGTCTCCGTGTTCCGAGGCCATGTCTGTACATGCTAGGCTCGTCATGTTAACCCTAAGTGTTTTGCATGTGTAAAACTGTCTTACACCCGTTGTATGTGAACGTAAGGATCTATCACACCCGATCATCACGTGGTGCTTCGAAACGACGAACTTTAGCAACGGTGCACAGTTAGGGGAGAACACTTCTTGAAATTGTTGTAAGGGATCACCTTATTTACTACCGTCGTTCTAAGTAAACAAGATGCATAAACATAATAAACATCACATGCAATTATATAGTAGTGACATGATATGGCCAATGTCATATAGCTCCATTGATCTCCATCTTCGGGGCTCCATGATCATCTTGTCACCGGCATGACACCATGATCTCCATCATCATGATCTCCATCATCGTGTCTCCATGAAGTTGTCACGCCAACGACTACTTCTACTTCTATGGCTAACGCGTTTAGCAATAAAGTAAAGTAATTTACATGGCGTTCTTCAATGACACGTAGGTCATATAAAAATAAAGACAACTCCTATGGCTCCTGCCGGTTGTCATACTCATCGACATGCCGCCGTGATTCCTATTACAAGAACATGATCTCATACATCACAATATATCATTCATCATTCATCACAACTTACTGGCCATATCACGTCACATGCCAATTGCTGCAAAACAAGTTAGACGCCCTCTAATTGTTGTTGCATCTTTTACGTGGCTGCAATTGGGTTCTAGCAAGAACGTTTTCTTACCTACGAATAACCACAACGTGATTTTGTCAACTTCTATTTACCCTTCATAAGGACCCTTTTCATCGAATCCGCTCCAACTAAAGTGGGAGAGACAGACACCCGCCAGCCACCTTATGCAACTAGTGCATGTCAGTCGGTGAACCGGTCTCACGTAAGCGTACGTGTAAGGTTGGTCCGGGCTGCTTCATCCCACAATACCGCTGAAGCAAGATAAGACTAGTAGCGGCAAGCAAGTTGACAAGATCTACGCCCACAACAAAATTGTGTTATACTCGTGCAATAGAGAACTACGCATAGACCTAGCTCATGATGCCACTGTTGGGGATCGTTGCAGAAAATTAAAATTTTTCCCACGGTTTCACCAAGATCCATCTATGAGTTCATCTAAGCAACGAGTTAAGGGAGTGAGTTTGCATCTACATACCACTTGTAGATCGAAAGTGGAAGCGTTCAAGGATGGTGATGATGGAGTCGTACTCGCCGTGATTCGGATCACCGATGACCAAGTGCTGAACGGACAGCACCTCCGCGTTCAAAATACGTACGGTACGGACGACGTCTCCTCCTTCTTTATCCAGCAAGGGGGAAGGAGAGGTTGAGGAAGACAGCTCCAACGGCAGCACGACGGCGTGGTGTTGTTGGTGCAAAGAAGATCTCGGCAGGCTTCGCCAAGCACGTACGGAGGAGGAGAGGTGTCGGGGAGGGGAGGGGCTGCACCTTGGCTTGTATAAGCAGCCCTCCCCTCACCCCTCTATTTATAGGGGGAAGGGAGAAGGGGGCCGGCCCCTCTAGATGGCATCTAGAGGGGGGCGGCGGCCAAGGGGAGGGGGACTTGCCCCCAAGCAAGGGGGGCGCCCCCTCTAGGGTTACCCCCCCCCACCCGATGCGCCAGGGCCCATGGGGGGCGCCCAGCCCACCAGGCTGGCTCCTGCCCCCACACAGCCCATGTGGCCCCGGGAGGTGGCCTCCCGATGGACCCGGAACCCTTAGGTGGCCCCGACACAATACCGATATGCCCCGAAACTTTCCGGTGTCCGCTTTGACAACTTCCCATATATAAATCTTTACCTCCGGACTGTTCCGAACTCCTCGTGACGTCCGGGATCTCATCCGGACTCGAACAACATTCAAGAATCACATACAAGTCTTCCTAATAACCCTAAGCGCCACCGAACCTTAAGTGTGTAGACCCTACGGGTTCGGGAGACATGAGACATGACCGAGACGACTCTCATGTCAATAACCAACAGCGGATCTGGATACCCATGTTGGCTCTACATGCTCCTCGATGATGTCATCGGATGAACCACGATGTCGAGGATTCAAGCAACCCCGTATACTATTCCCTTTGTCAATCGATGCGTTACATGCCCGAGACTCGATCGTCGGTATCCCAATACCTCGTTCGGTCTCGTTGCCGATAAGTCACTTTACTCAAATGCGTAATGCATGATCCGTGACCAAACACTTGGTCACTTTGAGCTCATTATGATGATGCATTACCGAGTGGGCCCAGAGATACCTCTTCATCATACGGAGTGACAAATCCCAGTCTCGATCCGTGTCAACCCAATGCACACTTTCGGAGATACCGTAGTGCACCTTTATAGTCACCCGATTACGTTGTGACGCTTTGGTACACCCAAAGCACTCCTACGGTATCCGGGAGTTACACGATCTCATGGTCTAAGGAAGAGATACTTGACATTGGAAAAGCTCTAGCAAAACGAACTACACGATCTTGTGCTATGCTTAGGATTGGGTCTTGTCCATCACGTCATTCTCCTAATGATGTAATCCCGTTGTCAATGACATCTGATGTCCATAGTTAGGAAACCATGACTATCGGTTGACCAACGAGCTAGTCAACTAGAGGCTTACTAGGGACGTATTGTGGTCTATGTATTCACACGTGTATTATGATTTCCGGATAATACAATTATAGCATGAATAAAAGACAATTATCATAAACAAGGAAATATAGTAATAATGCTTTTATTATTGCCTCTAGGGCATATTTCCAACAAATTTGACGGTGCTGCGGTAGCGATGGCTGTCGGCGGCGTGGAAGCAGTTCTAGGAGGGTAGACGGTGGCGGCGGGGCGCTGTGGACGAGGCGGTCGTAGGAGCGGCGCCGGCAAGGTGGACACAGCGGGGATGAAGCGAGAGGACAAGATGCAAGGATCCCGGTCCAAAGGCATGGATGAGAGAGGTCGATCTCTTGTAATGGACGGCGGCGTCGGGGTATCAGCTCCAGCATGGTGGAGGAGGACGGCGGTGGATGGGGTGGCGGACGGCGGCGGACGGAGGATGGTGGGGGTGGAGAGGGTGTTTTGGCGCCCACGGAGTACGAATGGGGAAAAGGGAGGTAGAGAGGAAGGGGGGAACCATGTAGTCAGGGCATGCTTGTCTCAAATGCGAGGAAATTTACAAACTTAGCCCCCGTTTCAAATTTCTACTACATCACAGCAACATTAGTCGGTTGGGGATAGGACAGTAATCTCGCATACACCGAATATTTGCCGACGAGAGTTTGTTTTTGGCGCCCTCCGTGTATGAACATGAATCGAGGAGGCAGTCGATTTCGGCCGAGGGCACACTGTGTTTTGGCGCCCACCGTGTATGAATCCGGGTGAGAGGCGGCTACGTCACGTTTGGGTGAAATTACAAACCTACCCCTATTGAAACCTATAGAAATCCAGCAGATAGGCTTTGCGCGGCAGGGATAGGCAATAGTGATTTCCATCTCGCAGATTTTGGTTTCAGGCGGTTACTGCGAGTTTCCCCACTTCGTTCAAATTTTGCACAGTGCACGTTTACCGTGCCAACTCAATTCGAATCCCGTTTGTATTCTACTATTTCTTTTGGGCGGGATCCATTTTCAGTTGGAATTACATTCTATATACATCATTTTTTTACATATATACTTTCAAAAGCACAACAAGGAATTCTGCTCCTTTATATGTATAATATGATTTACAAATACAACGATCTCGAAATCTTAAGGTTGAATTCGAAAAAATTTAACCAAATTATGTTCTACTTGAAATGTATGGATCAAGAATATCTACATATTAAATAACATAGATGTGCGTGAATTCATATGAGTATGCATGTTTGATAGATCAATTTTGGTTCGAGTATGGATTACATGTATCATCATCTCAATTCAAATATTTGAATCCTTTTTGTTCACTCCTTTCACGCCCATCTCTCTCGCATGCATGCTCCTTCAGGTAGCCATCACTCTCTTTTCTCCAGCTCACTGGCACGCTCACTTCATGTTTCTCCTATCCTCGCAAACATGGTCGCTCGACGTCTCCCTTGAGAAGTGTCACACTCTCCCTATCATTATACATTACACAGTTTTCATTATCTCTCACGTCTCTACTGTTCTCTGGTATCACTCGGTACCTAAGCTTTCTTTTTCACCGCCACACACACAGTCTCCACTCGTCTTTCACTTTGTCTTTCTCTCTATGGGATTCTCTCACACGCCCTATATGTCTCTACATATGACTCATACCACTAAAATTACTCTCTCTCTCTCCTGTAGACACAACATTTGTTGCGGTCTCCTTTCGCTCTCCATCCTGCATCGACACCGATCAGACAACCCCGACTCAGATCCTCCTCTCTCTCTCTCTCTGAGACACACACACACAACTCCTGCTTCCACCCCCTTCCCGACTCACCGTCTCTCTCTCACACACACACACAAAACTCTCGCTGCACTCGACTGTATTTCTCTCACAAGCATTTATCGACTAGCTAGCCTCTAGATAGGTTTATACACCCACACACTCATGCTTCCACTGTCGCATACATGTCTCTCTCTCGCTCCTTGTATCTATGTAGCTTTTTCTTCCCTTCTTGAGACACGCCCTCTCGATCGTGCACACACACACTATCGCCTCATTTTAAGCTGATACCTATCGCGCACACTACTTGTGTCTTTGTCACACATGCACTCCCTCCTCCTCCACTCTCTCTCTCTCACACACACATGGGATTTTGCAACAACTAGCAAGATGCCATGCTGTACGGAACATCAAGATGCATTTGTATGAGTAGTTTATCTTGTGGGGAAAATGATGAGCGAGGAAGACCTTATTTGCAAATGTGGAGAGGGTGTGGGTATCTTTACCAAAATTGCCATAGTTTCCTTCCTATCCGTCAGATATAGATCAGACGGCCTATATTGCAGGATGGCAGGCACACGATCATCACCGACAATGCTTTTTATAAGAGTAGGGATAAAAATAGAGTTGGTAATGATGATGGGCCTGCCATCCTGCAATGTAGGTCGTCCGATTTATATCTGACGGATAGGAAGGAAAATATGGCAATTTACCCACACTCTTCACCACATTTGCAGATAAGGCCTTCTCTCATTCATCCTTTTCTCCCACGAGATTTTGATGTTCCGTGCAACGCACCGGCATCTTGCTAGTAAGAGTAGAAATTAGACATATACCACTTCTCGAATCTTGAAACCAACAACATGCCTCCCTTATCTCATCAAAACCGCCAAAGGAATATATTTTGAGTGAAACATAACATATTTTTAGTGATATACGTATTTCAAAACTAGACTTTTTTTCTATCAAATCGGTGAATATGTATTAATCTACTTTGATCGTGTGGCAACGCATTGGCACATTGCTAGTAGTTATTATTATTTTTTGGACACTAGACAAACGGTGGAGTACATATACGAAGAGAAGAGGCGCACGCACGCAGTGGGCCTCTCGCTGTCTCGCACACATGAGTGTTACGTAGAGGCAACATTAACAAATAAACCCTAAAACCATAGGTGCATGATTGCTGCATTCGCGGGTACCGGGTATGTGGTGGAGCACCTTTGTAGGAGTTGATGGTCGGGACAACAGGTGAACGACTTGGAGCGCGGTGGCTCGCCAGTTGCCACAGACCGAGTAGCCATGTTTAAAATATCGTTTTTTAGCGGGGTTAAGAGTTCCGATTTTAAATGGCACGTTATAAGTAGTAAGTAGTTTTTAGAACGATTGGTATGGAGCGAAAATGGAATTCATAGTACTACGTACCTCCTTGGCGTATGGTTGTATGGGTTTATGTTACGAGATGTTGAACCTGGTAGTTCTAGGGCAAATACTATGGTTTAGATTTAGATGCTGGTTTTCAGTAATCGAAAGGGGAAACCCTTCTTTGATTAAAAACAATACTAACTCCATTCTGGTTTACTAGTCCCCATCGTACTTTGGGTCAAAGTTTGTCCACGAATTTTACTTGTAAAATGTGAATGGAAAACGAGATTTTGTTATACCCAAACAAAAAGGAATTTGGAGGGAGTGATTGCTTTCGACACGACGCGACCTCTCATAGCGCAGGCATTGAATCAAGGCCGGCCAAGAGGGCCGCACTCGCTGCAGGCCCGGCTGAGCACGCCTCCTCGCCGCGTGCAACCAGCTGTGCCGGCAACACGTCCTTCCGCGAGCCAGCTGGCATTTTAGAACCCAAAAAATGACTAAAATATAATTAATTTACGCATGGTCTTGACTTGTTGTGCTCGGACTGGTAGCAGGAACTAGTAGAGGTTTTTCTTTATTTATAACTCTCCTCACATTTTTTTGGCTTTGAAGTGAATCATGGTTGTGGACATTATGTATGAATGTGCAGATATATGTGAACATGAGTTTGATGTGGAAGTTGGACTTGGAATGTCGGGCTTGCGCGTGAACTATACCATGTCCAATGCTTCGTCTGTTATTGTTTGGAAAGTAATTGCTGTTATTACATGACCCGAAAAAAAAAAATTTGTGCCACATCAGTAGATGCACAGACATCACAATAGGCATGCTGACTGGATAAACATTTGAACCTAGCTATTATGAAGGAAATTTTGTATTGACAACAATTTTAGATAGCAGGAGACGCCTAGCCCGCTCTGCCTCTGCTAGCTTATTTCTGGCTTCTTCCATCTCTTCTTTGGCTTGGGTGAAGAGATCATCTGATTGCTCTTTTTGCTTCTTCAGGAACTCAACTACATTCTCAAGGGCTGCTGCACGCTTTCTTTCAGCCGTTACTAATGCCACGAGGACACGAACAGCTGACGACTCCACCTGGCTTGTGTGTAATCCAGCATCATCCGGTAATTTGCACCTTGTGTCTAATCCAGCATCATTAGGGAACTGGCACCTTGTGTGTAATCCAGCCTCATTTTGGAAACATGATCGCTAGGTTGACCATACTTCCCTCCTCGCAGGAATTGCATCCTGACATGATGCTACTTCTTTTTAGATCAATACTCGAGAGAAACCTAGATCCATTTAGCATAAGCGGATAAATGTAACTCAAGAAGTGAATTCAAAGGAAAAGAAATATAAAAATAGACTACACGGTGAGAACACCCACTTCCTACATCAAGTTAAAAACGAAAGCATTAGGACGATTAAGACTCTTCTTATTACACATCGAAGAACACCACGCTTAAGAGAAACAGAAACTACAACATATACACATCGAAGAACACGAGGCTAAACGAAAGTAATTGAAAGGGTGTTACTTACCAAAGCTCGTTTTACTGTGTTCGGTGCAGCTCCTCTTTAACTTGCCACGCTCCTTGAAGATGTACCGAATATCCCGTGTTTGGTCTTCATTGCTCCTCTGCATGTTCACACTCGTGGTTTCAAAATCTCAACATGGCAAGAAAAATACTACTAGTAATACTCGCGCATCTTGTGGGCAACATTAAAGCACTCGTCTGCCATGTTAGAACATCTCCAACAGAATTGCAACGCGCGGCACTTTAAAAAAGCGTTTACAGTGCTGAGATCGAGAAGTAGATACTAGAGAGTAGAGGATAGTTCTCAGCATAGATAGATACAAAAAAGATAATTCAACTACTCCTCGTCGTCCGACTGCTCCTCGGTGATGTCCTCCTCCGACATCTGACTGTAGGCGTGAAGATACTGATCGTCGTCGGATTCCCAGGGTGACGCTGCTCCTAGCCTCATGTTGAATTGAGCGTCCGCTTTTCGCCTACGCTTGTCCTCGCGATAGGCGGCTTGCTCCACCCTCCTCTTATCCCTCTCCGCCCTCCTTTGCGCGTAGAACTCGCGCTCGTTGATGATGTCCTGCGGGAAGTGTTGGCGCCACAGTGCAATGGCTTCCTCGTCCATCTCGCGATGCCGAGACGGTGCTCCCGCCTCCGGTTGTCGCGACGATCCTCGTCGGTGCTAAGCCGCGGCGGTAGGCGCTGAAGCCCGCTACCGCTTCCCGCTTCGGCACGTTGGGGAAGTTCAATGTTCTATGAGGCCACCGGAGGCGCCACGCCGCTGCGTCGTACGCGCGGGCAGCCTCTGTGGCGGTGTCGAAATTGCCGAGGCTGAGGCGCATCCCGCAGAACCGGATCTCGGCGGAGAAGCCGCCGGAGGGGCGCGCGCGGACGCTGCGGTATCCCCAAGTTTCCCGGCGACGCGGCGGCGAGGCGAGAAAGAGCGGGGAGAGAGGGGTGGCGAGGCGCAGAGCGGTGGCGAGGCACTGAGCGGTGTGAGGCGTTGGATTTTATAAAAGCGGACGCCAGCGCCAAAAAAACTAGCGCACGCCCGGCCGCTTTTTCCCGTGCGCGCGCGATCCTTTCCCGACGTCTCTGCTATCTCTACTCTCTTCTCTACGGTTATATTTATTTTATATTTTATATTTAATATTTTTCTCTACTTCCTTCACTGCCTACTTTTTTTTCTCTATACTTTTTTTCTTGCAATATAGGCCGTCCGATTTATATCTGACAGATAGGAAGGAAACAAATGGGAATTTTGCAAAAAGATACACATACCCCTCTCCAGATTTGCAAATAAGGCCTTCCCTCGTTCATCCTTTTCTCCCACAAGATAAACTACTCATACAAATGCATCTTGATGCGTGCAACGCATGGGCATCTTGCTAGTTCTAAAAACCTTTCCATCATTTGCCACAGTGCTGGTCGCGGATGAAAAACCTACCCAAGCGCTTGGCGATCTGAGGAGCGATGCACAATTACAAGCTGATATTCTGTTGGACAATGGAGGCTATAACCAATTACTTTACGGGAACAATAGCACCCAGGAAAATTGAAGGGTAGGTATGAACAAAATTGAACTGCACATGTCTCGCTAAGTGATTCAATACACACATTACCAATCGAGGAGGAGAACGATGGTCGCGGCGGCCTCTGTGAGTCATGGTCGGCAACGGAGTCGGTTCATTGTCCACGGCGGTGGTACCCTGCGCTTAGCGTCGGCTTCTGGGAAGCAGATCCGAGACCATGGAAGACGATGCCGGGGAAGAGGCTCCGTCTACGACGATGGTGGACCGGCTCCAGTGCGGCGTACGAGGTCGTCGATGAGGCAGATGCGCTGCGGTGGATGAGTGCGCCGATGTAAAGGGGAGGAGCACGAAGGCTGCGGTGCCGTGGAGAAGTCTATTTTGCGGTGGGGATAGAAAATGGGGAGTATTCAGGTGTACTACCACAGGTGCCGTGGGTGGGGCTGGGGTAGGGTGAACCTGAAGTTACGAAAACAGCCCCCTACCAAGCGTCGTACGTAGGCCTGTTCCGAAGGCTATGATGGTAACTTCCCACTGCTCGAATCAGGGTCGCCGGAGATTTTCCCGCCGACCTCAAAATTTTGTGACACTGGACTCCCCGTGTGGCGTGTTGAGTGATTCGGCTAAGCAACTAGCGAGTAGTAGTAGTAAACTCTGCATATTCGAAGTCAAACTTCCTAAAGTTTGACCAAGTTTATATAAAAATATAAACATTTACCATAACAAATATGTATGATGTGGAAGTACATTCAATAATGAATCTAATGGTATTTATTTGTTATTGTATATGTTAATATTTTTTGTATAAGCTTTCTGAGAGTTTACAAAACTTGACTTTGACCAATGCTAATACGCGGACTTAAATAAAAACGGAGGGAGTACACATTTGTTTTCTTAGTTTGTAGTGAACTAATCATTAGTTGAAATTGTGAAATAAATATATTAGGCTATTGACTTCGAATGTAATGGTCTATACAATTCAATAGTTACAATCATTGTCGAATCCCAAGATGTATACAAGGTCTATAGTACTTCACAACATGCTCAAACTCACCTAATGCCAGTCAAATGAGAATCTAAATGCATTTCATAGTTATTACTTTGTAGGATGCAACAAAAACAACCAAAACTCTACATCAGCCATTATAGAAGCAACATTTTGACATGTCCCATTGTGTGAATGAAACGTGCAGAGACAGCTTTTGAAGATGGAGCAGATAGGGCGGGAAAGATTGTATGTATGTGGACGAGAGATTAGGAGACAAACCTAAAGAGACACACACACACACACACACACACAGAGAGAGAGAGAGAGAGAGAGAGAGAGAGAGAGAAAGAGAGAGGAAGAAGTTAGGTGTGTGAGAAAGATGGAGACATGTAATTTGATGCGAGAGCTGGAAAAACATGGACGAGAGGGGAAGGAGAAGAGACAACATGTTTGATGAGAGAGCTGGAAAAACATGGACGAGAGGGGAAGGATCTCATGGGTTGAGGGATTGACAATTTTGTGCGGGGGAGAGAGGGATTGGTAATTTTGTGCAAGAGAGAGAGAGGGTTGGGGAGGAGTGCCACCGTCAGCCACATCACCCTGCTTCCAAATGACCCGCATTCTCTAGCGCGGTGTGGTCGCCGTCTTCGATCTGCTCGATGCCCTCTTTGAAGATTGAGGTGTTGTGGATGTTGGGGTGCAAAGAAGCACAAGCGAGAGTGGTCGCCGTATAACCTTGGATGGGGATGAATTGTGTGCTCGGGGAAGTGTGTGTGTGTGTTGTGTTGCGTGCGTGCGTGTGTGTGTGTTGTGCTGCGTGCATGCGCGTGTGTGTGTGTGCGTGTGTGTGTGCGTGCGTGTGTGTGTGTGTCAGATATTGAGCGAAAACAAACCTAAGGAGAGAAATGGGTATTCATGAAGAGATTGCGCGGGCCTTGAGGTGGGCAGGGGCCGAGTGAGGGTGTCAAAATGTGCGCGTTGATGCATATGTTGCATGCGATCGTGCAAGGGACGGACGAATCGAGAGAGATGGTTGTTGTGTTACGGATGCTCCTCTTTCTCTCTCTCTCTCCCTCTCTCTCTCTCTCTCACACACACACACACACACACACAAGTAAATTACAGACCGTTCTCTCATGTATACGCAATGTATCGGCATCTGTCTATGTCTCACTCATGCATGATCGTTTGCACATTCACACCTCTCTATGTCTGTATCACACGCACACCGTCTCCACATTGCCCTTCTGCCACAACACACATATGGACACATACACACGTTCTCTCTCAGTCACACACACAAATAAGTATTAAAAAACCAGGGCGCACCTAAAACGTCCAAATCCAAATAAACACAAACTGGAGCTAAATTCAAATATATGGAAATATTGCAGCGTCAAGAACTTTCCCAGGAAAAAAAGTTGAGTAACATTCGAGGATTGTTTTCACACACACACACACACAAAAAGGTTCGATGGATGTCCTTCGAGCGCGACACTGTGACGCACCGTTTGATCGACCGCGCGGCTGCGGTTCATGCGCTTGCACAGGATTCCGTATCATGGCTGTGGTACTAACTTCAAAATAAATAAATAATAAAAGCGCTGCCTAAGTCTAATGTTTACGTGTACTAGTACGGTTTTCTTTTAAGTTTGACCAACCTCATATAAAATAAAACTAAAGTAAGCTCCCATACGCGCACTCATCAATATGCCGCCGCCGCCGTTGCGCATGCCGGCGCCCACCTGCTCCGGCCAACAATTTCTCGCCCATCACCGCCGTGTCGCCGCCATCCATGTGCCATGAAGCCGAAGGCTCACCCGCTCACGTCTTCTGCAGTCCCTCCTCGCCATGCCGCCGCGCTGCCAAGCACGCGAGCAGCTGGTGGAGTCGCGTCTATGCACGCAACATATGAAGAGGAGGACGAGTGCGTGCTCCAGCACGCCGGCGAGGAGGAACTAGCGTGTCATTGTCGTCTCCGCCAGCGCGGAGGAGGCGCGCATGGTGGCTGTCGTGGCGGAAGCCGGTCGCGCGCGCGTCGAGCCTGCAAACCGGGTGCGGACGCGAAATCTACCTTCGAGACCTTGAATGCCACGTGGATCCTGCAATCTGAAGGAGCAATTTGGGCCAGTCAACTCATGTGAGCCGTTTGATGCAACATGGATGGCTAGAAGGGCTTCTTCCACCTCTTCTGCCGTCTTCTTCCTTCGCTCCGTCGAACTTCTTTCACAAATCGACTGACCCAAATTATACTACTAGTACGAACGTATTAAGTACAATTTAACATCGAAGGTACGAAAGCAGAGTACCAACTGCAAGAAGAACAGTAGTAAGACATAGTACTAGTACTACTCTACGTACTAAAGAGTTCAAATAACAAGAAAGAACATAAACATAGTTCTGCTAGGGCCAAAGCACAACACACCCTTGAAAATAAACTAAGCAACTAGTCAGCTTGACACTGCAGTAGAACCAGCATGAGCAACGGCACTGCCACCTACTCGGAGTCCGAGTCCACGTCCTCGACTTCGTCCTCGTCCCTCTTCCTCTTCCTCTTCACCGATGCTTCTTTGCTTGAACCATACACTGGGCTCTGCTTCTTCATCCAACCCATGTAGATATTTAAACAAAGGTAGGCATCCATTGCTGCGTCTGAGGATGTGATCTTCATCTAATGTCTTCGACTCCCATGCATGATGAAACTTCGTGATGAGGTTTCTTCAGATTAGCGTCTGAAGGATCAATCATGGTTGCTGCTGTGGTCAGCATTGAAGGTTGAGAGGAGGACACCAGTGCTTGCCTTACGGAGATCAAGGGCTGGCCTACAACGAGACCTATCCGCCAGGACTTCTTTGTCGTTCTTAAAGCCTACAGTAACGAATTTCACTCTTTTGTCCTTGAGGAAGTTCTTAAAATCCTGGCACTCAACGTCGGCATGGCATATGTGGTAGACCAAGCAAACGTTATGTACGCAAACCTGGATCACGGCGGGCTTCTTCCTCTCTTCGTCCTTTAGATCCTTCTCTCGTCCCAGATCGTGGTGTACTCAACATCTAGCCTAGCGACCCACTCATCCGTTGAACTGCTGAACATGCGTAGGAAAGCGAGCAAGCCATGCTTTCACCGTCGCGGATCCACGTGTGTAGATGATGATGAACTGATCGCCGGTGATGGCTCTAACTTGGTACTCAGCGGCGACCATGGAGATTTGGGAGGCCATGGATTTTGGAGGAGGGTTAGGAGAAGTTGAACTATTGTACCCCGCAAAAACTGGGAGCCAACAATGTGAAAGGACGGGACGACCGGGAGCAAACTGTTGTGAGGTAGAAGACGGGACGAGTAGGGCGGCGAACGGCGTGGGGTTGCTGGCTTGCCCGGTGGATAAACGGCTGCAAGCCCCAAAGAGTTCTCGAGAACTATGCGGGACCCACTAGATGTCATGTCTACTAGACCCATATCGTAGGCCCCGACAAAGATAGCTTCGCTTCGTTACTCGCGCCATGCCGGCGCGTGGATGTAACTTCACTTAATTCCGTCAACCGTCGCGCCTCCCACGACCTTCGCCTCCCTCGCGCGGTCGCGCCCTTTGAGACTTCGACCGGCTAAAAATGAGCAATTTTTTTGCCTACTCCGCATGCATGATACTCCCTCTGGTCCTTTTTACTCCCGTCAACCGTTTGCAAAGTGTTTGACCAAATATATACTTTTTTTAAAACACCACCTTATATTAATTAACCAGCCACACCAAGACACTCATTCGATACAATATTCATCACATGTATGCACGTTATTTACAAGAATACCATCTAATCTAGTGACAAAGCTATACTTAGCGATTAAGTGTGCCACCTTATTGGCCGAACGGCTAATATTTGACAATTGAAGATTGTTGATCAACTTCGAGATGCTCAACGCTTTCATCTTCAGGTCACGCATAGCAGACCTGTCATAGTCCCCTGATGCAAGAGACGCTACCACAAAAGCGCAATCAGTCTCTAAAATTACAGGATTATGAAGAGAAATACCTATGTAGAGACCGGCAATGCAAGCCCTAAGCTCCGCTTCCTCCATGCTTTGACAGGCATCAATGAAATCCCACGACCAAATTTATACTAAAAATATCGATATCTACAATACTGATTATAATGAGTATAAGAACTACGCTTTATAATGAGTGTAAAAATATTGATTTGACATTGTGAATGTTGATACTCCCTCCGTCTAGGTGAGTAAGTCATCTTAGGCTGTGCACCGTGACCAAGGAGGAGGGGAAAACGAGAGACATTAATGTTTATTTGCTAACTAAATATTATTGCATGCAATGAACTAACCACTGCATGTCATGTTTGATAGTCACAGGTCATTAAAAGCATGCACACCCTCATCTCTTATTGGTTGATATGTCAAGAAACAAGAAACAAGGTAGAAGTTAATGCACCGCGCCTACTTGTTTTGGGATTATTTGGTTTTCGTAAGATGACTTACACACCTAGATATTAGAGTACCACTACCTCCCTTCTAGTTTAAAGGGCTCGACTCAAAAATTTCACCTACTCTTAGCAAGATAGTAGAGGCGGTGGAATAGTTTTTGAAGTCTGCAAAAGTACTCAACTAACGTTGTCGTTCTTCACAAAAAATGTGTTTAGCAATGCATGCATGAACACTAGTTAGTCTAACCCCCCTCTCTTCTTTAATTCTTTGCCACATCAAGATGTTTGCTATTCTCGTGTACCAGCTAAGATACCACCATGATGGCCAGCCTTAATCATCGCATGCAATAATTTAGTGCACCTTGAAATATGAACATGTGTGGGGCGCGTATGTTTTTAATGACTTGAGACTATACCTAGCCCGGCATGCAAGATGACTTATTATGCACCGTTCCCCATACCTGCAGGAAGCCGCTCGTCTCCAAATCTTTTCCTCTCCATGTGTGGAAACAATATGCCCGCCAAACTCTCCTTCTCCCTCAAAGCGGTCCCACCACTCCACCCCGTGTGAAAAAATCTGCATGCATGATTCTCCTCCCCCACGCCGTCCAATCCGTTGTGACCAGCAATATTTCCACCCCTTCGCCTCCCCGTAATTTACTCCAACAAATATGCCCATGTAGCTTTTACTTAACCAGGTGCATTGGGTCATCGACATACGGGCCCAGCGATGTAATCGCCGAGATGTCGATGACGAACTGAACCTGCCGATTAAGTCGATGCAGCTTCGATCCGTATCTTACGCAGTGTGCCATTGCTCGCTATAAATAATGCGCCTCCCACGACATCGCTATCTCCTCCCCCTCACGTTCACGTTCATCGCTATCTCCTCCCCCTCCCTCTCACGTCGACCACCATGGCATCTCCCCTCCCAATCCCTAGGAGCCCCTCGTTGCACCGCGCAGACGGTCACGCGTCACCTTTCCATTCCTCGCCGCCACTAGTCGAGGAGGACGCGTCGGCGTTCCGCTCCTCGCCGCTACGCGACGCGTCGCCATTCCTTTCCTCGCCAACACTAGTCGAGGAGGACGCGTCGGTGTTCCGCTCCTCGCCGCGATGCGACGCGTCGCTGTTCCGTTCCTCGCCGCCACTAGTCAAGGAGGACGCGTCGGCGTTCCGCTCCTCGCCGCGACGCGTCGAGGTGGACGCGTTGGCGTTCTCAATCTCGCCGGCACGCGCGTCAGAGGACGCGTCAGCACCCCGCTACGAGGAGAACGCCGCGCCGCCCGTCGAGCCCCCCAGCCTTGAGGAGCTTTGGAAAGAAATGGATGTCGCCTTGTGGGAGGCTTTGCCTCCAGCAGAGCGCGCCAATATAGAGGCGGAGAAGAAGGCCGAGGAAGAGAAGCGCATCGCGCAACCAGCTTCCTGGGAGATCTATGTCGCGTCCGAGAGAGTCAAGCAATTGGTTCTTTGGCAGAAGGCTCGTGCGAGGGCAGTGAGGGTGGCGGAGGACGCCCGTGTCGACGCCCTGAGTGTAGTCAGGCCCAAGCGCCTCATCTACGCTTGGCGGTACGTGGACCAGGTGCACGCTTCCAGGCAGGAGGAGTACCTGTTGGCGCCGGATCACCACACCAGTGAGATCGCTCTCGCCCGCCGGCAAGCCGCCAATCATCACCTCGCGAGTTGTGAGGCTGAGGAAGAGGCGTTGTGTCGGCGCGCTGGGAAACGGCCGCGCACTGTGGCACTCATGGCGCTGGCCGCAGCGCTCTGCAAGCACCGTGGCTTTTAGGAGGAGTATAATTTTTGTTTTGTAAGGCGATCTCATTAGTTTTGGGACGCAAATGATAAATCCCGAACATTCAGGAATTTTTAGCGTCCTTAATTAAGTATGTAAAAGGGAAAGTTTGGAAACGTTGTGTATTATTATGCATTTTGCAAGTACGTGCATATAGCACAAACTTTACTATATACTATCGGACTACACGTCTCTCTCGATATATGCTTGCAGACTGTGCTACTCCCTCCGTCCAAGTCAATAAGTCATGTTTGGTTGTGCACGATGACCAAGAAGGAGGGAAGACTTGTACACCTAGACGGAGGGAGTACTACTATTACTTATGTACGTGCAAACGCACATTTGAACATTACGATGCGGTTTTTGTAAAAGTGGAAAAACAGCACTAGTCAAGCTTGTGAAACGATTCAATGCAAAACAAATGCAAAAATGCTCGTTTGATTGTTTACTTTTAGCTTCCTTCTCTGTGGTTTTTTATCCGTGCACCGTGACCAAGGAAGAGGAGAAAACGAGAAACATTAATGTTTATTTGCTAATTAATAGTATTGCATGCAATGAACTAACCACTGCATGTCGTGTTTGATATCTCAAGTCATTAAAAGCATGCACACTCTTTATCTCTTATTGGTTGATATGTCAAGAAACAAGAAACGAGGTAGAAGTTAATGCACCGCGCCGAAGTGTTTTCGAATTATTTGGTTTTTGTAAGATGACTTACACACCTAGATGCACCACGCCTAAGTGTTTTGAGTAACATTTTATCAGTTAAATCTTTGGTCAAAATTTAGCACAAATTACAATGGTGAGGAATAAACCAGGACGGAGTAGTAGTTTAGAAGCCCAAATAAATCAGTGAGGCGCCTTATTATTACTCTCCACTGTGACTAGTCTTGTGGGAAAAGCTGGGGAAGCCGCCAAAAGAACTAGCCCTAGGAGTAGTAGCTAGGGATCGAGCGTCGGAGATGAACCGGAGAAAGTAAATGCAGAGAGATGAAATGCAAAAAAGACGGAGGGATGTGATGGTTGCTTGTCTGTTTATTTTACCAGGCCATTTATTACTGGGAGTGGTTGGGTTTTGTGATATGACAGCTTTACTGCCGTGCCACGAGCGGGGCGAGAGTGAGAATCCCATGCAGCGCCGCCCTCTACACTTGTACTACATCGGTCGTGGTTTATTAGTCCCCCATTGAATTTGATTGAAGATTTAACTGACAAAATGTTAGTGCATGTCAACAAAAACTATATCATTGGATTCGTATTTGAACATAGTTTTGAATGACATAATTTTAGGTGACATGCATCAGTATTTATCGTACTATATATAATGTTAGTTCAATTTTTGGTCATACTAATCTATAGTAGTAAGGTGCTCGTGCGTTGCACCGAAGAGTGAAATGCATTGATCGGGGAGTTGTTTATTTTGACAAAGGATGTGGGGCCATCTCATGTGTAACGGGTATTGATAGGTTTCTTCGGATATTATCTCATCTCTAGAGCTCACAAACATCCGGGTGAAATAGATAAAAAGGTATCTTTTGCAAACAAAAGCGTTCAACTGTTCAACCTGCATCCAAAACTTGTGAAGAAATAACACTTATTGTGCTTTGCAAGAAATGATCTTTAAGAATTAGTTTTTGAGTATCAATTGTTATACATGTTATTTCTGAGATGACATGGCACTTTCTTCTGATCAACAGTTGGCTATACTATTAAGTAATATTAACCATGCCCTTATACACCTAGACGGAGGGATTAAATCAGGATGACTTGCAAGGGGGCAGAGGAGATGTAAGAAATGGTTCATCGTAAGTCTTTCACCAGTACTTGTAGTAAAAATTCATACATGGAAGATTCTAGACTAAACCATAAACGGATACACTTTTATTCATGCGCGATACTCCAATAGAGCAAGATCCCGCATGGAAGTCTCCACATGCTTAGACAGCGGATTACATTGAGCGAAGACTAATGATCAACATTTAACTTGATAATGCGTATTTTTTAGAAGAACAGGAGGCTCCTCCCGGTTCCATTATCAAATGAAACCCAAAGTGTCTTACATCAGCTCACCGAGAGGAGTAGTTCAAAGGAAGGATCATGCGAAAGCCACTCAAGTTTAACGACAAGCTTACATTATCAAAAGCGGCAAAGACACGGGCCATAAGCGCCCACACACACACTACATGTTTTCTAAGTGCACTTGATAATGCGTATGTCCAGGTGAACCTCCTTGGAGTCCCCGTGCACCAAGTCGGCGGGTAAAGGATAGAACGGATGCCATGGGTTTTCCAAGTCCACATTGGCGGGATAGTCCCAGCTCCTTAGATTCCAAGTCTGTCCGATGAGGCGGTTTCACGCCCACGTGACCCGGAGGGGTAGTAACATTGACCTTGCACCCGTACATCTGCCTCGTGTCAATGTCAGCGTCAGCGGCGACGCCCCTGACGCACGCTACAAAGACAGGGCGGCGGCCTGCGCGGGCCTCGCTGGTGCCCACGATCAAGAGGAAGACGCTGTCGTCCTCCTCCGAGACTAGAAGGCGACGGTGATCCTCCAGCGACTCCGGCATGGTGAACCGGTAGCATGTGTCGTACTTGATGTTCTCCGCCAAGGGCCAGCAGTGATTGGCCATGCGCGATCCGTCAGGAGGTGATGCACCATGTCCGCCGGCGAGCCACAAAACGGCATCGGGCACTCATAGCAGTGGACGAAGGGCTCCTTGGAGGCATCGACCAGGCCGTCCATGAAACGGGAGTGGCTGTAGGGGACGTTGCACCAGTTTAATATGTGAGCAAGTTACTACGAGATTTAATCCGAATAAGCACAAAATAAATCATGACGGCTATAACAGAGATGAAACTAATCATGTGGACTAGCATAGTAGTAGGATGCAGAGTAGAAACATGAATTCTACCACGATTTCAAACAGGAAGGACAGAAACACATACGGTGCAACGGGAGCAGCACCGTTGGCGTTGAGGTTGTCGCCCATGTCGTTGAGGAAGAGGTTGCCGAGGTTGGGGAAGAAGTCGTCGTCGGTGAAGTCGTGGCTGCCAGCAGTCGCGAGAGTGCGCTCCCCTGATTTCAACAGCGCCCGCCGAATGGAGCGCAGGAGGGAGTGGCTGTAGGGGACGTTGTGGCCGCCGAATGGAGCGCAGGAGTAGCACACGAAGCAGTAGATGGTGTCCTTACTAGTACTCCCTAGTCTCTATCTATCTATATCTATATATATCTACTCTTATAGAAAACCGAGTTGGTGATGATGGTTTGCCTGCCATCTTGTAATATAGACCGTCCGATCTATATCTGACGGATATAAAGCCAACTATGACAATTTTACAAAAGATACCCGCACCTCTCTCCACATTTACAGATAAGGCCTTACCTCGTGCTCCTCCCTATGTCTCTATCTCTACAAGTACTTTTTTATAACAAATCGAATAGTGCTGCGCCGTTCGCTGCACGCCCGGCTGAACACGCCTCCTCGCTTCCATCATCACCAACTGAGTCTTTTATAGGAGTAGGAGTAGAGAAAAAACCGAGTTGGTGATGATGGTGTGACGTGCAATGCACGGGCATCTTGCTATTTTTTGCATATAAGTCCAAACACCACGTAGACACGGTCTTTGAGCACGGTTCGTAGTCGTTCCACGATCGGGCATCGAAGTTTGTAACTATTTCAGATTAGAATATACTACTCCTCCGGTGCTAGTAGTAGAGCAGTCCTACTCTACTACTCTACTCTAGCAAGCTAGGGCATAGTACTGTAGTAGGTACTGTAGAGAGTACCAAGATCTTGTGGATCACTCAAGCAAGTTGTCCGCATCGATATGACCCTACGCTGCTGGTATGTGTCTCGTAAGTCAAGCGGCGTGATGTAGTCATCATCACATGACCACTTCCCACAGCACATATTCGCTTCTCCATCTTTGTCCGCACATAATCTCGTCCAAGCTTCCATCCCCGCTAAGGCGCCTCTCCCCCTCGTTCGAAACCCAAGCACTAACAATGGCAGAACCGAGCAGCGTCCGCCAAAAGAGTGGCTGGAATTCGCTCCCCACAGAGGTAATCAAGCTCATTGTTTCGTGTGTGGACAATCGTGGTACCATGCCGCTCACCGCGTACTCGAAGGGGTTGTACTGTTTACTCAAAGCCCTCAGGCCGGAGCTTTTTAAGCCAGCTCCTTGCTTGCTGATGCCGCCTGATCTTTAGAAACGGCATTTCACGCAGCATAACGATCGTAGGGTGGTGAGCATCAACCCCCTTCACTGTGAGACGATCCCCGTCAGCCTCAGCTACATTAACGGTATGTACTGGGTCGGCATGAACACGTCTTGGATGGTGCTCGTCGACGGTCGCGACAGCTGGATGCTCGTGGAGGTCTACACCCGGCGATTGATCCCCCTTCCTTCGATTAACACTGCACTGCTTTGGCACCGCAGCCCAGAATACTCTGAATCTTATAGTAGCCGACATGATACGAAGTTTGATTTGCTCAAGGTTGTAATCTGCCAAGTGCCCACAAGATCTGGGAATTATAAAGATTTCAGGCTAATTGCGTTCTTCAACCGCGGTCTCGCCTATCTCGACAGTCACCGCGGTAAGTGGATAAATCTGCACGCGTCCATCGCAGGATCATACGCCCTCCATGGTTCTCTCGATGCCATTGAACACAAGGGCTTCATTTACTGTTGTCGACTCCTTCTATGGCTGGACGTGTTGTCGGCCTACTCCGATCATTGCTACAAACGGCTGTTACAACGGTATGTTACTTTCCTATGATATCATGATGGCTTGCTTATATTATCGTCAACATTTACTAAAAAATATTCATGCTCATAACATGCTGTTCTTAAGATTGACTAAATCAAGAGCCCTTTTTATTTGACTCCAACTTGATATGATGTTGTAGGCCGCTTTGGTGTCCCTACCCTCCCTAATCCCGAACCTTCCAAAGAAAAGCGGCATGGCGATTGCGGTGGTTCTGGCTCGATCGACGATGGTGAAAGATTGATGATCGTTCGCACGCATCGGACATGTTGTTTCGCGGAATACAATCACGATCCTTTGCAAGGTCTTTGAGCAGGATCCCAGCTTCTCTGGGCCTTCGGGAATTTTTGACTGGAGGCTGGTAAGTAGCCTTGGCACACGCTCTCTGTTTGTTGGACTGAATTATCCGATTAAACAGGAGATAACCGACTGCAAGGATCATGATGGCAGCACAGTTTCGTTCATCAGGCAAAACTGTGTGTACACAGCGTACCATGCGTCTCTGCATGCACCATACCCTGATATGTGCCGCCACGCTCTGCAGCCCAAAGTAGGAGAGAGGGTCGCAAGTATCAGAGTTCGACTTCTTGGCTGGAGTTTCCCCGTCGAGCACCCATCTGGTTCAAGCCGTCAGCTAATCTCCACAGCTTAATAAATAGTAACGTCTAACTGAGCCAGTTAGTTAGATGCGTACACTTGGTGTAGTAGGATCTTTATTTAGTTTGATGCATACAGTTGTTCTTTTTTGGTAGCCATTTTGTAATGATGGCTGATGTTTGGTTTGGAAGAGAAAGCTGCGTCTTCACTCTTCCGGCTCGCTTCTTTATACATTGCACCCCAGCCCTGGTTGTCGCTGCTGTTTTCAATGTACAATCAGTAGTATATTTAAATACATTGGTTGAATATAAATGTGTTGTTAGAACGACAAACACAATGTTTTGGAAGTCGGTGCACGGTTCGATCCTTTAGTGCCCTGCACTGCACGTAGCTCATACTATTTTTAAATGACGGAACACATTTTCCACTTGTTGATAACATGCAGCCCAATCGATGAAGGCCCAATAGAGAAGCCCATAATTAACTAGAAGGACGCTCTCACATGAATCCGGCCCGGTACATGCTCATGGTCCCTAAACATAAATAAGTAAATAAATAAATAAAGCTAAATGCTCATGCACCGCTTATTTGGGAAAATAGGTAGCCCAGTATTTCTTTTGAAGAATACCCAAGCTAGGCCTATTTGTTTTCTCCGACCATTCTTGGGTTGCAAATCTTTCAAGACGAGCAAATGGGATATTAGTTTTTTTGAATTTTGTTCTTCACCGATATCTTATCGTATTTCATTGGATTTAACATGACATAGTACTAACTTATTTTTAAATTTGTTTTAGTATGGCTATTAATTTTTGGATTAAGAATATTTCGCTCCCGACAAAAATTTCCCACATATTTAGTTAATTTTTTTACCACAATCGACCGAGAAAATGGCCGGCAATTCTAAAAATGGAAAATGGGCCGCAATAAATTCCATATGAATTATAAAATGAGTAAAAATTATAAAAATAATAGCAAATGGGTTGTACACGCCACAGCTTTGTCAGTGAACACACGATTCTAGCCGCCGTGCTTCTTCAATCTATGATCTTCCTGCTCCAGCCGCCTAAACTAGCGCCGGCGGGACTGCCTGCTCCCTCCTCTTGTGGCTTCCCCGGCCCACCCTACTCCCTCCGCTGGCCTGGCCGCACGCAATCAACATCCTCCTTATTACGCGAAGAAAATGATTCCTCCCACTGACATCTGGGGCGCACCGGTTGGGAGGCTGACCTATGGGCCTACTACGTTGACGCGTACGTAGGGATTGTCAACTTAGTCAACAAACGATTCTAGCAGCAGTAACCATTGGATTTGAATCGAACGATCCTGCTGCTTCTTCAATCGCTGCTCTTCTTGCACCAGCCGCCCAAACCAGCGCCGGGGAGACCGCCTGCTCTTGCCTCCGGTGGCCGATCAGGTTGCCGTTGGAGGCCTCATCACCCCTACTACTCCCACCGCTTAGTTGTGCTTCACGGCGACGGGCAAATTTCACACCGCAGCCGTAACCAAAGGAACCCCGGTACTTCTCTCCGCGTGGGCATCCACTGCCAGCGTCTTCCCGGTTCCGCGTCGTCCCCTTCCTAGGCTCGCTGTGCCGTCCACCGCCTTTGGTGCTCTCGGTGCGGCGTGGTCAATGTGGTCAACGACATTCCATCGGGAGAGTATCAGACGTGTAGAGGCCGATACCGGGTCCATGGCCACAGCCTCAGTTTTTTGTGATTTGCCAAGTAAGTCGCTTTGTCGTGCCTGTTGGGCTGCAAATCTTTCAAGACGAGGAGAGCTTTCATTGGCTGGCCGAGAAAATGGCCCATCAGTAATGAGAAATGGGATGTACATTTTTAAAACACATCAAACCGGCAGTTAGTTTCAAATATCTTTTTTTTTTCATTTCGAGATTTTAAATCACATTAATTTTTATGCGTGGAGAATTTGTTGGATTTTATATTGATATACATTTATTTTTAAAATCAGTTTGAATGTGAGTCGAAATTCCGGGATTAAAAACAGTTCGGACCGCACCAAAATATGCAAAATTTCGTATAAGTTTTTAACCGTGGCCACGATATGGGCTGTAATGCTAACAAAAAGAATATGGGCTCTAGTAAAAACCTTAAGAATTAGCAAATGGGCTGTAAATTATTAAAAATAATGGCAGATGGGTTGTATCTTTGTTTTCCCACAGATTTGAGGCTTTCCTAAAAAGGTTGATGCACAAGCAAAGGCTGTTGGATGGCCATCCAACGGCCGTCGTCTTCTTCAATCTCTGCTCTCCTGCTCCAGCCGCTCAAACAAGCGCCGGCGGGACTGCCTGCTCCCTCCTCCCCGCGGCCGGCTCTGACAGCTCGGACCCACCAGTTATATCTTCGCACGCAAGGAAGTGCCTCCTTATTACGCACAAAAAATGAATACTCCCCACATTAGGCTGGGACCCAAAGTATAGTGGCAGGCTGACTTTAGGGCCTACTAAGTTGACGGGACGGAGGGCTTTGTCAACTTAGTCAATATGCACGATTCTAGCTCCAAGGACTGCACGATGTCCATCCAACGACCGTAGTGCTTCTTCAACCGCTGGTCTTCTTGCTCGGCCGCCCAAACCAGTTGAGTCGTGCCTCGTGCTCCCGCCTCCCGTGGTACAGCTACGATGCGGCGGAGGCCTCACCGCCCCTACTACTCCCACCGTGGCCGGCCATCCCTCTACTCAACCACACCCCCCCGTTATTCTGCGGCGATGGCAGCCTCACACCGCAGCGAATCAGTGAACCCTCATACTCCTCTACGCGTGGGCATCCGCTGCCGCGTCTTCCCCGGCTCCGCGTCGTCCCCTTCCTAGGCCTCGCCGTCGTCCACCGCCCTGGTGCTCTCGGCGCGGCGTGGTCAACGTGGTCAAGGAACGGCTTCCATCGGACGTGGATTGTACGTGGAGCAAGGAAGTGCCTCCTTATTACGCGCAAAATAATTATTCCTCCACCTGACAGCGGGGACCCACTGGACAGGCCACCATATTTAGCGTAAAAAACGCTTCTCGATTGCCGGACCCACCAGCTACACCTTCACACGCAAGGAAGTGCGCCCAGCAAAAAACAAAACGATTCGCCCCGACTGCTGGGACCCACCAACTACATCTTTGCACACAAGGAAGTGCTTCCGGGTAAAAAAAACGATTCGCCCCCCTGACTGCTGGGACCCACCAGCTACATCTTCGCACGCAAGGAAGTGCCTCTGGGCAAAAAAACCAAAACGATTCGCCCCCCTGACTGTTGGGACCCACCACCTACATCTTCGCACGCAAGGAAATGCCTGACAGTCGGGACCCACCTGGTCGAAGCGTACGTAGCATTGTCATTCTGGTCGCGAACGTGTACGTACATATATACTGGTGGATGTAGAGGCGCGCACATGTCGTAGTAGAGGCGCGCACGTAGCATGTACACGTACGTACAGCGGCGAGGGTGCAAGAAAGAAAATACGGCCACGTACGTACATACGGGCAGGGTCTCTAACGCCTATCGCGCATACGTACATTGCTGGGTCGGAACGGAGAAACAGCGTCGTCGTCGTGTTCATGGGGAGCCAACCGGCTGGGTCGGAACGGAATGCGTGGTCATGTTCATCGGGAGGGCTTGGACGGAACAGACGATGGAAATGAGGCCTGGCGTACCGCACAACGGAGGAAACGGCCTTGTGTTCGACCGGCCATGTTCGAAACGGGGTCCTGTTGATCGGGAGGGGCCTGGCGTACCGCAAAACGGAGGAAACAGACCTCCTACGGTCGAAACGGGGGTCCTGTTGATCGGGAGGGGTGCAGCGTACCGCAAAACGGAGGAAACAGACCTCCTATGGTCGAAACGGGGTCCTGTTGATCGGGAGGGGTGTGGCGTACCGCAAAACGGACGAAATGGACTTGTGTTGGAGCGCTACGGTCGAAAGGGGGGGAGGGGTGTGGCGTACCGCAAAACGGGACTCCGCGGGATACTGTTCATCTCTACCGTCGACCTCCTCCGGCCTCCACGGGCTACCGTCGACCTCCTCCAGCCTCCACGGGCTCCTGTTCATCCAGCCTCCACCGCGCGCTACTCCACCGGCTACAGTTCAACCACCCCTCCACGGGCACCCCTCCACGGGCACCCCTCCACCATCTATTGTTCATCCAGCCCTCCACACCATGGGGTCCTGTTCAATCACCCCTCCACCGTCTACTGTTCATCCAGCCCTCCACACCACGGGGTCATGTTCATCCAGAGGCAACGCCACCGCTCACTATTCATCCACCCCCGCAACGCCATCGCTCATCCCAGGCAGCATTGATCGGCTTGATTAGCAGCGATAGCGGGCGAATCGCTCCATCGGGTTCGATTAACGACCATTGATCGATCCCTCGGGTTCAAGAACGTAGACTCGCGGTGCAATCGCCGGGTTCAATTAGAGCCCAACGCCTCGCGACGGGTTCGATTAGAGCCAACGCCGCACAAACGCCAGACGACGAGAGAAACGCGCATCGCTTCCGCCCGACCTCCCATCGTAACCGCAACTCCACGAAATTTTCCTCCCCTCGCTTCTACCACGGTTTTTTCATCATGGACGGCCCAAAGAATGTCATGCAGCTTGCGTCTCCGGCCCGCCTGTGACGAAAAGCCCATTTTCTGTCATGATTTTTGTCATAGAAGTAGGAGCCCACCACATCTATGATGATACCGGGTTTTGTCACAATTATCGTCATAGAAGTGTCATATGTATGACAAAAAAAATTCGTTCGGCCCAAAATGTCACGGATGTGTCTTTTTTTTGTAGTGACGCCTCCAGCCCACGCGCCTAGGCTCTGCGATGCCCGCCACCCTCAATGGCCTCTATGGTGACAACCTCTTCGACGCACTGGTGGCCCCTGCGACTGCCCATGGTCGCGCTAGAGAATGTCCACCTCGAGGTCGCGCTCGCCGCGCAGCGCCTGGCGCAGCAAGACACTATCGACATAATCACCCACGTCTACGCGCAAATCGTCCACAAGGACTACTACGTGCCAGAGAAGGACGATAGGTCGCTGGCCTTCTTGGACCGCAGGGCAACCTTGGACGGCATTGTTCAGAAGCATGTTGAGCTCGCCGCTAACGCCGCTGCTCCTCACACGTTGGTTGGTGACCCGGCGCACTAGGGCGTGAAGATGTCGTTGATGGATCCATATGTATCTTTATCTTTCCGTCGAATCCATGTAGTAGTATATGGTACTACTAGTAATTATCTTACCTTTCGCATCAGCTTCATAATTTCCGTACGTACTCCATGCATGAACCGCGCCAGAACCAAACCTCTCATTACTCTAGGGAAAATCGTTATTTCTATGTATCAGTCGCGCCATGGAGCAGAACCAAATCTTACAAGTTACAAGTTCAAAAGTAAAAGCCTACCGTGTTCGCGTCGCACCCCCATACGGTTGGTCTGGCATGCCGCTCAAGGGGGAATGCGTGCTGTGTTGCATTTCCACTTACAAGTGGGACCGCACTTGAGCAAACCGACTATCAGCAAACCCCCACCCCGCCCACCATGCGAGAAGAGATGGTTGTAGCACGGGCTTCAAGAAAATTGGTGTCGGATGGGACTCGTGTGGGTGGCGTCTGCCGTACTACTAGATGTGAATGCTAGTTATGGGCCATGCCACCCCACTATATCGAGCCTATATCAAGGTTTTGGTTACGTAGAACAAATTTCCTGGAGTCCGTGCTCAGCCCTCCTCTATCTCTCTTCTCAGCCAGCCAGCAGACACGCGGAGCCCATCGTCTGCTTGCTCACATGCGGTCCCACGTGTCAGTGAAAACGCAAGAGGACCCACTGAACATGCACGTCTTTCACCTCGACATGCTGGTGATGAAAAACAAATTCAATAAAGATCTTCGGTGGCCACTTTTGGAGTTACTCAAGAGTAGTAAGATTTTATTTACAGTTTTACCCAAGATGCACATCACGTGGATTCAACTACCACTCCATTTTCTTGCATGACATGACCCGGATGCTCGATGTCCCACGTGTCGGCAAAAGGAGGAAGAACTCGACCAAATCTTCTCCACATTTAGACCGGAGGAGTAGGAAACACGGCAAGCCATGTGCCTACATCATACTACGTACAAGCCCACCTCACGCGATTACGCTTATCACCATATTTCTCGGCCTGCGGCGACACCTAGCTCTAGTTGATCTAACTAGAACTAACTATTGGTTGGCTCTATGTGATGTGGCAACTTCATACTACTACGGATGCTGGCTATACTACTACGGCACTAACACTCCAAGAAGTGAGTCGGAAACCATTTATAAATTGAGTTTATGACATGCATATGCAAATGTACCATTCATTACATACAACAAGTAATCAACACACAACGACAACGAGGATACATGTTGGATTATAGATTAGTTCCAACAAAACATTCTAGTAAATACTAAAGTTTTGATCACACAACAAATAACAAGCAATGAAATGAACATCAGCTCAACCAATTCTCGGCGTTCGAAACGCTGGATTTTAACCAGAAGAGTTTGTCTCAGAAGGGCCAGCTACTGTCAATCTCGAGACCAACGCAGGACTGATCATCCAGGCTGAAGCGGGCTATTTCATGACCCATATTGTGATAGCCATGGTAGGGAAGCATAGTAATGTCCGAGGTATAGATATAGTTGCTTCTCATAAATGGTAGTAACGTTGTGTGAACAGCAGCTGGATCGCCTTTCACCATCATTGGATAGTTTTGTCCAAGGAAGAGCGAGTTTCCTCCAAGAGTATCAATACTAAAGCATGGAGAAGGTGTTGTCGCTAGCATAGTAGTATCCATCCCAAATACTCTGCAACGTATGTTGGAATAGGTCCGGAGAATGCGACCATGGGAGACAACACCTGTTTCCTTAGTAACATCAGTTGTGCCCTGTATACATATAAGAAGAGGTGATCCATCGGAATAAGTTGCCAGGCACCACTGAGTATATGGGTCCTCATGCTCGTGATCATCATCATCGTCATCTCCCCCATGGTTATAAATTTTTTCAAGTATAGGTGGTGGAATGTTCATAGGACCTTGGAAACACAAGAAGGTTAATTAGTAAAGGGAAACTAGCTAACCCGCATGCATGTGGATGAAACAATTATAATTATGGTGGAAGACAAACATACCGAAAGCATAAGGATTCCATGCAAAAATAGTGCCACGAGTGGTGGCAGCAAACACAAGACCCTCGTATTGAATTGCATCACAGTAGACATCCATGTATAGAAACTGATTTTTGAGCAGTATCCATCCAGTCGAACTATGAAGGCAAGAAGCTTGTCGAAGATAGTAACAACTTCATAGTCTCTGTAATCCCAAGAGTGGCCGGGAACTCGACAAATTGCTATCTTCTGTAGACGACATTCACCATGATCGTAGTTGAACGTACATAGAATACCAGTGTGCTCAACCTCTGGGCAGTCTGAGATTTTTGGAACTGGAACCCGGTGACGAGTGTACACATTCACAAGTTCCCACTCATAGTTGTACCCAATATAAACAACCCAATCTCCATTTGCGCCTACCCAAGCCTTACCCTCAAGCAATGTCATCTTAACATCACACGTATCATTATCAAGCAGCACCAACTTGCACAAGGCGAGGCCCGTGTCGTCCGCGCGCCAGTGACCAGGGTCACGGTGAAGACGATAGGGGAGATCAAACTGCTCCTGGACCCTTGGGTTCCTTGTAATGATGTTATTAGTTGAGTCGAGAATGGTCTTGAACGAACCTGCCATGCTAGCCGAGGTGATGGCGTCGCACCGATCAATGAGTTCCTCCATCGCGTCATCATTCAGATCGGGGCAAGAATAACGGGGTTGTTTCCGGCCTGTTCCCTCCATGGAGAAGATGATCGAACAATGGCAGAAACAAGGGTGAAGGCAAATGGAGGAGGCAGGAAGAGCGTGCGACAACAGTTCCAAATCGAGAGGGAAAGGCGAAGAGTCAGTGGATGGTGCCACGGTACACGAAGAGGCGCCCCGGCCTACATAGACGTCCGTTCGTAAATTGTACAAAAGGACTCGCCGTCGTCTCACTAACATGTTGGAACGGGACCACATGTCGACGAAGAGGCTAGTGGGGAGCGGACGGTTGCCACAGAGGTCACACACTAACGACAAGGCCGTCCTGTGAGACCTAGCACCCGCGCGGGATGGCTTCCGTCCCCCACACAAGCGAAGCCACTTCGCACCCCCACACGGTTGGTCCGCCACGCTGCTAGGCCAACTCCAGCGCATGCAGCTCGGATGCGCGCTCGCTCAACCCCCTTTCCCTCAATGCCCCGGAGCTACCCAACCACGGCTACGTGTTTTGCGCACCCGGCGGCCGGATTTGGAGCGGATCCGGTTGGGCTTGAGCTCGCCCGGCTGTGGGAGGCCGTGCCGTGCTATGGACTGGCTGGGCGCCGGGCCGAAAGGCCCCAGCAAGGCCACAAGGCTGCATGCAGGTACTGACTCCTCCTCTAGCCGCCCGGATCTACACCGTCGGGGTCCGTCGACAGATACATGAATGGCGGTCGGCCGGGCTCGGTGCTGGCCCAAAAGCTCGTCGGCGCACCGTTGCCACTCATTACGTGCGACGACTGCCCAAAGAAGGTCTTGCGCCGCGTGTCTACAACGCCGGAACATCCCGGATGGGTGTTCATCAAGTGCTCAACCGATGGGGTATGTGCTACTTTAGCTTCGGTTGTGCTCTCGAATTAGACTAGTTGTGCTAACTTAAAATTTTGTTGTGTAGAATGGATGCAAGTTTTGTTATTGGGAAGAAGAGTACATCGATATATTGATAGAGTACAATTTAGTAGATGTTCTAGCACTTTTAGCTAGCATAGAGGCTAGAGATGAGACTAGTGCACTTGTTGATAGAATAGAGGCTAGACATGAGACTAGATGCGAGGAAGCAACGTCTACTTCTTTACAATCGAAGAAGAATGAAGCACGCAAGCTCGAGCCTCCGCAGATCAACAATGAATGCATCAAGAAGGCACTACCAACTTACAGGAGCAGCTATGGAAGTTGGATATCTTCTAAAATGTATTCTTGTGGTTCTTGTTTTATTTGGTCTTGCTTTTCTAGTCAAATTTTGGTGATGTATTTCCATGTACAAAAAACCAATGATGAAAAAAACATATGTGTTTGCAAAGAAAAATGTACGCGGCCAGGATGCGTCCGTGCGTTGGGCGCACGGCCACCGCATCAGAGAAATGGCCCGGACACGGCCCCATTGCCCTACCCAAACGGACAGAATCCAGGCAAAATGGAGGTCTGCTTGGGGTCGTGCGTTGGAGTTGGCCTTACAAGTGGTGCCACAGTTGAGGAAACCGACTATCCGCAAGCCCCCACCTCGCCTGCCGTGCGGTGGCTGATTTAGAGAAACGAGGAGGTTGACGAGATAGCTGTAGCACGGACTCCAAGAAATATGGTGTTAGATGGAAGTCATGCTGGTGGCGCGTGTCGTACTCCTAGACGTGAATGCTTGTTCTGGCCCAAGCCACCCTACTATATATCAAGGATTCGAGGTGCTGGTTACGTACAACAAACACATTAACATATGGCCCACCTCATAGTGTGGACAAATTTCCTGGAGTCTGTGCTAGGTTAAAGAGTGTTCTTTGTGAGGGTGGGTGGCAGTCTAAAGTTTAAAACTTGTTGTATTACGTATACATAGACGTAGAGATAGTGCAGCAGTTTTGAAAGTTTGAACCCAAACATCATAATGCGATTTCTACTGGACTCATCCGAGGACCTAGGATGATGGGATTCGCAGCTATAGTAAAAATAACATCCTGACGCGCGAAGCATGTGAAGCTAGTACAAATAGTAGTACTATTGTTGATTGGACTCATCCGATAACCTGTTGCAATGCACATACAATTATATTCGGAAAATGTTTTTTTGCCTCATCGCAACACCCACTCAGAGAAGCGACTCGAAAGCCATTCATAAATTTAGTAAGTTTATCTCAGGCATATCATTTTATTACATACATCAGGTCATCAACCCACAAGGACAACGAGGATACATTATAAATAATAAAGTTTTCATCACACAACAAATAACAAGCAATGAAAGGAACTTCAGCTCAACCACTCGTCGGTGTTGGAAACGCTTCCTTTGAACCAAAAGTGATTCTCTGGGAAGGGGCAGCTACTGTCAATCTCGAGACCAACGCAGGACTGATCATCTAGGCTGAAGCGGCCTATGTCAGGACACATATTGTGATAGCCATGGTAGGGTACCATAGCAACGTTCGAGGTATAGATACAGTTGCTTCTCATAAATGGTAGTAACGTTGTGTCAACAGCAGCTGGATCTCCTTTCACCATCATTGGATAGTTTTGTCCAAGGAAGAGCGAGTTTCCTCCAAGAGTATCAATACTAAACCAGGGAGAAGGTGTTGGCGCTAGCACAGTAGTATCCATCCCGAATACCCCGCGACGGGAGTTGGAATAGGTCCGGAGAGTGCGACCATGGGAGACAACACCTGCTTCCTTAGTAACATCAGCAGTGCCCTGTATACAGACAAGAAGAGGTGATCCATCAGAATAAGTTGCCAGGTGCCACTGAGTATATGGGTCCTCGTGCTCGCGATCATCATCGTCGTCATCTCCCTCTTGGTTATATTTTTTTCAAATATAGGTGGTGGAATGTTCACAGGACCTTGGAAACACAAGAAGGTTAATTAGTAAAGGGAAACTAGCTAACCCGCATGCATGTGGATGAAACAATTATGATTACGGTGGAAGTGAAACGTACCCAAAGCATAAGGATTCCATGCAAAAACAGTGCCACGAGTGGTGGCAGCAAACACAATACCCTCGTATTGAATTGCATCACAGTACTCATCCGTGTACAGAAATTGATTTTTGAGCAATATCCATCGAGGCGTGGAAGTAAGGACGACAACAAGCTTGTCAGAGATAGCAACAACTTCATAGTTCGTGTAATCCCAAGAGCGGTCGGGAACTCGACAAATTGCTATCTTCCATAGACGACAATCACCATGATCATAGTTGAACGTACGTAGAATACCGGTGTGCTCAACCTTTGGGAAGTCTGAGATTTCTGGAAGTGGAACCCGGTGACGAGTGTACACATTCACAAGTTCCCACTCGTAGTTGTACCCAATATAAACAACCCAATCTCCATTTGCGCCTACCCAAGCCTTACCCTCAAGCAATGGAATCTTAACATTACACGTATCATTATCAAGCATCATCAACTTGCACAAGGCGAGGCCTCCGCTGCTCGTGGCGCCCGGTCGGTCACGACGAAGAAGATAGGGGAGATCAAAATGCTCCTCGACCCTTGGGCTCCTTGTAATGATGTTATTAGTTGAGTCGAGAATGGTCTTGAACGAACCTGCCATGCTAGCCGAGGTGATGACGTCGCACCGATCAATGAGTTCCTCCACCACGTCATCATTCAGATCGGGGCAAGAATAACGGGGTCGTTTCCGGCCTGTTCCCTCCATGGAGAAGACGATCGAACAATGGCAGAAGGGAGGGTGAAGGCAAATGGAGGAGGGAGGAAGAGCGTGCGACGACAGTTCCAAATAGAGAGGGAAAGGCAAAGATTCGATGGACGGTTGCCACGGTACACGAAGAGGCGCCCGGCCTACATAGACGTCCGTTCGGAAATTGTACAAAAGGAGTCACCGTCGTCTCACTGACATGTTGGAACGGGACCACATGTCAACGAAACATGGCATTGGCCCGAGGTGCCGCATTAGTTATCTAACTTTATTTCTTTAATGGCGTGCCATTCAGTTTTGAAGCACGACTAACTGGTACTGTATGCAGAGAAAATATAAACTACTCTACCACTACTCCACCTCTAGTACTAGTAGTATAAAAAAGATATATAGGCTGGAGCTTCAGCGCTTTCTTGCTAAGGGCTGCCCACTTGCTTCTCACACTATCACCCTCTCTCCAGATCTAAAAAGACGGCCTCTCTCTCCCTCCTCACCGGTGGTCACAGATCCGCCGGGGAAGAAAAGGACGTGGAGCGTTGACGCACTCGTCATCGGCGAGCGAGGTCACGCGCTGATGACAAGGCCGTCCTCTCAGACCTAGCGCCCGCGCGGGATGGCCTCTGTCCCCAAGCCCGTTGCCGTAGTGTGTGCGTAGGATGACGACCACGAGCGAAGCCACTTCCCGCCAACCCTCAGGTATGCTACCTCTTTTCGAACCATACCCTTGTTCTATTGCCCCATTGCCACGTCGCTGCATGTAGATCTTTTTCCACTCCACCATCTTCCCAATTTGCTATCCTCTGCTCTGCTGGTCATGCAGACGAAAACCTTAATTTGCACTATTAAAGGAAACCCTACTTCATGCAGACTAATCCATGTCTGGGTTTAATAAGGAAAGGAATGGAGATTGTACTGTCCAAGAGACTAGGCATCGAACCCGCATCTAGGTTGAAAAGTGGGAAATCAGTAGCTAAGGAACGAGTCTCGTGCCTCTTGGTTGAAGAAGGGTAGAAAGGCATGACAACGCAATAGAGAATGACCAGGTCGATCGGTATGTTGTCCTCACATAGGAAAAAGGTGGCTAAAGAGAACAAAAATGGGACGTAATCCACATATGCTGCTTGGATATTTGTTGCTCTGGGCAACCATACCTCCCTCACCACTCTATGCTTTCATGGAGGTACATCATACTAGTGCGCCCACTGTCCGGATGGGCCTGCCATGCTCTTATTGCCACTTTTTTGCTATTAGTATAATGCCAGCGGTCAAGTCAAGCAATGGTACTGCTAAAGTGATGCCACATTTAACTAATGCCACACTCAGTCTAATGCCACCGATAAATTTAAGCAATGCCATTTAATGTCACTTGATTATTTCAGGGTTAGCTGTTGATTGTTGATGTATTAAAGATTTTTCAGCTAAGGCATTCTAATGTTGTTGCACAGCCAGTATACCAACGCTGAATCTTGTTACTACCTTCAGATTTTTGCACTATTAATGCTTATAGATTACATACCTCACTTTGATGAGATAAGTCAATTCTTTTTGTACAGTGTCAAGAGGAAAGGTCAAGATTGGGCACCTCCTCCTCCGGCTGTTCTCTTGATTCGTTCGACCAAGTTTTTATGTTTGATCGGTTATCAAGATTGGGATAGCAACTTTTAGGTCCCCTCGAGTTCGAAATGAGATTTACCTTGAAGGTACATGGTTTGCAATTTTTTATACTGTCATTAGTTAATAATGCTAGTTACCTTCAGACTTTTGTATTTGGTTTAATGCTCTTGCACAACTAGTATACCAATGTTGAAACTTGTTACCTTTACATTTTGTATTGTTAATTCTTATAGAAATCTTCCAGTGCTAGAGCTTATGGAAATCTGTTCAGTAAAATCATTGTACTATACCCTGTAATAAAATAACTATTCTACTATTGCACTAGCCACTGGATTAGTGTATATTTGTACTATTCGAATGGTGTTGCATTAGCATATGGACATATATAAAGTGTGGCAAGCTTTCCCAGATATGTGCTCAAGAAAACAACTACCTGTTTTTCTAAATACTAGACATTTGGGTACTTTAAATTGAACTACGAAAACGTCTTATATTAAGGAACGTAGGGTGTAGAGTCCACTCAAATTATTCCGGTAAAGCTAGTCACACCTTTGTCAAAATTAATGTTCATTATGTTATCGGAGGAGGTCTGTATGTTTGTCTCTAATGCCTGCCTACTACATACCTGACATCATGATGTAATGTTAAGTAATTTCCTTTTGTACAGTGTCACTGAATTTTCAAGGCGGTGATGGCATTTTATTTTAGTTGATCTGCACAAAATATGCTTAAAAGAAGAGGAAAGGTCAGGAATGGTTCAATATTTCAGAAAAAAACTATGTATGCCCTCCTGACATCAGCCGCTGTTGCCTTATTTATTCCTTCAAACAGGTGGTTAGAAACAGTCTTGCTAGCTTTTCCCATTAAGATGGAATGCTTATATTTGTGAGTCTATGCTTCCACTAGTGCCACTTTTATAGTAATCACACTTTCAATATCTATGCAAACAGGGATGCTCAATTTTAGTGGAACTGCACAAAAAGAACAAATGGTTCAACATTAGGAGCATGTTTTCTTCCAAACCTTTATATCCAATTGGTGGCACTATGAGCTGTTCATTATGAAGGTACATGGTTTGCTACTATCTTGGTACTCTTTTTGTACTGTCGTTAGATAGTAATACTAGTGGTTTGCATGTGAATTTATTGGTAGAGTGGACCTACATTGGAGGTGCAGGACATGATTCAATGATTGGATGCTCAATTTCGTTTGTATTGATTTCATCTCTTCCATCACCACGAACATGGATATCGTTGGCTTGATGAAGACTAGGCGCTATATTTCTGCTCTGAACCAGCAAATCAATTTGGTATGAAATTGTCCAGGGCAAAACATGACTATGTTAAATTGTCCAGTGCAAAACATGACAGATGCTAAGCGGAAGAGACGTGTTTAAACCAAAAATACAAGGTGGGTATATGTTTACTAGCTGCTTGATATTTGTGCAGACAGAGATGTCTGCCCGTTGCTATTTGGCAAACAAACAAAGTGACCGCAATTTTGGTTGAACTGCACAAGAGAATAGTATAGTCACTGCATGCAGTGCCATTTGAAAATAGACACAGAAATATTGAATAGTCACTTCATGGACTGCAGAAAAGTAGTACTGTACTATTTATTGGCCAACACTAGGTGCTTCATTGCTTTGGTGCGATTATACAATGGGCATCATTTTGCCTAAGTTAAAGTTTGTATTCCGAAAATAGTCTCGCCGTGTGATCGAGAGAAGACCAAATCATATTGCAGTGGATGTTCCTCCATCATGTGTTGTTCATTATCATGGTTCCAGCTGTTTGTGAAACCACTTACGTTAGCAAGAGGAATTGTAGACTTCACAAACAAATTTTTCTTTCACTCTGTACTGAATGTTGGCCAAGAGAAGCATCCATGTTAGTAGGAAGAACAGATGTTTTTTCTAGATCTTTGCTTTTGGAGCTACATATTTGTATATGATCTATGAATCATTGAGATGCATTAACATGTTGATCTTATGTATGGGAATCATACTAGTTGGTTTTGAGTTTGGGCTACTATTGTGAACCTATTACAATGCCAGGCCTGTGAGTCTCGTGTGAACATTTTGAACGGATCGACTCTTACTGTTGTGCACAGCATGATCCTTATTTCTGTGTTGTCAGTGTTTACAAGTTACTAACGGTTCCTTATTTCTGTTCGCTCAGTGTGTACAAGTTACTGACCGATCACTAGCTAGCCTACTAATGCGCTCCTGGCAGTTTTAGTTGCGACGCAAGATCCGTAGTGGTAGTTTTTCGAAAAAAATGCCTATCTCTGGAAAAATTGACAAGCTACTCTGAAGAAAATGACATGCGAATCTGAAGAAACAGGCAGCAAAAACGTTTGCAAACGCCTTATCTCCCAGTGAACGCTCATCAGCAAATGCGATCCTACACGAACACCATCCGACCTACTCGATCCTACATGTACACTATCCGACCTACTCGATCCTACACGAATAAATAGAGGATCACACACGTACTACCTCCTTTCCGGTTTGCAGGGCTCAATTCAAAAAACGACCTAGTCAATCCTACATGAATAAATAGCGGATCACACACGTACTACCTCCTTTCCGGTTTGCAGGGCTTAATTCAAAAATCTCACCAACCAAGGTAGATGATGAGTGGTGGAATCATTTTTGACAAGGTGGGAGCACCTCATCTGGATGATTCGAGTGCACTCGTTTGACCGTCATGCCGGTGTGCGACCCAGCACGGACGGGACACATCACTGATGGGACGGGACGACACAGTCATAATTTTAGTTTTTTCTAGTTTTCCACGACAAGCTGGCATGCATGATACTAGATATGATACTACCATTACGACCAGCCTAAGCCATGCCTACTTATGCATTGAATTTCGATGACCGTGATGACCGTCGTGTTTCCCGTGACACGCTGGTTCGCCTACCTTCCGCCTATAATTACTGTTTCCCGGCCTTCTCTGGTGGCACCATCACCCAACTCGCCCTATCCTCATAAGCCCCCACCGGTCCGACGTCGCTCGCCACTTATCCTCGCTCTCGCCACGTCTGCCATGCCCCCGCCCGTCCGTGATAGCCGACGCCGGAGGCGGTCACCGCCGGAACTAGTGTTCGGTTTTTGACCGGAAGGCATATGGAGGGAGGAGGCATTCTATCAGTCTTTAGATGGCAATGCGGAGTATGAGGAGTTGTTGGAGCGTTACCACCTGGCGGAGGAGCAGCGTATCGCCGATTTACGCCGCCAGCGGGACATGGAGCAGCAGCGCACTGACGCTCTGAGTCGCGAGCAGAGCGCCCGCAACTGGGCCGACTACGTGGAGGTCGGCGCCCAACAAATAGCCCTGGAGGCTGTTGGGCACGCACGCATTCGCGACACCGAATTTTACTACCAGCTCGTCAAGTGGGTTTCCCGCTTAGAAGCCGAAGCTTCAGTGGACCACACCGAGATGGAAAAAGCCAACGCGCGCGAGCAACACGCCCTATCGCACCTCTGGCAAGTCCGAGGCGAGGCGGAGGACGCTGGTGCCGGCGTCTAGCGTGTACCGCAGATGGCGGCTGGCATCGTCTAGTTAGCTAAGAGTAAGTTAGTTCTTGTATACTACTAGTGTATTAGTGGAAGTAGATAGTTAACTTGGCCATTATGGTTGTCAACGTGGAAGTTCAGTACTCTATATCTGGATTAGACCTGTTACTTTGCTCTGAATGTTGAAATTTCCGTTTGAACGTATGGAATGGGTTGTTCTTTTTTCAAATGGGTTGTATTTGTCTTCCATGGGTTTAGAGGCTGACTTGTGGGCCTACCAGGTTGACGCATACACAATCAGGAGATGATTGTACGTGGAGAGGATGACAGCACGGACCCATCAAGGTCATGGCAGTACGCAAGCAAGTGCCTCCTTATTTCAAGCCAATAAAAAAATGGCTCCTCCTAATGGATTTCTGACATCTGGGTCCCATGCCATTGTCAACGTAGTCAATAAATGAGAGAATTGCACAACGAGCAGCTAACACCAGGGACCCAGCAGCTCGCCCAGTTATTTTTGTTTTGGGTTAATTTGATAAATGCCACTCCAAATCTGGTGATTCCGAAAAATGCCACTTCAATTCCCATACTTTGAAAAATGCCATTTCATGCCATTTCCAGTGGCATTTTTTGAAGTCTGGAGTGGCCTTTTTCAAAGTTTCCAAAAATAGTAGTGGCATTTTTCAAATTTTGCAAAAAATGCAGTGGCATTTTTCAAAGTTTGGAAATTACAGTGGCATTTTTATGAATCGCCATAATTGGAGTGGCATTTATCTAATTTGTTTTTGCGACGGAAGAGGGTGTCAACTGGGCTATGCGGGGCACTCTGGCATGTCTAGACAGCCTTTCCTTTTATGTTTACCACATACCAGCCCAGTAGTTTTTTTCTTTCTGAAAATGGCTACCTAGTTTTTTTGTACTTTGTCAAGTAAGTCGCTTTGTCTGGCATGTTGGGCTGCAAATCTTTCAATATGAGGAGAGCTTCATTCGGCTGACCCAGAAAATGGCCTATCGGTAATGAGAAATGGGCTGTACATTTTTAAAACACATCAAACCGGCAATTAGTTTCAATTTTTTCATTTCGAGATTTTAAATTCCATTGATTTTTATGCGTGGACAATTTGTTGGATTTTATATTGATATACATTTATTTTTAAAATCAGTTTGAATGTGACTCAAAATTTCGGGATTAAAAATAGTTCGACCGCTTTTGAAATATGCAAAATTTCAGATAATTTTTAACCGTGGCCACAATATGGGCTGTAATGCTAACAAAAAGAATATGGGCTCCAAAAAAACCTTAAGAGATAGCAAATGGGCTGTAAATTATTAGAAATAATGGCAGATGGGCTGTATGTTGTTTTCCACAGATTTGAGGCTTCCCTAAAAAAAGGTCGACGCACAAGTAGTGACTGTTGGATGTCCATCCAACGGCCGTCGTGCTTCTTTAATCTCTGCTCTTCCTGCTCTAGCTGCTCAAACAAGCACCAGCGGGACTGCCTACACCCTCCTCTCGCGGCCGGCTGTGCTGCCGCAAAGGCCTCACCGCCCCACCGTACTCCCATCGCTGGCCTAGCCATCCCTCTACTCACCCATACCTGCTATTATTCTCCATCAACGGCAGACGAACCAGTAAACCCTCGTACTCCCCTCCGCGTGGGAAACATCCTCCGATTCTTCCCTGGCTCCGTGTCGTTCCCTTCCTAGGCCTCGCTGTCATCCACTGCCCTGGTGCCCTCGGCGCGGCGTGGACAACGAACGACATCCATCGGAAGTGGACTGTACATGGAGAGGCTGACAGCTGGGTCCACGACCGCACGCAAGGAAATACCTCCTTATTACGCGCAAAATAATGATTCCTCCACCTGACAGCTAGGACCCACCGGAAGGGCCTCTGTATTTCATGAAAAAATGTTCCCCCCGCTGACAGGTCAGACTCACAAGCTATATCTTCACACGCAAGGAAGTGCCTCCTTATTACGCACAAAAAATGAATACGCCCCCTGCTAGTTGGGACCCACCATAGTGGGAGGCTGACTTGTGGGCCTACTAAGTTGACGAGGATGGAGGGCTTTGTCAACTTAGTCAATATGAACAATTCTAGCTCCAGTGACCGTACGATGTCCATCCATCAGCCATAGTGCTTCTTCAACCTCTCGTCTTCTTGCTCTAGCCGGTCGTGTCGCCTGCTCCGGCCTCCTGTGGCCGGTTGTGCTGCCGCAGAGGTCTCACCGCCCCCTACTACTCCCACCGCAGGCCTGGCCATCCCTCCACTCACCCACACCCCCTGTTATTCTGCGGTGATGGCAGCCTCACATCGAAGCTGAACCAGTGAACCCTCGTACTCCTCTCCACATGGGAATCCACTGCCGCGTCTTCCCCGGCTCTGCGTCGTCCCCTTCCTAGGCCTCACCGTCGTCCACCGCCTTGGTTCTCTCGGCGCGGCGTGGTCAATGTGGTCAAGGTACGACTTCCATCGGAAGAGTACTGTACATGGAGAGGCTGACAGCTGGGTCCATGGCCGCAGCAAGGAAGTGCCTCCGTATTACACGGAAAATAATGATTCCTCCACCGGACAGCAGGGACCCACCGGATGGGCCATCGTATTTCACAAAAAAATGTTTCCCCCAGACTGCTGGGACCCACTAGCTACATCTTCGCACGCAAGGAAGTGCGTCCATATTACGGGCAAAAAAATGATTCGCCCCCTGACTGCTGGGACCCACCAGCTACATCTTCGCACGCAAGGAAGTGCCTGACAGTCGAGACCCACCTCGTCGAAGCGTATGTAGCGTTGTCATTCTGGTCGCGAACATGTACGTACATACTGGTTGATTGGTCTGTCTGCAGGCTACAGCGATGAGCCATGGCCGTGTAAGGAATGGCACGTGTCATAGTAGAGGCACACACGTAGCATGTCACGCAGTCCCGTTAATATCGTGTACACGTACGTACAACGGCCAGGTGCAAGAAAGTAAATACGGCCACGTACGTATACGGGCGGGGTCTCGAATGCCTACTCGCGCATACATACGGCCAGGGCTCGTGTACATGGATGGGTCAGAACGGAGAAACTGCGTCGTCGTCGCATTCATCGGGAGCTCCTCTTCATCCAGCCTCCACCGCTCCTCCACCTGCAACTGTTCATCCACGGGCTCCTCTTCATCCAGCCTCCACCGCTCCTCCACCGGCGACTGTTCAACCAGCCCTCTCCACGGGGACCTGTTCAACCAGCCCTCCACGGGCTACTGTTCATCCAGCCCTCCACCGGCTATTGTTCAACCAGCCCTCCACGGGGTCCTGTTCATCTAGCCCTCCACGGGGTCCTGTTCATCCACCCCCAACCGGCTCGATCGATCGGGGTCCTGTTCATCCAGAGGCAACACCACGGGGTCCTGTTCATCCAACCCCACACCAGGAACTGTTCATCCAGCCCCCCCCAACAACGCTCACTGTTCATCAAGGGAAGGAGACAGCAGGGTTCGATCGGCTTCAGTTAGCAGAAGTAGCAAAGGAATCGCTCGATCGGGTTCGGTATACAACAATTGATCGATCGCTCGGGTTCAGTAATGCGGAGCCTGCAGTTCAATCGCTTGGGTTCAGTAACGCGTAGTTCGCAAAGGCAATCGCCGGGTTGATGAGGGCTAACGCCTCGCTCGGGTTTAGTTAGAGCCCAAAGCCTCGCACCCACGCGCGTACGTGTACGAGAGAAACGTGCATCGCTCAGCCCCCGACCACCCACCGTAACCGGGAATTACCCGATATTATCCTCGTCCTCGCTTCTATCACGGTTTTTCCTGTTGGAAATATGCCCTAGAGGCAATAATAAATTAGTTATTATTATATTTCCCTGTTCATGATAATTGTTTATTATCCATGCTATAATTGTATTGATAGGAAACTCAGATACATGTGTGGGTACATAGACAACACCATGTCCCTAGTAAGCCTCTAGTTGACTAGCTCGTTGATCAATAGATGGTTACAGTTTCACGACCATGGACATTGGATGTCGTTGATAACGGGATCACATCATTGGGAGAATGATGTGATGGACAAGACCCAATCCTAAGCCTAGCACAAAGATCGTAGTTCGTATGCTAAAGCTTTTCTAATGTCAAGTATCATTTCCTTAGACCATGAGATTGTGCAACTCCGGATACCGTAGGAATGCTTTGGGTGTACCAAACGTCACAACGAATCGGGTGGCTATAAAGGTGCACTACGGTATCTCCAAAAGTGTCTGCTTGGGTTGGCACGACGAGACTGGGATTTGTCACTCCGTGTAAACGGAGAGGTATCTCTGGGCCCACTCGGTAGGACATCATCATAATGTGCACAATGTGACCAAGGGGTTGATCACGGGATGATGTGTTATGGAACGAGTAAAGAGACTTGTCGGAAACGAGATTGAACAAGGTATCGGGATACCGACGATCGAATCTCGGGCAAGTACAATACCGCTAGACAAAGGGAATTGAATACGGGATTGATTGAATCCTCGACACCGTGGTTCATCCGATGAGATCATCGTGGAACATGTGGGAGCCAACATGGGTATCCAGATCCCGCTGTTGGTTATTGACCGGAGAACGTCTCGGTCATGTCTCAAGATGGTTCCCGAACCCGTAGGGTCTACACACTTAAGGTTCGATGGCGCTTAGGGTTATAAAGGAAGTTTGTATGTGGTTACCGAATGTTGTTCGAGTCCGGATGAGATCCCGGACGTCACGAGGAGTTCGGAATGGTCCGGAGGTAAAGATTTATATATGGAAAGTTGTTGTTCGGGTTAGGAAAAAGTTCGGGTTTTTTCGGTATTGTACCGGAAGCTTCGGAAGGTTCGAAGGATTCCGGAGGGGTACGGAGGTCTGGAAATTGTTCCACCACGTTCAATACAGTAGCATGGGCTGTAAGGGGGCGCCCTAGCCTTAATGGGCCAGGGGCACCAGCCCCCCCAAGGCCCATGCGCATGGGAAGGGGAAAACCCTAAAGGGGAGGCCTCCACTTGACTTGGGAGGCACTCCTCCCCCCTTGGCCGCCCCCCCTAGATGGGATCTAGGGCTGGCCGCACCCCTTGGGGTGGGAAACCCTAAAGGGGGCGCAGCCCCCTTTCCCCCTATATATATGAGGCCTAGGGGCTGCCCATAACACACGAGAGCCTCTCCCTCTTGGTGCAGCCCTACCTCTCTCCCTTCTCCTCTCCCGCGGTGCTTGGCGAAGCCCTCCAGGATTGCCACGCTCCTCCACCACCACCACGCCGTTGTGCTGCTGCTGGATGGAGTCTTCCTCAACCTCTCCCTCTCTCCTTGCTGGAACAAGGCGTGGGAGACGTCACCGGGCTGTACGTGTGTTGAACGCGGAGGTGCCGTCCGTTTGGCACTAGGATCTCCGGTGATTTGGATCACGACAGCACGACTCCTTCAACCCTGTTCTCATGAACGCTTCCGCTTAACGATCTACAAGGGTATGTAGATGCACTCTCCTTCCCTCGTTGCTAGTTTCTCCATAGATAGATCTTGGTGACACGTAGGAAAATTTTGAATTTCTGCTACGTTCCCCAACAGTGGCATCATGAGCTAGGTCTATTGCGTAGATTCTTTGCACGAGTAGAACACAAAGTAGTTGTGGGCGTTGATATTGTTCAATATGCTTACCGTTACTAGTCCAATCTTGTTTCGACGGTATTGTGGGATGAAGCGGCCCGGACCGACCTTACACGCATTTCCACGTGAGACAGTTCCACCGATCGACATGCACTTGGTGCATAAGGTGGCTAGCGGGTGCCGATCTCTCCCACTTTGGTGGAACGGATTCGATGAAAAGGGTCCTTATGAAGGGTAAATAGCAATTGACATATCACGTTGTGGTTTTGCGTAGGTAAGAAACGTTCTTGCTAGAAACCCATAGCAGCCACGTAAAACATGCAAACAACAATTAGAGGACGTCTAACTTGTTTTTGCAGGTATGCTATGTGATGTGATATGGCCAAGAAGAATGTGATGAATGATATGTGATGTATGAGATTGATCATGCTCTTGTAATAGGATTCACGACTTGCATGTCGATGAGTATGACAACCGGCAGGAGCCATACGAGTTGTCTTTATTTATTGTATGACTGCGTGTGTCATTGAACAACGCCATGTAATTACTTTACTTTATTGCTAACCGGTAGCCATAGTAGTAGAAGTAATAAGTTGGCGAGACAACTTCATGGAGACACGATGATGGAGATCATGATGATGGAGATCATGGTGTCATGCCGGTGACGATGATGATCATGGAGCCCAAAGATGGAGATCAAAAGGAGCAAAATGATATTGGCCATATCATGTCACTATTTGATTGCATGTGATGTTTATCATGTTTATGCATCTTATTTGCTTAGAACGACGGTAGTAAATAAGATGATCCCTTACAACAATTTCAAGAAGTGTTCACCCCTAACTGTGCACCGTTGCTAAAGTTCGTCGCTTCTAAGCACCACGTGATGATCGGGTGTGATGGATTCTTACGTTCACATACAACGGGTGTAAGACAGATTTACACACGCGAAACACTTAGGGTTAACTTGACGAGCCTAGCATGTACGGACATGGCCTCGGAACACGAGAGACCGAAAGGTCGGCGTGAGTCGTATAGTAGATAATGATCAACATGAAGATGTTCACCGATGATGACTAGTCCGTCTCACGTGATGATCGGACACGGCCTAGTTGACTCGGATCATGTAATCACTTAGATGACGGAGGGATGTCTATCTCGAGTGGGAGTCCATAAGATGAACTTAATTATTCGAACATAGTCAAAAGACCTTTTGAAAATTATGTAAAGCTCGCGCTTTAGTGCATTTAGATATGTTCCTAGAGAAAATATAGTTGAGAGTTGACGATGGCGATTATGCGGACGAGAAAGCTTATGTCCTTAATGCACCGCTTCGATGTCTTTGAACCCCAAACGTCGTCTGTGGATGTTGCGAACATCGGACATACACGTTTTGATAACTACGTGATAGTTCGGTTAAGCGGTTTAGAGTTGAGGCACCAAAGGCGTTTTGAAACATCGCGGAACATATGAGATGTTTCGAGAGCTGAAATTGGGATTTCAGGCTTGTGCCCACGTCAAAAGGTATAAGACCTCCGACGATTTTCTTAGCCTGCAAACTAAGGGAGAAAAGCTCAATCGTTGAGCTTGTGCTCAGATTGTCTGAGTGCAACAATCACTTGAATCGAGTGGGAGTTGATCTTCCGGATGAGATAGTGATGTTTCTTCAAAGTCATTGCCACCAGGCTGCTAGAGCTTCGTGATGAACTATAACATATCAGGGATAGATATGATGATCCTTGAGGTATTCATGATGTTTGACACCACGAAAGTAGAAATCAAGAAGGAGCATCAATTGTTGATGGTTGGTGAAACCACTAGTTTCAAGAAGGGACACTTCATGAAACGGCAAATCGATTCTTTGCTCGGTGAAGAAACCCAAGGTCGAACCCAAACCCGAGACTAAGTGCTTACGTAATAAGGAACAACCAATTGGAGCAGAATTACCCTAGATACTTGGTAGATAAGAAGGCTGGCAAGGTCGATAGAAGTATATTGGATATACATTATGTTAATGTGTACTTTACTAGTACTCCTAGTAGCACCAGGGTATTAGATACGGTTCGGTTGCTAAGTGTTAGTAACTCGAAATAAAAGAGCTACGGAATAAACGGAGACTAGCTAAAGGTGAGTCGACGATATGTGTTGGAAGTGTTTCCAAGTTTGATGTGATCAAACATCGCACGCCTCCCTCTACCATCAAGATTAAACCTGAATAATTGTCATTTGGTGTTTGCGTTGAGCATAGACATGATTGGATTATATGCATGCATGTCTGATTATTCATTTAAGGAGAATAATGGTTACTCTGTTAATTTGAATAATACCTTCAATGGTCTAGCACCTAAAAGGAATGGTTTATTGAATCTCGATCGTAGTGATACACATTTTCATGCCAAAGATATAAGATAGTAATGATAGTACCACTTACTTGTGGGACTGCCATGTAAGTCATATTGGTGTAAAACGCATGAAGAAGCTCCATGTTGATGGATCTTTGGACTCACTCGTTTTGAAAAGTTTGAGACATGCGAACCACGCCTATTGGTGTATACGCATGAAGAAACTCCATGCAGATGGATCGTTTGGACTCACTTGATTTTGAATCACTTGAGATATGCAAATCATACCTCATGGACAAGATGGTGAAAAGCCTCGATTTCAAGAAGATGGAACTAGATAGCTACTTGTTGGAAGTAACACATTTTGATGTGTGCAGTCCAATGAGTGCCGAGGCATCTTGATGAGTATCGTTATGTTCTTACTTCACAGATGATTCGAGTAGATGTTGATTATATTTACTTGATGAAACACAAGTCTGAATTATTGAATGGTTCAAGTAATTTCAGAGTGAAGTTTAAGATCTTCGTGACAAGAGGATAGAATGTCTATGATATGATCATAGAGATGAATATCTGAGTTACGAGTTTTGGCACACAATTAAGACATTGTGCAAATTGTTTCACAATTAATACCGCCTGGAACACCATAGTGTGATGGTGTGTCCGAACATCATAGTTGCACCCTATTGGATATGGTGCGCACCATGATATCTCTTATCGAATTACCACCGCTGCTCATGGGTTAGGCATTAGAGACAACCGCACTCACTTTAATGGGGCACCACGTAATTCCGTTGAGACGACACCGTTTGGAGAAGCCTAAGTTGTCGTTTCTTGAAAGTTTGGGGCTGCGACGCTTATGTGAAAAAGTTTTAGGTTGATAAGCTCGAACCCAAAGCGGATAAAATGCATCTTCATAGGACACCCAAAACAGTTGGGTATACCTCCTAATTCAGATCCGAAAGCAATAGGGATTGTTTCTTGAATCGGGTCCTTTCTCGAGGAAAAGTTTGTCTCGGAAAGTTGAGTGGGAGGATGGTGGAGACTTGATGAGGTTATTGAACCGTCACTTCAACAAGTGTGTAGCAATGGCACAGGAAGTTGTTCTGTGGCACCTACACCAATTGAAGTCGAAGCTTATGATAGTGATCATGAAGTTTTGGATCAAGTCACCACTGTACCTCGAGGGTGACAAGGATGCGTCTTTGCTTCAGAGTGGTACGGTGATCCTATCTTGAAGGTCATGTTGCTAGACAACAATGAACCTACGAGCTATGGAGAAGCGATGGTGGGCCCAAATTCCGACAAATGGTTAGAAGCCATGAAATCCGAGATAGGATCCATGTATCATAACAAAGCATGGACTTTGGTGGACTTGCCCGATGATCGGCAAGCCATTGAGATAAATGGATCTTTAAGAAGAAGACGGACGTGGACGGTAATGTCACCGTCTATGAAGCTCGACTTGTGGCGAAGAGTTTTTCACAAGTTCAAGGAGTTGACTACGATGAGATTTTCTCAACCATAGCGATGCTTAAGTCCGTCGGAATCATGTTAGCATAAGCTGCATTTATGAAATCTGGCAGATGGATGGCAAAATGAGTTTCCTTACCAATTTTCGTAAGGAAAGGTTGTATGTGACACAATCAGAAAGTTTTGTCGATCCTAAGGATGCTAAAAGGTATCTTTGGCTCAGCGATCCTTTCTAAGGACTGGAGTAAGCATCTCGAGAGTTGGAATGTACGCTTTGATGAGATGATCAAAGATTTTGGGTTTGTACAAAGTTTATGAGAAACTTGTATTTCCAAAGAAGTGAGTGGGAGCACTATAGAATTTACGATGATTATATGTTGTTGACATATTGATGATCAGAAATGATGTGGAATTTCTGGAAAGCATATAGGGTTATTTGAAAGATGATTTTCAATAGAAAACCTGGATTAAGCTACTTGAACATTGAGCATCAAGATCTATAAGGATAGATCAAAAATGCTTAACAATACTTTCAAATGAGCACATACCTTGACATGATCTTGAAGGTGTTCAAGATGGATCAGTCAAAGAAGGAGTTCTTGCCTGAGACGTAAGGTGTGAAGTTAAGACTTAAAGCTCAACCACGGTAGAAAAGAGAGAAAGGATGAAGGTCGTCCCCTATGCTTTAAGACGTAGGCTCTATAGCATGCTATGATGTGTACCGCACCGGAAGTGTGCCTTGCCATGAGTCAGTCAAGGGGTACAAGAATGATCCAGGAACGGATCATTGGACAGCGGTCAAAATTGTCCTTGGAGTAAATAAGGACACGTTTCTCAATTATGGAGGTGATAAAGAGTTCAGCATAAAAGGTTACGTCGATGCAAGCTTTAACACCTATCCGAATGACTCTGAGTAGCAAAACGGATACGTATAGCGGAGCAACCATTTGGAATAGCTCCAAGTGGAGCGTGGAAGCAGCGTTTACAATATGACATAGAGAATTGCGAAGTACATACGGATCTGAATGTTACAGACCCGTTGACTAAAACCTCTCTCACAAGCAAAACATGATCAAACCTCAGAACTCATTGAGTCTTAATCACATGATGATGTGAACTAGTTTACGACACTAGTAAACTCTTTGGATGTTGGTCACATGGCGATGTGACCTATCGATGTTAATCACATGACGATGTGAACTAGATTATTGACTCTAGTGCAAGTGGGAGACTGTTGGAAATATGCCCTAGAGGCAATAATAAATTAGTTATTATTATATTTCCCTGTTCATGATAATCGTTTATTATCCATGCTATAATTGTATTGATAGGAAACTCAGATACATGTGTGGGTACATAGATAACACCATGTCCCTAGTAAGCCTCTAGTTGACTAGCTCGTTGATCAATAGATGGTTACAGCTTTCACGACCATGGACATTGGATGTCGTTGATAACGGGATCACATCATTGGGAGAATGATGTGATGGACAAGACCCAATCCTAAGCCTAGCACAAAGATCGTAGTTCGTATGCTAAAGCTTTTCTAATGTCATGTATCATTTCCTTAGACCATGAGATTGTGCAACTCCCGGATACCGTAGGAATGCTTTGGGTGTACCAAAGCGTCCACAACGTAATCGGGTGGCTATAAAGGTGCACTACGGTATCTCCGAAAGTGTCTGTTTGGGTTGTACGTGTCGAGGCTGGGATTTGTCACTCCGTGTAAACGGAGAGGTATCTCTGGGCCCACTCGGTAGGACATCATCATAATGTGCACAATGTGACCAAGGGGTTGATCACGGGATGATGTGTTACGGAACGAGTAAAGAGACTTGCCGGAAACGAGATTGAACAAGGTATCGGGATACCGACGATCGAATCTCGGGCAAGTACAATACCGCTAGACAAAGGGAATTGAATACGGATTGATTGAATCTCGACACCGTGGTTCATCCGATGAGATCATCGTGGAACATGTGGGAGCCAACATGGGTATCCAGATCCCGCTGTTGGTTATTGACCGGAGAACGCCTCTGGTCATATGCGCATGGTTCCCGAACCCGTAGGGTCTACACACTTAAGGTTCGATGGCGCTAGGGTTATAAAGGAAGTTTGTATGTGGTTACCGAATGTTGTTCGAGTCCGGATGAGATCCCGGACGTCACGAGGAGTTGCGGAATGGTCCGGAGGTAAAGATTTATATATGGAAAGTTGTTGTTCAGGTTCCGGAAAAAGTTCGGGTTTTTTCGGTATTGTACCGGGAAGCTTCCAGAAGGTTCCGGAGGATTCCGGAGGGGTACGGAGGTCTGGAAATTGTTCCACCACGTTCAATACAGTAGCATGGGCTGTAGTGGGGCGCCCTAGCCTTAATGGGCCAGGGGCACCAGCCCCCCCAAGGCCCATGCACATGGGAAGGGGAAAACCCTAAAGGGGGAGGCCTCCACTTGACTTGGGAGGCACTCCTACCCCCTTGGCCGCCCCCCTAGATGGGATCTAGGGCTGGCCGCACCCCTTGGGGTGGGAAACCCTAAAGGGGGCGCAGCCCCCTTTCCCCCTATATATATGAGGCCTAGGGGCTGCCCATAACACACGAGAGCCTCTCGCTCTTGGTGCAGCCCTACCTCTCTCCCTTCTCCTCTCCCGCGGTGCTTGGCGAAGCCCTGCAGGATTGCCACGCTCCTCCACCACCACCACGCCGTTGTGCTACTGCTGGATGGAGTCTTCCTCAACCTCTCCCTCTCTCCTTGCTGGATCAAGGCATGGGAGACGTCACCGGGCTGTACGTGTGTTGAACGCGGAGGTGCCGTCTGTTCGGCACTAGGATCTCCGGTGATTTGGATCACGACGAGTACGACTCCTTCAACCCCGTTCTCATGAACGCTTCCGCTTAACGATCTACAAGGGTATGTAGATGCACTCTCCTTCCCTCGTTGCTAGTTTCTCCATAGATAGATCTTGGTGACACGTAGGAAAATTTTGAATTTCTGCTACGTTCCCCAACATTTCCGTCATGGACGGCCCAAAGAATGTCATGCATCAGCGTCTCAGGCCCGCCCAGGACGAAAAGCCCATTTTCTATCATGATTTTTTGTCATAGAAGTAGGATCCCACTGATTCTATGATGATACCGGGTTTTGTCACAATTATCATCATAGAAGTGTCATAAGCATGACAGAATTATTTTTTCGTTCAGCCCAAAATGTCACGGATGTGTCTTTTTTTGTAGTGCACCTATCAGCGGCTGGAGGTGCCACCTCAGATAAGTGGAGACGCACCTAGCTACTTTACGCTTTCGCCTCATCGAAAACGTATTCTGAGGTTTACGTTTTCCTTTTTCAGCCCCGCCAGCCGAACCGGTTATTTTGTGAACGTTCACCCGTTAAGACCAGAAATCATGATACCTCTTGAGCACTGCGTTGGTATTCCCTTGAAGAGGAAAGGGTGATGCAGCAAAGTAGCGTAAGTATTTCCCTCAGTTTTTGAGAACCAAGGTATCAATCCAGTAGGAGGCTACGAGCGAGTCCCTCGCACCTACACAAAACAAATAAATCCTCGCAACAAACGCGATAAGGGGTTGTCGATCCCTACACGGTCACTTACGAGAGTGAGATCTAATATATATGATAGGATAATATTTTTGGTATTTTTATGATAAAGATGCAAAGTAAATAAAAGCAAAGTAAAAAAGGCAACGGAAATAACTAAGTGTTGGAAGATTAATATGATGAAGATAGACCCGGAGGCCATAGGTTTCACTAGTGGCTTATCTCAAGAGCGTAAGTATTTTACGGTGGGTGAACAAATTACTATTGAGCAATTGACAGAATTGAGCATAGTTATGAGAATATCTAGGTATGATCATGTATATAGGCATCACGTCCAAGAAAAGTAGACCGACTCCTGCCTGCATCTACTACTATTACTCCACACATCGACCGTTATCCAGCATGCTTCTAGAGTATTAAGTTCATAAGAACAGAGTAACGCTTTAAGCAAGATGACATGATGTAGAGGGATAAATCCATGCAATATGATAAAAAACCCATCTTGTTATCCTCGATGGCAACAATACAATACGTGCCTTGCTGCCCCTACTGTCACTAGGAAAGGACACTGCAAGATTGAACCCCAAAGCTAAGAACTTCTCTCATTGCAAGAAAGATCAATCTAGTAGGCCAAACCAAACCGATAACTCGAAGAGACTTGCAAAGATAACCAATCATACATAAAAGAATTCAGAAGATTCAAATATTGTTCATAGATAAACTTGATCATAAACCCACAATTCATCGGTCACAACAAACACACCGCAAAAGATGATTACATCGAATAGATCTCCACGAGAGAGGGGGAGAACATTGTATTGAGATCCAAAAAGAGAGAAGAAGCCATCTAGCTAATAACTATGGACCTGAAGGTCTGAGGTAAACTACTCACACTTCATCGGAGAGGCTATGGTGTTTATGTAGAAGCCCTCCGTGATCGATGCCCTTCCGTGAAGCTCGGAATGGGCCCCAAGATGGGATCTCGTAAGTGCTGAAGGTTGGCGGTGGAATTAGGTTTACGGCTCCGTGTCGATCGTTTGGGGGTACGTAGGTATATATAGGAGGAAGAAGTACATCGGTGGAGCAACAGGGGGCCCACGAGGGTGGAGGGCGCGCCTGGGGGGGGGGGGTAGGCGCGCCCCCTACCTCGTGGCTTCCTGGTAGCTTTCTTGACGTTGGATCCAAGTCTCCTGGCTCATGGTCGTTGCAAAAATCACGTTCCCGAAGGTTTCATTCCGTTTGGACTCCGTTTGATATTCTTTTCTGCGAAACTCTGAAATAGGCAAAAAACAACAATTCTGGGCTGGGCCTCTGGTTAATAGGTTAGTCCCAAAAATAATATAAAAGTGAATAATAAAGCCCAATAATGTCCAAAACAGAAGATAATATAACGTGGAGCAATCAAAAATTATAGATACGTTGGAGATGTATCAAGCATCCCCAAGCTTAATTCCTGCTCGTCCTCGAGTAGGTAAATGATAAAAACATAATTTTTGATGCGGAATGCTACTTGGCATAATTTCAATGTAATTCTTCTTATTGTGGCATGAATGTTCAGATTTGATATGATTCAAGATAAAAGTTTATTGTTGACATAAAAACAATAATACTTCAAGCATACTAACAAAGCAATTATGTCTTATCAAAATAACATAGCCAAAGCAAGTTATCCCTACAAAATCATATAGTCTGGCTATGCTCCATCTTCCCCACACAAAATATTCATATCATGTACAACCCCGGTTTTAGCCAAGCAATTGGTTCATACTTTTAACGCACTTCAGCCTTTTCAACTCTTACGCAATACATGAGCGCAAGCCATGGATATAGCACTATGGTGGAGAAGGTATAATGGTAGGGGTTATGTGGGAAGACAAAAAAGGAGAAAGTCTCACATCAACGAAGGCTAATCAACGGGCTATGGAGATGCCCATCAATTGATGTTAATGCGAGGAGTAGGGATTGCCATGCAACGGATGCACTAGAGCTATAAGTGTATGAAAGCTAAAAAAGAAACTAAGTGGGTGTGCATCCAACTTGCTTGCTCACGAAGACCTCGGGCATTTGCGGAAGCCCATCATTGGAATATACAAGCCAATTTCTATAATGAAATTTCCCACTAGTATATGAAAGTGACAAAATGAGAGACTCTCTATTATGAAGATCACAGTGCTACTTTGAAGCACAAGTGTGGTAAAAGGATAGTAACATTGTCCCTTCTCTCTTTTTCTCTCATTTTGTTTATTTGGGCCTTTTCTCTTCTTCTTTTTATGGCCTCTTTTTTTTAGTCCGGAGTCTCATCCCGACTTGTGGGGGAATCATAGTCTCCATCATCCTTTCCTCACTTGGGACAATGCTCTAATAATGATGATCATCACACTTTTATTTACTTACAACTCATGAATTACAACTCAATACTTGGAACAAAATATGACTCTATATGAATGCCTCCGGCGGTGTACCGGGATATGCAATGAATCAAGAGCGACATGTATGAAAGAATTATGAACGGTGGCTTTGCCACAAATACAATGTCAACTACATGATCATGCATAGCAATATGACAATGATGGAGTATGTCATGATAAACGAAACGGTGGAAAGTTGCATGGCAATATATCTCGGAAGGGCTATGGAAATGCCATGATAGGTAAGTATGGTGGCTGTTTTGAGGAAGATATAAGGAGGTTTATGTGTGAAAGAGCGTATCATATCACGGGGTTTGGATGCCTTTGGCGAAGTTTGCACCAACTCTCAAGGTGAGAAAGGGCAATGCGCGGTACCGAAGAGGCTAGAAAATTGCGGAAAGGTAAGTGTGCGTATAATCCATGGACTCACATTAGTCATAAAGAACTCATATACTTATTGCAAAAATTTATTAGCTCTCGAAGCAAAGTAATACTACGCATGCTCCTAGGGGAAGGGTTGGTAGGCGTTAACCATCGTGCGATCCCGACCACCACAAAAAGGAAGACAATCAACAAATACTTCATGCTCCTACTTCGTTACATAACGGTTCACCATACGTGCATGCTATGGGAATCACAAACTCCAACACATGTATTTTTCAATTCCACAATTACTCAACTAGCACAACAATGATATTACCACCTTTATATCTCAAAACAATTATCAAGCATCAAATTTATCATGGTATTAATTAAAGCAAATTGCCATGCTATTTTAAGACTCTAAAAATAATATAAGTGAAGCATGAGAGATCAATAGTTTCTATAAAACAAATCCACCACCGTGCTCTAAAAGATATAAGTGAAGCACTAGAGCAAAAACTATATAACTCAAAAGATATAAGTGAAGCACATAGAGTATTCTAATAATTTCCGAATCATGTGTGTCTCTCTCAAAAGGTGTGTGCAGCAAGGATGATTGTGGTAAACTAACAAACAAATACTCAAATCATACAAGACGCTCCAAGCAAAACACATATCATGTGGTGAATAAAAATATAGCTCCAAGTAAAGTTACCGATGGAAGTAGACGAAAGAGGGGATGCCTTCCGGGGCATCCCCAAGCTTTGGCTTTTTGGTGTCCTTTGATTATATTGGGGGTGCCATGGGCATCCCCAAGCTTAGGCTCTTGCCACTCCTTGTTCCATAATCCATTAAATCTTTCACCCAAAACTTGAAAACTTCACAACACAAAACTTAGCAGAAAATCTCGTGAGCTCCGTTAGCGAAAGAAAACAAAAGACCACTTCAAGGTACTGTAATGAACTCATTATTTATTTATATTGGTGTTAAACCTAATGTATTCCAACTTCTCTATGGTTTATAAACTATTTTATTAGCCATAGATTCATCAAAATAAGGAAACAACACACGAAAAACAGAATCTGTCAAAAACAGAACAGTCTGTAGTAATCTGTAACTAACGCAAACTTCTGGAACTCCAAAACATCAGCCAAAATAGGAAGACCTAGGCAATTTGTTTATTTATCAGCAGAAATTGGAATCAATATTTTATCTCTTTCTGGTGATTTTTAACAATTGTTTTCGTGAACAAAAAATTTCTGGAAATTACAGCAAGATCAAATAACTATCATCCAAGAAGATCCTATAGGTTTAACTTGGCACAAACACTAATTAAAACATAAAAACACATCTAATCAGAGTCTAGATCAAATATTTATTCCTAAACAGAAGCAAAAAGCAAAAAAACTAAAAATAAAATTGGGTTGCCTCCCAACAAGCTACTGCTGCTTAACGCCCCTAGCTAGGCATAAAAGCAAGGATAGATATAGGTATTGCCATCTTTGGTAGGCAATCCATAAGTAGCTCTCATGATAGATTCATATGGTAATTTTATTTTCTTCCTAGGGAAGTGTTCCATGCCTTTCTTTAATGGAAATTGGAATCTAATATTCCCTTCTTTCATAACAATAATTGCACCAATTGTTCTAAGGAAAGGTCTACCAAGAATAATAGGACATGAAGGATTGCAATCTATATTAAGAACGATAAAATCTATGGGCACATAGTTCCTATTTGCAACAATAAGAACATAATTAATTCTTCCCATAGATTTCTTAATGGTGGAATCCGCAAGGTGCAAATTTAAAGAGCAATCATCAAAATCACGGAAACCTAACAAATCGCACAAAGTTTTTGGAATCGTGGAAACACTAGCACCCAAATCACACAAAGCATAGCATTCATGATCTTTAATCTTAATTTTAATAGTAGGTTCCCACTCATCATAAAGTTTTCTAGGGATAGAGACTTCCAACTCAAGCTTTTCTTCATAAGATTGCATCAAAGCATCAACGATATGTTTGGTAAAAGCTTTATTTTGACTATAAGCATAAGGAGAATTTAGCACAGGTTGCAACAAGGAAATACAATCTATCAAAGAGAAATTATCATAATTAAATTCCTTGAAATCCAAAATAGTAGGTCCATTAACATCTAATGTTTTGATTTCTTCAATCCCACTTTTATCAATTTTAGCATCAAGATCTAAAAACTCCGAATTTTTGGAACGCCTTCTAGGTAAAGGTGGATCATATTCAGTCCCATAATTACCAAGATTCATATTAAAAAAAAGATTTAATAGGGAACACATCAATAATTTTTAGATCTTCATCTTTATTTTCATAGAAATTTGAAGAACACGCTTTCATAAAGCAATCTTTCTTAGCACGCATCCTAGCGGTTCTTTCTTTTCACTCATCAATGGAAATTCTCATGGCTTTGAGAGACTCATTGATATCATGTTTAGGAGGAATAGATATCAGTTTCAAAGAATCAAAATCAAGAGAAATTCTATCAACGTTCCTAGCCAATTCATCAAGTTTAAGAAATTTTTCTTCAAGCAAAGCGTTGAAATTCTTTTGCGAATTCATAAATTCCTTAACACTAGTCTCAAATTCAGAGGGCATCTTATTAAAGTTTCCATAAGAATTGTTGTAGGAATTACCATAATTATTAGAGGAATTGCTAGGATAAGGCCTAGGATTAAAGTTTCCTCTATCTGGCGTTGTTACCAAAATTATTCCTACCAACAAAATTCACATCCATAGATTCATTATTATTCTCAATCAAAGTAGACAAAGGCATATCATTAGGATCAGAAGAAACACTCTTAGTAGCAAATAATTTCATAAGTTCATCCATCTTTCCACTCAAAACATTAATTTCTTCTATCGCATGCACTTTTTTATTAGTAGATCTTTCAGTGTGCCATTGAGAATAGTTAACCATAATATTATCTAGCAGTTTAGTAGCTTCTCCTAAAGTGATTTCCATAAAAGTGCCTCCCGCGGCCGAATCTAAAAGATTTCTAGCAGCAAAATTCAATCGGCATATTTTTTTGTATAATCATCCATAAAGTCAAACCATGTGTAGGGCAATTACGTATCATTAATTTCATTCTCTCCCAAGCTTGCGCAACATGTTCATGATCAAGTTGCTTAAATTTCATAATATCGTTTCTAAGAGAGATAATCTTAGCGGGAGGAAAATACTTAGAGATAAAAGCATCTTTGCACTTATTCCAAGAATCAATACTATTTTTAGGCAAAGACGAAAACCAATCTTTAGCACGATCTCTAAGCGAAAAGGAAATAGCTTCAATTTAACAATATCATTGTCAACATCTTTCTTCTTTTGCATATCACACAAATCAACAAAGCTATTTAGATGAGTAGCGGCATCTTCACTCGGAAGGCCGGCGAATTGATCTTTCATAACAAGATTCAACAAAGCAGCATTGATTTCACAAGATTCAGTATCGGTAAGAGGAGAAATCGGAGTGCTAAGGAAATCATTATTGTTGGTATTGGTAAAGTCACATAATTTGGTATTATCTTGAGCCATCGTGACAAACAAGCAATCCAACACACGAGCAAACAAGAGAAGGGCAAAAAGAGGCAAATAGAAAAGAGAGGGCGAATAAAACAGCAAGGGTGAAGTGGGGGAGAGGAAAACGAGAGGCAAATGGCAAATAATGTAATGCGGGAGATAAGGGTTTGTGATGGGTACTTGGTATGTTGACTTTTGCGTAGACCTCCCCGGCAACGGCGCCAGAAATCCTTCTTGCTACATCTTGAGCACTGCGTTGGTTTTCCCTTGAAGAGGAAAGGGTGATGCAGCAAAGTAGCGTAAGTATTTCCCTCAGTTTTTGAGAACCAATGTATCAATCCAGTAGGAGGCTACGCGCAAGTCCCTCGCACCTACACAAAACAAATAAATCCTCACAACCAACGCGATACTGGGTTGTCAATCCCTACATGGTCACTTACGAGAGTGAGATCTGTTAGATATGATAGGATAGTATTTTTGGTATTTTTATGATAAAGATGCAAAGTAAAATAAAAGCAAAGTAAAAAGGCAATGGAAATAACTAACTGTTGGAAGATTAATATGATGAAGATAGACCCGGGGGCCATAGGTTTCACTAGTGGCTTCTCTCAAGAGCATAAGTATTTTATGGTGGATGAACAAATTACTGTTGAGCAATTGACAGAATTGAGCATAGTTATGAGAATATCTAGGTATGATCATGTATATAGGCATCACGTCCGAGACAAGTAGATCGACTCCTGCCTGCATTTACTACTATTACTCCACACATCAACCGCTATCCAGCATGCATCTAGAGTATTAAGTTCATAAGAACAAAATAACGCTTTAAGAAAGATGGCATGATGTAGAGGGATATATTCATGCAATATAATAAAAACCCCATCTTGTTATCCTCGATGTCAACAATACAATACGTGCCTTGCTGCCCCTACTGTCACTGGAAAGGACACCGCAAGATTGAACCCAAAGCTAAGCACTTCTCCCATTGCAAGAAAGATCAATCTAGTAGGCCAAACCAAACTGATAATTCGAAGAGGCTTGCAAAGATAACCAATCATACATAAAAGAATTCAGAAGATTCAAATATTGTTCATAGATAAACTTGATCATAAACCCACAATTCATCGTCTCAACAAACACACCGCAAAAGAAGATTACATCGAATAGATCTCCACGAGAGAGGGGGAGAACATTGTATTGAGATCCAAAAAGAGAGAAGAAGCCATCTAGCTAACAACTATGGACCCAAAGGTCTGAGGTTAACTACTCACACTTCATTGGAGAGGCTATGGTGTTGACGTAGAAGCCCTCCGTGATCGATGCCCTTCCGTGAACTCAGGAACAGGCCCCAAGATGGGATCTCGTGGGTACGAGAAGGTTGCGGCGGTGGAATTAGGTTTTTGGCTCATGTCGATCGTTTGAAGTACGAGGTATATATAGGAGGAAGAAATGCGTCGATTGGAGCAACAAGGGGCCCACGAGGGTGGAGGGCGTGCACAGGAGGGTAGGCGCGCCCCCTACCTCATGGCTTCCTGGTAGCTTTCTTGACGTATGGTCCAAGTCTCCTGGATCATGTTCGTTCCAAAAATCACGTTCCCGAAGGTTTCATTCCGTTTGGACTCCGTTTGATATTCTTTTTCTGCGAAACTCTGAAATAGGCAAAAACAACAATTCTGGGCTGGGCCTCCGGTTTATAGGTTAGTCCCAAAATAATATAAAAGTGAATAATAAAGCCCAATAATGTCCAAAACAGAAGATAATATAACATGGAGCAATAAAAAATTATAGATACGTTGGAGACGTATCAAAAATGTATTCTGAGGTTTAAGTTTTCCTTTTTCAGCCCCGCCGGCCGAACCGGTTATTTTGTGAACGTTCACCCATTAAGGCCAGAAATGGATAGATTTTTATTCGATTTCTGCCTAACGAATGAACGACCACAACTTTGCGCTCGTAACTCCGATTGAGGTGATTCCAGCACTCACGTTCTCTGTTTGTCGAGCTCTTTCTGATGGAACTATTTTCTTGATGTTTGCACATTCTGAAAATACCCATTTTGCCCCTGCCCTAATCCAGCCCCTCTGAGAGAGAACCGTTCTCCGGCAAAAAAATTCCGCGAGGAGATCGCATTCATTCCCGGAGTATTCCTCGACCCCCAGGCAAACCAACCTCTCATCATGAGCCCCAAACTTGCATGTTGACTTTGCTTGCACCTTGTGTGTGTGTAGTTGTAGTAGTTCTTGTCTGTTTGTCTACCGTTATTTCAGTTGTGGTATATGTTGTGTTGCTTGCCATGCATGCTTGTGCTTTCATGATATGTTTTGCCATGATCGCTCGGATATTGTTGTTGGCAATAGCATGTCACTTCTCTGCTCTAGTCTCATATCATTTCTATGATGATCTTGTACCATTGATATGCTAGTACCTGGTATTACCATGCCTCATATGCTATAGTTGTTCACTTGAGAGGTTTAGTATTTTGTTAATACAATTGTATGCTGCATGCTCATTGTTGCGTTCGTGTTAAATATGCTCATAATGTTGATGATGATGGAGAAGATAATAATATGACGTAATAACAAACCTCCTCCGTCATCGATGGGATCGAGTCATAGTGCCACCAAATCGAGCTTCTCCAGTGCAACCACATTTGCCTTTTATGGGAAGGCCCTAACTGGGTCTGTTGTTATGCCTCTCACCAGTGCCTCCAACGTGGGAAGGTTATGGGCGTGCACTACCCTGATCAGGTAGGCGGATATAAGCCCTGTGTGCCCGTAGTTGTTGTTAAGGCCTTTTGTCTCTGTTTGAGACCGTTTATGTTTTGCCACAACGGTGGCCATTGATGCCTTTGGTAGGCACCAGGCCACCCATGACTTAGCCCAGAAGGGAGTTGGTCGGAGTGGCCGGGAGAGTGTCATGGCAGTAGATCGGTTTTGTCGGAACGTCGTTGGTCCACCCGAATGGGAGTGCGAGGCCATGGGTTCTGTGATGTGGGTAAAGTGAGCTACCTCTGCAGAGTGTGTGTTAAATCTATCGATAGCCGCGTCCTCGGTCATGGGCACAGTTCGTAGTAGGTCACACCATCGGGTCTTGGTCGAAAAGGAGGATAAACCTGAAATAACTAATGTGATAAATAATGTGCTATAAAGAATGTGGTGACTTGGACTATGAGATAGTCATGATAAGTCACAGTGATGTTCTGATAGATCACGAGATGAGATCTCGGCGAGTCATGATTTTGCCTAGAGAGGCAGTGGGTAAGTAAGTGGTTGATGAACAACATGTCTTCATGGGAGGTAACTGGTAGTTTATTTTCAACATAGTTCATGCATGTGTCCATGTCTCGTAGATGCACCTATGCCATGTTTTGAAATGCTAAGCCATGCCATGTTATGCCATTGCCATGTTAGAATTATGTTTTGATATGCCATGTTATTGCCAAGCTAGTAGATGCTATGATATTGATGCTTAGTTTGATTTATGTCTCTAGTTAATATCATGCCATGTTGTTTCTGTTATGGGATAGGTTGTTGCATGCGCTTGGTTCTTGCTTTGTCATCTGTTTGTTTGGACGCTATATATTTGGTTGTCTTGCAAGTACATTCTATGTACTGACCTGGCGTGTCATGCCAGTTTGTAGGTCGTGCCTGGATTGTTTGCTTGTTTGGTCGTGCTAGTCCGTAACCTTGCCAGTCCTTTGAGTTGTGGAGCCCAGGCAGAGTCGATGTGCTGCCAAACCAAGACTTCCGCCGCCATTTAGATAGCCTTAGAGCTATGCCACACATAGTATTCATCAATGATGTAATCATCTATACATGTATTTGATGAATATTTGTGTACCTGGAATGTTGTATCATGGACCTGTCGTGCGTCAGGTGTTCTCCTGGGCTGACGTGCGAAGGCCCCCTGCTCCATGCGGAATGGGGTGCCACATGGTCGAAGTGATGGACGTCCATGCGGGCCCACGAATATATAGGCCGCCGATGATAACCAAGTGAGGGAGAGTGTCCAAAGACAACCACTGCATGTATGTGCCCCAAACATATGTACGGACATGCGTGATGCTTGCATATATGTTTGAATACCAAAAGCACAACATTTTGATGTGGCGCATGCATGCGTCGAAAATCGCACAGTCCCCACACAAATCTGGTTCATGATGTGTCGCATGCTCGCCCGCCCCCCCACTTCGACCCGGTGGAGGGATTCGTGCGTACACATGCGCGTGAAGGATAGTTGCATGTACCGTACCGTATAAGACGAATCAAAATTTAATCCCCTCCTAATTATAAGTCAAATTAACCTCTATCGCTGTCGGTCGAAGTGATTGACCAAGCGGGCACACAGAAATGGACGAAGCATCTCAGCGATAACCCCGTGAGTGAGTGCTAGACAACCGCCATCGCTTGCTTGTGGGTGAAACACGTGTATGGAGATGTGGTTGTGATGTTTGAATACCTAATATATATGCAGAACTTTGATGTGGCACCTGCCTCGAAACCTTTAAGTCCCCCACACGAACAAAAGTTCATGACACGTAGTATATATATATATGTTTCCCCCTCCCCTCTTTGACACGTAATATATATATATATATATATATATATATATATATATATATATATATATATATATATATATATATATACTACGTACCGTAACACAAACCGAAAATAATCCTCCTTGTTTTTCAAATTACCTTTCTCGTTGTGTCATATATTAGATGGACGACGACCTCACGGGCCCATGGAGGGAAGAGTCGCAGGCGAATGCGTGACAACCATCGTGTGCACGTGGCCCAATGTGTTGGTGATGTTTTTAATACCCAATATGCACAACTTCTTTGTGGCACCTGCCTCAGAAATCGAAAAGTACACACAAAGCGAGAGTGTTCATGACGTGTGTGTAGTATGTGCTGCCCCGCCCCCCTCCTCCCCTCATCATCGCGTACTATATACTTCTACTGCAACACAACCCAAAAACAAACCTCCCTGTAGGGTGAAAGTGATGGAGGGCAACTTCGTGGGCCCACGGATGGAAGCATCACACGCGGGTGACTGTCCTATATGACGCATAGTATTGCCCCACGGCCACCCTCTTCAACGCGTACTATATATATACTCCTACCGTACGTAAAAACCCAATAATGACCATCCTTGTTGGTCAAATTAACCTCTCTCATCGCATGTCATAGTGTTGGACGGCGACCTCGCGGTCCGACGCGAGTGAGTGTCCTAGGACCACCGCGTGCATGTGGCCCAAAGATGCATGTCAAACTTTTTCTGCAGCAAACATGCGACCAAAGGAGTTTAGTGTTAAAAATTGATTAAAAATAGATAACATTTGTCCATTTTTATACTTTGATTGATTTCGCAGGGATTTAATGTGCAAAAATCAAATTTGATCTACATGAGACCCGTGATAGTGCACGAAAATGGATTGCAAAATCATATGTGTACGTGCCCCTGGGTGCATATTTAGTCCCCATCCAAGAAATTTCTAACATCGAGAATCTTGATTTTAAAATCCAGTAAATCCAAAACTAAGTTGAAATTCATGAAACTTATCGTGGTGTCATATGGACACCAATAGACTGTGATATTATTATTATTTTCAAATTTGAGACAAGTTTTGATATATTCTTACATATAGGAAATTATCAATAATTATCAACCAATAACGCAAACGGACTCTTATTCGAACTGTGTGCGTTAGACCAACAATGTATGTGACGTGCTTCTATTAAGCAATAAAGCGGCAAAATTAATCATCAAAAAGGAAAAATCAATATAATATGTGCCGCGCACGCGTCCCGTGTGTTGTACGAGCATGCGGAGCTGATGAGACGCATGCTAGCAGGCAGACCAGGAGGCCGAGGCACGCGTGGGCTAGATATTGCTGCCCTTTTCAACTCGGCTTTGACCCATATTTTCTTTCATACAAACAGGTGCTTCTATCAAGAAGCCTCATGGTTCCGAGAGGGAACTTGGTCACATGATCTGTCTTGAGGCGACATCTGTTGTATCTTCCCGCCTTGATTTATTTTACAGAGGCAACATGCAACTGTGCTAAACATATGAAATTATTCAGGGTTTGCTTCACCTTTTTATACATTGATTTTCCTAGGCAGTTTTAGCAAATAGCCACCACGTTATTATTGCAAACGGTCGTATTAGTCCAACCGTGGGCGTTCAACTAACCACTTACTACCGCGGGCAGCTGTTTGAACGACTGTGAGCAGTCCGCCGTGCACGCCGCGAGCACTACAATTTATTGCTGGTTTTGGACTTTTCTTCTGGCCGCTTGGGGAAGGTACGTAGAACAGTCCTCCGTTGTCATCTACCAGCACCGCCGCCAAGGATCGCCGTCTGCTGCGAGATGGAGGACGAGCCGGCCAACAAGCGTGGGCGGGTCGAGCCAGAACCGCAAAAGCCTCCAGCGACGTGGACTTCATCAGCAGCCACCCCGACAAGATGTTGGTAACCATCATATCCCACCTCCCCGTCAAATATGGCGTGTGGACCACTGTCCTCTTGCGGCAGTGGTGCCCTGTCGTGGACTTAACACGACAGATGTCCTAGCATAAGGACTTAATCATGGAGCCATCGCAACTAGGTTAGCTTAAAGGGGTTAAACGGGACAAAGGACATAGAGAGTTTATACTGGTTTGGCCCCTTGCCGTGAAGGTAAAGGCCTAATCCAGTTTGGGGTTGTATTTCTTGGGCGTCATTACCAGGGAGCGAATATGCTTGACCTAGCTCTCTATCTCTTGTTTCTTGCCCTAACTCGCCGCCGGGTCACCCCTTTATATACACAGGTTGATGCCCGACGGCTTACAGAGTCACGACAGGCTCATAAACAACGTGTCTGGCCCGGTGACTATCTAAGCTTGCCTTACAGAACAAGTCATACACATATGGCGGTTCATCCTCCTGTTCCCTAACTCGCCTCTGGGTCTTGGGTCGTCAACGGGCTTGTATGATCCGCCATCTTTACTGAAGAGTCGCCAGTGGTATGACCCGGCCCCTCCTAGGCGGTTCATACCCAATAGTCATATCTCCAACATTAGGCCCCAGGGTTATTTGAACCTGTTCATATCAATCTTCAATACTTGACTTGTCAAAATCTTGCAACACTTGTTTGATAAACCTTGCTGTAACCCGCCATGACATCAGCTCACAGAATCTTCGTAAACCGCCATGACGTCATTTCGCATTAACCTCGCACGAAGCCCAGAACATCTTTATGGATCCTTATCTTAGTGAGCATCCCGAAAAACGAGGCGTCCATATAGCCACATGATGGTTTTAGCCTCCTTGATTCCCGCGCATGCCTTGTATGCACCCCCTTATAAATAGGGACAGGGGTCTTTATCAATTTTCCCCCTTGCTTCCTCCTTCGTCTTCCTCTCGCGTCTCATCTGCCGCTTGAGCTCCGCCGCCGCGACCTTCGACGCTGCACCAACTCAGGCCGCCGCATCGTCCTGATCAGACCAGAAAAACTCCAACGCGCCGCCTCTGCTCCACCGCATCTGTAAGTACCCCTTTATCCAAGCCTCAGATCTGCGCTAGGGTTCAGACCGTTCATCAGTGTTCTTGCTGTTCTTCATATTCCTCAACTCCAAACAGTGTTCAATCTGAATAAGCCATAAACTTTGTGCGGTAGTAGTTTAGCATTCGTGTGCATCGTCAAAATAGCATCTTTCCATAGAAAACCTCATCAGAGCATGAAAGCTTGCCGCTGCCGCCACCTTACATTTAGTTTTTACTGTCTTTTCTGAACTGCCACATACCCAATATTATAGCGGTAACTTGTGAAATCTGTTTGTCCACCACTTGATAGATTTGAAGCATCTAAACTGTCATGGCGGCTTATGACATAAACCATGACCCATCATATATCATTAGGCCCCATTTAAGCCGCCATCGTTTATCTCAACGTCAATAGTCCGACAATATCCTTCCGGTTTAACCAGCTTGTTTATAATTCCATCCTCTGGTTTGACAACTGCACACTCTGAACTGTATCTCCATAATCATTAGCCTTGCACCATGGTTTAAGCTTTAATTTGTAACTCCCCATATATCCGCCGGCTTAATAACATCTTGAACCGCCTTGTGCAGAGCGCACCCTCAATCATGAGTAAGACCGTCACCTCATGCGACTTGGTTCGATCCATTGTTACCGAGGAAATGCTCCAAGAGTATGTCAAGATTGGTTTCTTACCGGCGAAAAACATCATTCATTGGCGTGTTCCAGAACCGACCGAAGTCAGACCTCAACCACAGGACGATGAAGTCATCGTTTTCACTGATCACATGAACCGGGGCTTCTCACCGCCTGGGTCAAAATTCTTTTGTGACGTTCTGCATTTTTCCAACTGCATCTTCAAGATATTGGGCCCAATTCCATTTCAAATGTCTGCAGTTTCCAAGTCTTCTGTGAAGTATACCTTCAAGAGGAACCTAGCGTTGAACTCTTTAGAGAGTATTTTAACTTGAACCGCCAAAATGAATTCACTGATGGGCTCAGCCAGGAGCTTGGAGGGATCTCAATTCAATGACGCAGAGATGCCATTTTTCCTTATGCTAAACTTCCAAGCCATCCCAAGGATTGGAATCAAACCTGGTTCTACTGCAAAGATACTTCTCCGGCTGATGAGAACCCCTTGCCCGGCTTTCGTGACCAACGGCTCAACCCAAAGCACCCTCTCCCCGACCGGCTTACCACTGCGGAACGGGCCAAACTTAAACCTACCTTCTCAAAGGTTAGAGCATTATTGGGCAATTGATTAACCGGGGTTGATCTGGTTTGATGTTGGGTGGCTTGGAGGATCATACCTTTAAGCCGCCGGTCCAGTTTAATGTGTACATATACTGGCAGCCCCAAAGATCCGCTGCGTTACAGTTCAACGCCTTTGACTGATAAAGCCATCAATGACATGACCAAGACTCTTCTTAACGAAATCTTGGAGAGCTGCAGCAAAGTGGGATTGAATCCCTTTTGTACACTCAACCCGGCACCAGATGTAAGTCTATCCGGTTTACATACTTTGCTTCATTGTTCATAAAATTTGGAAATCCCAAACCTTTACTGTAATTTGTCGTAGGCTAGATCCGCATTTTGGAATAAGAAATATGATGAAAAAGCCGCCAAAAAGGCCAGGGCTAAGGCCAAAGCCGTGAAGAAGAACAAAAAGAAATCCACTTCTACTGATATGTTCACTTTGGACGAAGACGATGAGTCAGAGGTAGACCTTGATTCCCTTGGCTCTTTTTTCGCTCATCTTATGGAAATTGATTGCTATCAGGATGACGCGGAATCCAGCCAAGCGGGTGATGACGAGGTAACTATCATTTCCTCCGACTCAGAGCCCTTGCCAAGACAAAAAATTCGACGAGTGATCCGGAAAGTAAGGTTTTCTAAAACTTTATCTCACTTGGATCCGAACTTTATTTTAAACAACAACAACATGAGAACCGGCGCAGAACCCGGGCGAGTGGAGGCGGAGAACTTTCCTCCGGTTTACCTAACACACCAGCCCCATGCAAGCGCCAGAATGAGGTATTTCAACATTCCAACTTTATTTATTCCAAAACAGGCCTTATTCATCAAGTATTAAAACCCTCTGAATCAAATTACCAGGGGACCTCTCACTCTTCGTCTAGCGATTCATCTTCGACTTAGCTTTCGGCTTTCAAGACTGCCCCTGGGTACCAACTTTATTTGTGTTTTTGAATATCTCTAAATTCATACTAACTTTTGAACTCCCCTTGCAGTGGGAAAGTAAAGCCTAGCAAAAATGCTAAAATAAACAAGCCAACAGAGGACCCCAAGACTCATGAATCGGAAAAACAAGCACCAATATCTGCGGCCTCCTTGCAACAGCCGGAGGAAACTGCTCATGAACCGCCACCAGAAAATCGTGGTACCTCTGCTGATCATATAGTTGTCGATCCCTTGGGTGCCGAACCACCAAGCCCAATCAAGCCTTCAGAACCAAATTCTGAAGAAGTTCTGATTATTGGCACTGTCTTCCGAGAGCCGGGGAATCCTATAGCTCTAGCAAAGCATTCTGCCAAGGAATAATTGGTTGAAAAGCGCAAGGTCAAATTTGACATGGCCAACTATTCCCATCTGAATATCAGCGAAATCCTCTCCGGCTATCTTAATCAAGTACACAACAGTCGTGACTTGGAGATTGACAGGTCAAACACATACATCAGAAACATGAGGTATCAATTCTCACTTTCGTATAAGATATATTCCTTTAGCGCCCAAGTCTCTTGAATATGATAGAACATAATATCTGTAGACTTGTTAGATTTCATTTAATTATGCATCTGAATCAAAGACCTGTAGCCCCCAAGGACCGGTTTTAACTTATCAAGATAAGTCGGGACTTCCAATAACCAACTCTACACTTGGAATCCCCAAGGGCCGGCTTAAATTGTTAATTTGAACCGGGTCTTTAGTTATAATAATCAATTTTTGCAATTGAAGCCACCAAGGGTCGGTTGAATCCATATGAACAAACCGGGACTTATCATAGTCACCAAATTATGAACCAGAGTTACGTGCCATTGCATCATAAAATAAACTGTGTATGCATTAGCCCCCAAGTGCCAAGTGCTATTGCTTGCAAAGGGCTTGGGGCTTATCAATATACACTGCTGCAGAAAGAAACTTTCTGCACCCATTAGCCCCCAAGTGCCAAGTGCTATTGCTTGAAAAGGGCTTGGGACTTATAAATATATACTGCTTCATAACTATGCATACTTATTTTGACCTTTTCTTTCAGGAAGCATCTAGTCCATTTCAATCTCAGTTGACTGGTTTAAAAACCCGGCTTGAAGCACAAGAAGCTAAAACCCGGAAGGCTGACTCCAAGTTCAAGTTTAGCTTGGATGAAAATGAAAAACTCAAAACTGAGTTTAATACTAAGAAGGTTGCCTGGGCTGAAGAGAAGGCTGCCCTGATCCAAAGGGCTGAAAAAGTTGAGGCCTCATTGGAGGGGGTCACCGTAGAACTTACTGGGCTGAAACATCAGATCAATCAGATGATCTTTGCTATTTTTGGTAAGATCTTTTATAGTGTAGTAACTTTACACCCTCCATGTTAAACCATCAGGTGACTTAGTCATAATATGCCATGTAGGTCCCAGAAGCAGCAATCTTGGAAAGGAGATGTGGATAAAGCTCAAGGCGGTTTATACATCAGTAGAACAACTATACATTGGAGCTCAACGCACGATAGCCACTATCTCTCCAAGTAATCAAGCACCATCTCTTCTCCGCAATGTCTTAAGTCAACTGTGTGTCCTGCTTGCCAGAACTGAAGGAAACAAATGGTCGGATGCTAGAGCCGGCGCCGTTACGGCTTTAGGCCGAGCGAAGGCATGGCAGTCAGAATTAGACCCGGCCGAGCTAGCCACTGGCTGTCCTAGTTTCAAAGAGGATGGGTCTCCTTTTGACAAGAAAGATTTTGCTGCGTGTGTGAAGGAGATGCGTCCCTTGGCGAGCCTGCTTGTTGAAGAAACAGATCTGACCAAATACCAGGCGGCTTATACCACAGAGAACCAGAAAATGCCCACACCAGCTTACAAGATTGCAGACCTTATCCCTCCATATCGTAAGCACACTTTTGCCCCTGAAATCGATCCGTCTGAGCTTATCGATGATGAAGCTGTATTTCAAGCTTTGACTGGCATCAATTGGTCATCATCTGACTTCCAGATGGTGGAGGGAGAAGAAGAACCGGCACGGGATAACCCAGAAGCTTCAAACCGCCAAGACCAGGAGAACTGATCAGTTGGACAGTTCTCGATTTTCATCATCAAGCATTGCTTGAGAAAACACTTAATCATTTGGCCTCGGGGAGCCATGTAATAGGCTAGTTAAACTCTGATCTGTTGTGCCATCGTGTATGTTTTGTTTGCATAACACTGCCAATCTATCAGTTAAAGACCCGCCACTTATGCTTTATAATATTATCCATTATGCAGTTCAGATTTGTCATCACTTTTTTTCTTTCCTGCACAAACAGATAACAAGTGCCCTGGCGGTTTACCCCAGGGCGGGTCACGGTACCCATATAAAAACCACTGATGACTAAACAGTCCATAATCAGGACCGGTTTATCAAAACCTCATATAATCATTAAAAATATCATACCTGTGATATTTGTTCATACTGTCGACTTATCATACGTCGTGTAGTAAGGGTAACATCCCAAAGACAGAAGCACAATGCTCTGTTCAATTTATTTAACTGCCGGCTTATCAACGCCACACGGAGCAAGGGGTAACATCCCAAAACTTAGAGCACAACACTCTTAAGTACATAATCATCATACCCTGGCGACTCAAAGTCCACAAGCAGGCCGGGTTAACAAAACTCTGGATGAATTCATACATGAACCATAATGCAATGTGACCCTTGATAATCCCCAAGTGCAGGGAATCATCGTAGCAATTTCCAAAGGTGGAAGTGATAAGTATGGAGTGTCGAACCCAGAAGGAGCTAAAGGTAAGATCAATATTCTCTCAAGTCCTATCTGCCACTGATACGACTCTATGTACACCAAACGTTTGCTTCCAACCAGAAACAAGAAACAAAACTACGTTGTGGGTATGAAGAGGATAACTTTGCATAATATCGGAGAGCTAAAATATAAAAGTAGGTGATGTTATCATAAAGTTAGAATATATTATCAAATATTATAAATAGCGAGTGTGGAATAATGATGGGTCAGTGTGCGGAATTGTCCTAGGCAATTGTTAACAAGACCAGTAATAACTATTGCAATTTCATATGAGGGAGAGGCATAAGCTAACATACTTTCTCGTCTTGGATCATATGCACTTATGATTGGAACTCTAGCAAGCATCCGCAACTACTAAAGATAATTAAGGTGAAACCCAACCATAGCATTAAAGCATCACGTCCCCTTTATCCCATACGCCGTGACCCACTTATCCATGTTTATGCTTCTGTCACTCAAGCAACCCAGACAATAAGTAAACCATGGACATATTGCAACAACCTACAGCGGGAATCCCTCACGCTTGCCTGACACGGAGGGCACAATAGGACAACACCAAAATAAAACATACAACTCATACCAATCTAGATCATCAATCAACCCAAAGACAAAGGATATCTACACAAAACATCATAGGATGGCAACACATCATTGGATCATAATATGTGGCATAAAGCACCATGTTCAATTAGGTATTACAGCGGGGTGCGGGAGAGTGGACCGCGTAAAAGAGATGAGGATGGTGATGATGATGGTGATGTTGATGAAGACGATCACCGCGGTGATGATTCCCCTCCCGATGGCACTCCGGCGCCACCGGGAGAGAGGAGGAGAGGTCCTCCCCCTTGTGCTTCCTCCTCCATGGCCTCCCCCCTGGATGGGGTGATGTTCTCCCTATGGTCCTTGGCCTTCATGGCGATGATGGCCCCTCCGAGATCCTCCTCCATGGCCTCCAGTGATGATGGCCCCCTCCGGCAGGGTGCCAGAGAGGGCCTAGATTGATTTCTCGTGGCTACAGAGGTTTGCGGCAGCGGAACTTCCGATCTAGGTTATTTTTTGGAGGTTTCTGTATTTATAGGAATTTTTGGCGTAGGTCTCATGTCAGGGGGGTCTCCGAGTCGTCCACGAGATAGGGCCCACGCCCAGGGGGGTGGGCACGCCCCCCACCCTAGTGGACAGCCCAGGACTCTTCTGGCCCAACTTTTTTACTCCGGGGGCTTCTTTTGGTCCATAAAAAATGATCAAAAATTGGCACGTCAATTGGACTCCATTTGGTATTCCTTTTCTGCGATACTCAAAAACAAGGAAAAAACAGAAACTGGCACTGGACTCTAGGTTAATAGGTTAGTCCCAAAAATCATATAAAATATCATATAAATGCATATAAAACATCTAAGATGGATAATATAATATCATGAATACTTCGTAAATTACAGATACGTTGGAGACGTATCAGCATCCCCAAGCTTAATTCCTGCTCGTCCTCGAGTAGGTAAATGATAAAAGAAATAATTTATGAAGTGTGAATGCTAACAGGTGCACAAGTTTGATCAATGATAATTTCAATCACCTTTTCTAGCATCATTATATGTCATAATAGTAGCTCATCTCATGAAATTTTCATGATCAAGTAACAAGCTATTCACATGTTAAAGTATAGATCATAAACTTTCTTGAAAACTAACAAACAGTGCTCTTAGTCATCAAACAATTGCAATTCATCTTATTTTTGGGAAGGGTCTATGTAAGATCTTTGATTCAGCGAACTCCACATACTCAACTATCATTTAATCTTTCACAATTACTAACACTCACGTGATATTTGTGGGTTCAAAGCTTTAATCGGACATAGAGAAAGATAGGGGCTTATAGTTTTGCCTCCCAACCTTTTGCCTCAAGGGTAATGTCAACAATAATAGTTCATGATAACTTACATCCAATTGGATATATATATATATATATATATATATATATATATATATATATATTATGATCTTTCCAACACAATGTGCTTGCCAAAGGATAAATTTTAAAAAGGAAAGGTGAAGATCACCATGACTCTTGTATAAGGTATAAGACAAGAATAAAATATAGGCCCTTCGTAGAGGGAAGCAGAGGTTGTCATGTTCTTTTATAGTTGGATGCACAAAATCTTAATGCGAAAGAATGTCACTTTATATTGCCAGTCGTGATAGGGACCTTTATTATGCAGTCTATCGCTTTTATTGCTTCCGTTCACAAGATCGTATAAAGCTTATTTTCTCCACACTAATAGATCATACATATTCAGAGAGCAATTTTTTATTGCATGCAACAGTGACAACTTACTTGAAGGATCTTACTCAATCCATAGGTAGATATGGTGGATTCTCATGGCAAAACTGGGTTTAAGGATATTCGGAAGCACAAGTAGTATCTCTACTTGGTGCAAAGAATTTGGCTAGCATGAGGGGGAAAGGCAAGCTCAGCATGTTGGATGATCCAAGACAATATAACGTTTCGGATATAGGAAAACATAACCCATTAAGTTGTCTTACTTGTCCAACATCAACCTTTTAGCATGTCATATTTTAATGAGTGCTCACAATTACAAAATATGTCCAAGATAGTATATTTATATGTGAAATCTCTCTTCCTTCAATATTCTTTCATGAATTGTTCTAGTCACCAATTCTGCGTTTGCTAACTTTCAATAAGTTTAATACATATACTTATTCTGTGTGAAGTCATTACTCCCCATGGTATAAGCATATGAAACATATATAAATTCAGATTTATGGTATTCAATTCATTCAACCATTTACTCATAGGATATACGTGAAGCACGTGAGTAAGTGACAAACTACTCCAAAAAGATATAAGTGAAGAACACTGAGTAGTCAAATAATTAAATAGCCATGGGAGGATACTTTTTCATTCAAGATTTCAGATCCAATGATTTTATTCAAACAGCAAGTAAAATCGAAAATACGCTTCAAGCAAAACACATATCATGTGACGAATAAAAATATAGCTCCGAGTAAGGTATACCGATAGTTTTGAAGACGAATGAGGGGATGCCTTCCGGGGCATCCCCAAGCTTAGGCGCTTGAGTCTTCCTTGAATATTACCTTGGGGTGCCTTGGGCATCCCCAAGCTTAGGGTCTTTCCACTCCTTATTCTCCTCATATCGATATCTCACCCAAAGCTTGAAAACTTCAACCACACAAAACTTAACGGAACTTCGTGAGATAGGTTAGTATGATAAAGAGTAAACCATTCACTTTGGTACTGTCAAAGACAAGGTTCATAATTGTTCTCACACAATGCCTACTGTACCATATCATTTCTACAATTTATATTGAGAAATATAAGCCATAGAAACTAGAAAACAAGCAACCTATGCAATGAAAACAGAATCTGTCAGAAACAGAACAGTCTGTAATGATCTGAACAACAACCATACTTCTGCTACTCCAAAAATTATGAAATAAATTGGTGGACATGACGAATTTGTCTATTAATCTTCTACAAAAAGAATCAACTCAAAATCACTCTTCTGTAAAAAAATGGCAGCTAATCTCGTGAGCGCAAAGTTTCTGTTTTTTACAGCAAGATCACATTAACTTTCACCCAAGTCTTCCCAAAGGTCTTACTTGGCACTTTATTGAAACAAAAGCTATAAAACATGATTAATACAGTAGCTTAATAATGTAAACACACAAAAATAGTAAGGGTAAATATTGGGTTGTCTCCCAACAAGCGCTTTTCTTTAGTGCCTTTTAGCTAGGCATGATGATTTCAACGATGCTCACATAAAAGAAAAGAATTGAAACATAAAGAGAGCATCATGAAGAATATGACTAGCACATTTAAATATAACCCACTTCCTATGCCTAGGGATTTTGTGAGCACATAATTTATAGGAACAAGAATCAACTAGCATAGGAAGGCAAAACAAGTATAACTTCAAAACTTTAAGCACATAGAGAGGGAACTTGATATTATTGCAACTCCTACAAGCATATATTCCTCCCTCATAATATTTTTAAGTAGCATCATGAATTAATTCATCAATATAACTATCACATAAAGCATTATTTTCATGACCTACAAGCATAGAGAGTTTTCTACTCTCCACATAAGCAAAATTCTTCTCATTCGGAATAGTGGGGTCACTAACTCCTAAAGTTGACACTCTTCCAAACCCGCTTTAGATGATAGTATTATTCATACTCCAAAAGATATAAGTGAAGTTCATGGAGAATTCTACAACCAATATAGTCTAACCAATATCCAAGCTCAAAATATATAAGTGAAGCACACGAAGCATTCTATAAAACCATACTCAAAAGATTTAAGTGAAGCACAAAGAGCATTCTATAAGGTCATACTCAAAAGAAATAAGTGAAGCACATGAATCATTCTATAAATCGATGAAGGGACATCTCATACTAGCATGGTTCTTAAAGAAAAAGAAACACAAAGGACACAAATCATGTGAACAAAACAAAAACCGAGGTATACCGATAATTGTTGAAGAAGAAAGATGGGATGCCAACCGGGGCATCCCCAAGCTTAGATGCTTGAGTATCCTTGGAATATTTACTTGGGGTGCCTTGGGAATCCCCAAGATTGAACTCTTGCCTCTATTTATTCTTCTCATATTGATAGCTCCTCGATCTTCGAACACTTCATCCATACAAAACTTTAACAAAAACGCTATGAGATCCGTTAGTATAATAAAGCAAATCACTACCTTTAGGTATTGTTGCAAACTTATTCCAATTTCATATTAGAACTATATCTACTATATTCCAACTTCACCATGGTTCATACCCCCCGATACTACCCATAGATTCATCAAAATAAGCGAACAACACATAGAAATCAGAATCTGTCAAAAACAGGACAGTCTGTAGTAATCTGGAAGTTTAGTAAACTTATGTAACTCAAACAATTCTAAAAAAATATGAAAATTTAAAATTTTTGTACGGAAGTAATGTGCAAAAAGTTTCAGACCCATTTGACTTTCCAGTAAAAAATGTAAATTCATGCACTACAGCCAAAATTTCTGTTTTTGTACTGCACATAGTAAACAAGCAATCTAATCATCCTAAAACCAAAGCTTGGCACATTATTTTTATAATACAATGGATATATACATGGGGATAATTATATTCAGAGAATCTTCCATGAAATTTTTTACATTGTTTCCATCAGCATGAACACAAGTGTCCAAGGTCGACCCTCACTTCTCCAATTCAAAACCTTCCAATCACTTCTCTTATTGAAAAACTTTTTAGGCATGAGAGGCAAGCAATTTTTTTTGTATTTTCATTCTTTTATTTTTTTTGTATGTTTCACCCACAACTAAACAGAAACAAAAAGGAAAAACAAAATCTACTTAGTGAAGAAAGCAAACAAGCACACACAAGAATATTAACCCCACGCTATTGCTCCCCGGCAACGGCGCCAGAAAAGAGCTTGATAATTCCCAAGTGCAGGGAATCATCGTAGCAATTTCCAAAGGTGGAAGTGATAATTATGGAGTGTCGAACCCACAAGGAGCTAAAGTTAAGATCAATATTCTCTCAAGTCCTATCTGCCAGCGACACGACTCTCATTACACCGAACGTTTGCTTCCAACTAGAAACGAGAAATAAAACTACGTTGTGGGTATGAAGAGGATAACTTTGCATGATATCGGAGAGCTAAAATATAAAAGTAGGTGCTGTTATCATAAAGTTAGAATATATTACTAAATATTATAAATAGTGAGTGTGGAATAATGATGGGTCGGTGTGCGGAATTGTCCTAGGCAATTGTTAACAAGACCGGTAATCACTATTGCAATTTCATATGAGGGAGAGGCATAAGCTAACATACTTTCTCGTCTTGGATCATATGCACTTATGATTGGAACTCTAGCAAGCATCCGCAACTACTAAAGATCATTAAGGTGAAACCCAACCATAGCATTAAAGCATCAAGTCCCTTTATCCCATACGCCGTGACCCACATATCCGTGTTTATGTACATCACTCAAGCAACCCGGACAATAAGTAAACCATGGACGTGTTGCAACACCCTACAGCGGAATCCCTCACGCTTACTTGGCCGACACGGAGGGCACAATAGGACAACACCAAAATAAAACATACAACTCATACCAATCTAGATCATCAATCAACACAAAGACAAAGGATATCTACTCAAAACATCATAGGATGGCAACACATCATTGGATCATAATATGTGGCATAAAGCACCATGTTCAAGTAGGGATTACATCGGGGTTCGGGAGAGTGTACAGCTTAAAAGAGATGAGGATTGTGATGATGATTGTGATGTTGATGAAGACTATCACAAGGGCGATGATTCCTCCCGATGGCACTCGGGCGCCACCGAGAGAGAGGGGGAGAGAGTCCCCCCCTTGTGCTTCCTCCTCCATGGCCTCCCCACGGATGGGGAGAGGTTCTCCTCTGGTCCTTGGCCTTCATGGCGATGATGGCCCCTCCGGGATCCTCCTCCATGGCCTCCGGTGATGATGGCCCCCTCCGGCAGGGTGCCAGAGAGGGCCTAGATTGATTTCTCGTGGCTACAGAGGCTTGCGGCGGCGGAAATTCTGATCTAGGTTATTTTTTGGAGGTTTATGTATTTATAGGATTTTTTGGCGTAGGTGTCACGTCAGGGGGTCTCTGAGTTGTCCACGAGATTGGGGCCCACGCCCAGGGGGGTGGGCAGGCCCCCCACCCTAGTGGACAGCCCGGGACTCTTCTGGCCCAACTCTTTTACTCCGGGGGCTTCTTTTGGTCCATAAAAAATCATCAAAAATTGGCACGTCAATTGGACTCCATTTGGTATTCCTTTTCTGCGATACTCAAAAACAAGGAAAAACAGAAACAGGCACTGGGCTCTAGGTTAATAGGTTAGTCCCAAAAATCATATAAAATATCATATAAATGCATATAAAACATCTAAGATGGATAATATAATAGCATGGATACTTCATAAATCATAGATACGTTGGAGACGTGTCAGCCCTCGTTGGTTTTCAGTCATGTATTAATATGTCACAAGAGACGAACCTCAAAAAATGTTCAAATCAAATATAAATCAGAAAACAAGGATTTCATAGGCTGCCAAGCTGTCAAGTGGGCTCAAGGGTCGCACAACCGCTGAGTTAAACCTTCATTCAAACCTGTAAGCCGGGCCTCCCATGAGCAGTCGATGTTTTAACTTTGACAAGTTCATGGTCTTTATAAGATTGACTATCAAGAGTACGGCGAGTCATTCCAGGATTACCTGGGCGGAGTGGCAGACTTACAAAGGCATGATAACCCTGACTTTTTGGTGAATACACCTGGCGTCCAAGCCTATTATGAGGGTCAACAAAGCTCTGTTCATTAACAAAGAGCCCCGAAGTAATGTTTTATTCCAGACGCATAAGCCGGATCAGGGTAGTCATAGCTATGCTCAATGAGCAGGAAGCCCCCAAATATGTAGTAATCATGACGTACAAGCCGGACCAAGAGGGTAATCATAGCTATGCTCGACTAAGCAGGAAGCCCCCAAGTGATCGTTTGAAGTGACAATAAAGACTCATATTCTCAGGAATGAAATGACAGAGGCCTTGAATTCAGAGATGTCAGCTTTATTATATTTATCATAATATATACATTGACAAAGTATGTACATCAGAAGAGCCAGTGGCTCAGGTGTAATAAGGCCGAAGATGAGCAATATTCTATGGCCGGTGGGTCTCCTATTCCAACGTGCGTGAGTCCTTGTGGTCTCGAACATCAACAAGGTAGTATGACCCGTTGTTCAGATTTTTGCTGACCACAAAGGGCCCTTCCCAAGGTTGGATAGCTTGTGCATATCAGTTTGATCCTATATAAGCCGGAGCACAAAATTGCCTTCTTGAAAGGTCCTGGTTTTAACCCGGCGGCTATGATAACAGCACAGATCTTGCTGGTAAATCGTCGAATGAGCCGCTGCAAGGTCACGCCCCTCATCCAACAGGTCAATAGCATCCTGACGTGCTTTTTCATTATCAGCTTCAACATAAGCCGCCACACGAGGCGAATCATGACGGATGTCACTAGGGAGAACCGCCTCTGCTCCGTAAACCATGAAGAAAGGTGTGTAACCCATAGATCTATTGGGGTGGTATTGATGCTCCATAACACCGAGGGTAACTCCTCCACCCAACAACCCGGTGTCCTCTGCAAATGGACCATAAGCCGGGGCTTGATGCCTCTCAAAATTTCTTGATTGGCTCTCTCAGCTTGACCATTTGACTGGGGGTGAGCCGCTGATGACACATCAAGTTGAATATGCTCTTGTTGACAAAACTCTTTCATAGCACCCTTGGACAGATTGGTGCCATTACCTGTTATAATGCTATGGGGAAACCAAAACGAAAAATCACCTTTTTGATGAATTGAATCGTTGTTGCCGCGTCACACTTACTAACTAGCTCTGCTTCAACCCACTTTGAAAATTTTCAACCACCACCAAAAGGCGGGTCTTTTTATCTTTGGACCTTTTGAAAGGCCCAATCATATCAAGCCCCCAGACTGCAAATGGCCAAGCAATTGGAATCATCCTCAGTTCTTGTGCTGGGACGTGAGCTCATCTTGGAAATTTCTAACAACCATCACATTTACTAACCAAATCCTCTGCATCAGCATGAGCCGTCAACCAATAGAATCCATGACGAAAAGCCTTCGCCACGAGAGACTTAGAGCTAGCATGAGGACCACAATATCCTCCATGAATCTCTCGTAGGATCTCACGACCTTCTTCAAGACAGAGACAACATTGAAACGCGCCTGTAAAACTGCGATGATGCAACTCTCCATTGACAATAGGCATTGACTTAGACCGCTGGGTTATCTTCCTGGCCAAAGTTTCATCCTCAGGTAACTCGGCCCGGGTCATATACGCCAAATATGGAACTTTCCAATCAGGAATAGCATGAAGAGCCGCCACCAACTGTGCCTCCGGGTCAGGAATAGCAAGATCTTCCTCTGTAGACAGTTTGACTGAAGGATTATGCAGAATATCAAGGAAAATATTGGCTGGCATCGGCTTATGCTGGGATCCCAACCGGCTTAAAGCATCAACTGCCTCGTTTTTCTTTTGATCGACATGCTCCACTTGATAGCCCTTGAAGTGACCAGCAATAGCATCAACCTCTCAGTGATAAGACACCATGAGTGGATCCTTAGAATCCCAGGTGCCTGAAACTTGTTGAGCCACCAAATCTGAGTCACCAAAACACCTCACCCGGCTTAGATTCATCTCCTTAGCCATCCAAATACCATGGAGCAAGGCTTCATACTCAGCTGCATTGTTAGTACAAGGGAACATCAACCTTAAAACATAACAAAATTTATCATCTCATGAGGAAGTTAAGACAACTCCAGCCCCCGAGCCCTCCAACTGCCTGTATCCATCAAAGTGAATAGTCCAATATGTGTTATCCGGCTTATCTTTAGGCATGTGCAGCTCTGTCCAATCATTGATGAAATCCACAAGCGCTTGAGACTTGATGGCTGTGCGAGGCATATATTTCAAACCATGGGGTCCAAGTTCAATGGCCCACTTGGCTACCCGACCTGTGGCCTCTCTGTTTTGAATAATATCCCCTAAGGGAGCAGAACTAACCACAATGATGGCATGACCAAGGAAATATTGCTTGAGCTTTCGACTAGCCATGAACACCCCATATACCAGCTTCTGCCAATGTGGATACCTTTGCTTGGATTCAATAAGCACCTCACCAACATAATAAACCGGCCTTTGAACCGGATGTTCCTTGCCTGCTTCCTTCCATTCCACGCCACACTGACAGCCCAGGCATTGGCAGCCACATATAACAACAATGGCTCTTTATCAATAGGAGCAGCAAGGACTAGCGGCTCAGCTAGCTGTTTCTTCAAGGCTTCAAACGCCTCATTAGCAGCATCACTCTAGACAAAGTGATCTATCTTTTTCATCATCTAGTACAGAGGGATAGCCTTTTCACCCAACCGGCTTATGAACCAACTCAAAGCCGCAATACGACCCGCCAAACGCTGAACATCATTGATACACGCTGGTTTAGCCAAGGAAGTAATAGCCTTGATCTTTTCTGGGATAGCCTCAATGCCTCTTTCAGAAACCAGAAAACCCAAGAGCTTGCCTGCTGGTACACCAAAAACACACTTGGCCGGGTTAAGCATCATCTTGTAGACCCGGAGATTGTCAAAGGTCTCTTTCAAATCATCTATCAGGGTTTCCTTCTTCCTGGACTTCACAACAATATCATCCACATAAGCGTGAACGTTGCGCCCAATCTGACCATGATGGCAATTTTGAACACACCGCTGGTAAGTCGCCTGGTGTCGGTGTCAAAACCGGCGGATCTCGGGTAGGGGGTCCCGAACTGTGCGTCTAGGCGGATGGTAACAGGAGACAAGGGACACGATGTTTTTACCCAGGTTCGGGCCCTCTCAATGGAGGTAAAACCCTACTCCTGCGTGATTAATATTGATGATATGGGTAGTACAAGAGTAGATCTACCACGAGATCCGAGAGGCTAAACCCTAGAAGCTAGCCTATGGTATGATTGTTGTCCGTCTCTGAGACTAAAACCCTCCGGTTTATATAGACACCGGATAGGGTTAGGGTTACACAGAGTCGGTTACAATGGTAGGAGATCTACATATCCGTATCGCCAAGCTTGCCATCCACGCCAAGGAAAGTCCCATCCGGACACGGGATGAAGTCTTCAATATTGTATCTTCATAGTCCAGGAGTCCGGCCAAAGGTCATAGTCCGGCTATCCGGACACCCCTAATCCAGGACTCCCTCAGTAGCCCCCGGACGAGGCTTCAATGATGACGAGTCCGGCGCGTAGATTGTCTTCGGTATTGCAAGGCGGGTTCTTCTCCAAATCCAGTGTACTTGTTGAATAGTGTCCGGCTTCTTGTAAATATCGCGCTCCTTGGCTTCCACGCCCAATAACGGCCATCTTCCACGTGTTGAATGAATGCGAAAAGCCAGGGTATTTTTAAATTTACCCCCCTAGCTGCGCAAATGAGCTGCCTATATAAGAGACGAGGATCTAGATCCGAATCACACCACCTTCCCTTTGCGAGCTTTCATCGGAGCGCATCTGACAGAAACCCATTCCAGCATGGACAGTCGACGCGGCTCCTCCTCTCGCCTTCCCAGTACTCAGTCTGGAGATTGGGAGAGATGCTCCGTCCCACACAGCGAGCTAGTGACACTCCAAACCAAGGGGTTTCTTCCCCCAGCCTTCATGGTCCCGGTTCGAGCCGGAATCGCCACCTATAATGGCGGAAAGCATGCGGAGAGCGTCCCCAATCCCTCCAAAGGAGAGCGGGTATGCCTTGTCCCTTACTTAATAAGAGGGCTCGGATTTCCAATTCATCCGTTTCTCTGGGGGCTACTGGAGTTCTACGGCCTCCATTGCACAACCTTACGCTGCCTCCATATTGCATATTGCGGGCTTCGTAGCCCTTTGCGAAGCTGTTCTTGGGCCGAGGCTCATTTCGCCTTTGTGGAAGAGGTTGTTCTGCCTCGTACCCGTTCTCGGAGGGGTCGATATATCACATGGGTGGAGCCGAACTATGGCGCATCGCCGGACCGGATATCTATCCAGGAACCCCAAAGAAGGCATCCAAGACCGGCCTTCGTAATGGTTTTATATAGAAGATGTCCCCTTCCGGACCCTGTTCGGATCGGCCTCCGGAGTTCAAGAATGCTCCTTTGAAGAAACGCCCTAAGTGGCGTCCACGAGCCCTCGTGAGGGAGAATAGCGGGGCGTCCTTTACGATGAGCGAGAATAATGTTGTTGGCTCATTCCGGACTGACCATGATCGGGGTCATGGCCACATGCATCATGCGGGGGTGCAGCCGCTTGATAGAGAGGCCACCCCATGTGGGATTTCAACGGGAGGATGATGCCACCGCTGCGGCCATAAGGGGCCGGGATCGGTTCTTTGTTACGGCGAAGGCCTTGTCCTCATTATACAAGGGAGAAGAGGAGGATTTCCTCCGCGTCAATCCACAGAGCGGATTTTCTATGTACGAACCTCCAAGATGGGTAAGCGGACACTTCTTTATGCCCTTCCATTCCATATTCCCATAGTTAAGTACCTTATCTTGTGATTTTGACGCAGGAATTGCACCGGGCCGTAAAGGATATAAAAAGCCCACCTCCACAACCCGAGGATCCGAAACGGTCCCTTGATCCGGCCTCCCAAGAGGATCCGGACATATCTGTGGAGCTGATCGATGGGGTATTTTACCAACTGAGCATCGACAATGCCTTGGTTGCCATTACGGCCGATTACCCCAGAATATTTCCAGCCTCACAGGTAATTGAGACCGAAGTCCCAATACTTTAGAAATGATCCCTCCGTGCTTATCTTTGACCACCGTACATCAATGGTGTTTTGTAGGGGGAGCCCTTGAGGTGGAAGGCCGAACCTGCGATGGCTAGCCAACAAGGGGCAGCAAGGCCCAGCAGGCTGAAAAGAAGTGCGGTCCGGATTGAGACGCCGGCGCCATGGTATGGCATGCCGCCTTATTCCCAGGTTTTATTCCCGGAAGGTATACTAACGCTCGTGCTCTCTTCAGGAAAAAGAGCGCTCGCCGGACTATATCCGGAGAGGCTGCCAATCGAGCCTCCACCAGCCAGGCTCCAAAGCCAGGTCCAGAAGCGGAGGCGAACACGAAGCGTGCGTCGGACGCTCCTGACGAGAGGATGCCGACGGACTATCTCGCCACCAATTCCGAGGTGGAGAGTGCCATGAATCACAAGCGTCGCCGGACTGTTCTTCGTGACGCATGTTTCTCCCAAGAGGCATTGGATGCCTTCAATTCGGGAGATGCGCACCTCCGTGCCGCTCAAAATGGAGCCACGGAGCAGTATGTGAAAGACATACGGGTGAGAAAATTTGATGGTTATATATACCAGTAGCCCCCGAGACTTGAAATAGATAGAATAATTGATTTAAGGATCATTTAATGTGCAGGATCTTACAGAAAAGAATACCCAACTATCCCAGGAGCTTGAAGAGTACAAAGCCCAACTTGAGGCTGCACAAGCCGCGACACGGGAAGCCAAAGAGACCCCCTCTGGTAATATACGCTTTTAAAAGATAAGTATGTTATGAAGTGCGGCGTGTATATAGATCTGATAATAACATTGAAGATGGCGCCGGGGTAGATCCGGACAAGCAACAGCTCTTGCGCCGGTTAAAGGCCGACAAGAACGTGCTTACGAGGGTGAGGCAGGAGAAAAATAATCTCCAAGATGCCAACACCCAGCTGGGTGAGGAACCAAAAGATGTTCGTGCCCAGCTGTCTGACTCCGTTAAGGAGAACCGGCGGCTTCGACGCGGAATTTTTAGTAAGTGCTTAAACTAACTTTTGAAAAAAAAAAGAGTTCGGCGAGGAAGTCGACTAACAGAGTTATGTCTGTAGGTATGCTCACAGGCCGTCCTGCAGAGGAAATGCCCGGTTCTACGGGTGACCTTCTTCCTGAGCTCTTACAACTGCATTTAACGAGTTCGGCAGTGATGGAAGGCATCGCCGAGGCCTTGTGGCCATCTGTCTCCCCGCCTCAAGGCCTTGGGGAGCTTGCAGAGAGGCTCCAGAGAGCCCGGAGGCGCTCCGATTATGGAAGATATCGGCCTGCCGTCAAAGGCGCCGAGGAGGCACGGGCCATGGTGAAGACGCGGTACACGAAGGCTGACCCAAACCACATGGCCGAGGTCGGACCTGTGGGGCCAGATGGGAAGGAGATCCATGTGAGCTTAGTGTACGACCAGGTAGAATTGGCCACAAAGTATTCCCAGCAGGACTATAAACTAGACAGCCTGTTAGATGGCATTGAAGAGGAATACAATCAGTCAAATTGACTATGTAATTTAAGGTGACATGTAAAATGCCTTCTAGCTGGATTGTAGATTGTTTGTCTTAGCGGACCTTTTCGCTTCAACCTTGGGACCCGATAGTCCGGAGTGTGTCCGATTACCCTCGCGGTTATATAAAAACCGGGGCATGCGTGGAGACCAGGCGTAGGGGTCATTAGTGCTTTATCAGACAAGTGCCCAACTAGTTATGTTATATTACATGGTTAGTAAGAAACATCTTCGGGAGAATAGTTCCGTTAGGGGTTCCTTTCTCGAGAGGCATGCCCTAAAGTGCATGTGCGGACTGCGGAAAAAGCAGAAAAAACATCACAGGTGCAGATAAATAAATAGGTAAGAAATCTTCTTTTAGTTCAACGACGAATATTCTCTTAAGAATGCTAGCTTCGGCTTCACCCGGTCTGAGGTACACATCCGGTGACCCAAAGAAGTAACAATCGCAGAGGTGCTCCCTTTACCCCTAGCTGAACAATCAGAACGTAGGGGTAAGCACAGAGCCAGCAACCCAGCTTGGCCAAAACTTAAGTCATATCGATGCATATAATGGTGAATAAAAGGTACATGCGGAAGTGTGACACATGTATTGGGCATGAAGCCCTTACAATTAAGCTTCTGTGAAAGAAGCCCCCAGGTTCAATGAGCGTTGATAGCGCGTCAGGTTTGTGCGAACAATGCGCTAACGAGCCTTTCAAGGCTTGAAAGAAAAAAGAGGGTGAAGGAGAAAAAATAGAAGACAACTAAAATGTAAAATATGGACAGAGGAAGGAGACGAACTCAGAATCCGGCGCTAGGCGTAGAATCGTCGGAGACGTGCTGCGTTCCATGGGTTCGGCTCGAGTCGGTTATCCGATGCATCTCGCAGACGGTACGCTCCACCAGTCAGGTCTTGGTCGATGATAAAGGGACCTTCCCATTTGGGCTTTAGTTTGTCCTTTTTCTTGTCCACCAGGCGTAGAACTAGCTCGCGAACATTGTAAGTTTTGGCCCGTACTTCTCTGCTTTGATATCTTCGAGCCTGCTGTTGATAGAATTCGGAACGGGCTTTTGCTACGTCACGCTCCTCCTCCAAGGCGTCCAAATTGTCCTGCCGATCGAGCTCGGCTTCTCTTTCTTCATACATGCGCACGCGAGGTGAGTCATGAATTATGTCGCAGGCGTAACTGCCTCTGCGCCGTATACCATAAAGAATGGTGTGAATCCGGTCGTGCAATTCGGAGTGGTCCGCAGCCCCCAGAGTACGGAGTCGAGCTCCTCTAACCAGTGCGTGTTAGATTCCTTGAGGGACCCCACTAATCTGGGTTTGATGCCGCTCATAATTAGACCATTTGCTCGCTCAACTTGACCGTTAGTTTGAGGGTGATAGACTGAAGCGTAGTCGAGCTTAATGCCCATGTTTTTGCACCAGAGTTTGACCTCGTCGGCCGTAAAGTTCATGCCGTTATCAGTGATGATGCTGTGGGGAACACCGTAACAGTGTACAACCCCTGATATGAAGTCTATCACCGGTCCGGATTCGGCCGTCTTGACAGGCTTGGCCTCTATCCATTTGGTGAATTTATCCACCATGACCAGTAGGTATTTTTGCTTGTGGGTTCCCCCTTTAAGGGGTCCGACCATGTCAAGCCCCCAGACTGCGAAGGGCCAGGTGATGGGTATAGTTTTTAGGGCGTTGGGTGGCATGTGGCTTTGATTAGCAAAAAGCTGGCATCCGACGCATCGTTGGACTAAGTCCTGAGCATCTGCCCGGGCCGTCGGCCAATAAAATCCTATACGAAAGGCCTTGCCTACAAGGGCCCGGGCTGCAGTGTGGTGCCCGCCGAGTCCGGCATGTATTTCAGCCAGAAGATTCCGCCCTTCCTCTTCGGAGATACACCTTTGAAGGACTCCGGTTGTGCTTTTCTTATAAAGCTCTCCCTCATGGACTTTATAGGCTTTAGATCGCCGCACTATGCAGCGGGCCTCGTTTTGGTCCTCGGGAAGTTCCTGCCTGGTTAGGTAGGCTAGGAATGGTTCTGTCCACGGGGCAATGACTGCCATTATTACGTGGGCTGAGGATGTTATTGCGTTGGTAGAACCACCAACTGTGTCAGAATGTTTGGTGTGGGGCAGTGCGGTTGGGTCTGGTTTGTTATTTCCGGACTCCCCCTCCCATAATACGGATGGCTTGAACAACCTCTCTAGGAAGATGTTGGGGGGGACAGCATCGCGCTTTGCGCAGATGCGTGCCAACGCGTCTGCTGCCTGGTTGTTGTCCCGGGCTATATGATGAAATTCGAGCCCCTCAAACCGAGCTGACATTTTTAGGACGACATTGCGATAGGCTTCCATTTTTCGATCCTTGGCATCAAAGTCTCCATTTATTTGTGATATCGCAAGGTTCGAATCCCCGCGCACCTCTAGGCGTTGAATGCCCATGGAGACTGCCATCCGGAGACCATGTAGAAGGGCCTCGTATTCGGCTGCATTGTTGGAGTCCGTATACATTATCTCGAGTACGTATTGAACTGTATCTCCTGTTGGGGATGTCGTAACGACGCCAGCCCGGCTCGGGCCAGCCAACATTTTGGAGCCGTCGAAGTGCATTATCCAGTTGGAATATGCACCCTACTCTTTAGGGAGTTCGGCTTCGGTCCATTCGGCGACGAAGTCGGCCAAAACTTGCGACTTAATAGCTCTCCATGGCTTATAGGTTATGTCGAATGGGAGGAGCTCAATGGCCCATTTGGCAATCCGGCCCGTCGCGTCGCGGTTGTTTATAATGTCGTTAAGGGGTACTTCGGAGGCTACTGTTATTGAACACTCTTGAAAGTAGTGTCGCAGCTTCCGGGATGCCATAAACACCGCGTACGCTATCTTTTGATAATGCGGGTACCGTGACTTGCACGGAGTTAGGACAGTGGACACGTAGTAAACTAGTTTTTTTAGGGGGAACTTGTGTCCTTCCGTTTCTCGTTCGACAACGAGCACCGCGCTTACAACTTGATGAGTTGCCGTGATGTATAATAGCATTGGTTCGCCCATGTTGGGCGTGGCCAGGACCGGGTTTGTTGCCAATATGGCTTTTATTTCTTTGAGTCCGGCCGTGGCGGCATCCGTCCACTCGAAGTGTTTGGTGCGCCGGAGGAGGCGATAAAGGGGTAATGCCTTTTCTCCCAAACGGGAGATGAAGCGGCTTAGAGCCGCCACGCAACCAGTCAATTTTTGTATTTGTTTGAGGTCTTTTGGGATATCCAATTGTGACAGATCTCGGATCTTGGCTGGATTTGCTTCAATTCCTCTACCGGATACAATGAAGCACAAGATCTTTCCGGGTTGAGCTTAATGTCATATGTTCGGAGATTATCGAATGTGAGCCTCAAGTCGTCTACTAGAGTTTCGACGTGCTTGATTTTGACGACCACATCGTCTACGTATGCCTCCACTGTTTTTCCGATCTGGTTTGCCAGACATGTCTGAATCATGCACTGATATGTTGCGCCGACGTTTTTGAGCCCGAAGGGCATTGTGTTGGAGCAGAATGGGCCGTATGGAGTGATGAATGCCGTTGCGGCTTGGTCAGGCTCTGCCATCTTAATTTGGTGGTAGCCGGATTATGCGTCGAGGAAACACAATGAATCGTGTCCTGCGGTAGTGTCGATGATTTGATCAATGCGGGGGAGGGGGAAGGGATCCTTTGGGCAAGCCTTGTTGAGGTCCTTGAAATCGACGCATTACGCGCCAGATTTGTCCTTCTTTGGTACCATCACTAGGTTTGCTAGCCAGTCCGGATGTTTTATATCTCGATGAATCCGGCCTCCAATAGTTTGGCTAGCTCCTCTCCCATGGCCTGTCTCTTGGGTTCGAGAAACGCCAAGAGCCTGTTTGACCGCTTGAATCCTTTTAGGATGTTTAGGCTGTGCTTTCGGCCGCGGCGTGGGATTCTGGCATGTCTGAATGGTGCCAGGCAAAAATGTCCCAATTTTCGCGTAGGAATTCTCTTAGTGCGGCGTCTACATCAGGATTTAATTGTGCCCCGATGGAGGCCATTTTTGTAGGGTCCGTTGGATGGACTTGGAATTTGACTATTTTGTCCGCTGGTTTGAAGGAAGTGGATTTGGATCTCTTATCGAGTATCACATCGTCCCTATTCACCGTGGAGCGCAGCGCTGTGAGTTCCTCGGCCGCTAGGGCTTCAGATAATGCCTCAAGGGCCAGTGCGGCTGTCTTATTTTCGGCGCGGAGTGCTATGTCCGGGTCACTAGCAAGAGTGATGATTCCGTTGGGCCCGGGCATTTTGAGCTTCATGTACCCATAATGGGGTATAGCTTGGAAAATTGTGAATGCCTCTCGCCCTAATAGAGCGTGGTATCCGCTGTTGAACAGGGCCACTTGGAACGTGACCTCCTCGGACCTGTAATTGTCCGGCGTGCCGAACACCACATCCAGTGTGATTTTTCCTGTACAGCGTGCTTCACGACTGGGGATTATTCCTCTAAAGGTTGTGCTGCTTTGCTCAATGCGGCTCCAGTCTATCTCCATTTTTTGGAGGGTTTCCTCGTAAATGAGGTTCAATCCGCTGCCACCGTCCATGAGTACCTTGGTAAGGCGAAGCCGTCCCACTATCGGACCGAGGACCAATGCGGCCGGTGCTCGGGCTATTCGAATTTAGGTTCGTCACCGGCATTAAAGGTAATAGCCGTGTCCTCCATGGATTTATTGTTGCCACTTGGTAGACTTCGCAAGGCTACGGAGTGTTCGCTTTCCGCATATTATTTGATGCGGAAGTCTCAAGACTATTAATACCGTCTTTGGTATCCACAGGCTGGTGCTCTAGGGCTAGAAGCTCTTCGCCACTTTTGGCCACCTGCCGTAGTATCCAACATGCTCTAAGGCTATGAGTTGGAGTGGCGCCCTCTGTACTATGAATTTTATAGGGTCCATTGAGCCATCCCTCCAGTATGGTTCCATGCCCTACAGAGGGTTTTTGCTTTTTGGTGTTTAACCCAGGTGCCTGGCGATGGTGCACCCTTTTATTTCGGACTAGGGTTGTATTCATGGCCGGATTGTCCCAAAATCTTGCCTCGGTTTTCCGGGCGCTTTCCATCGCACAGTACTTTCGTACTATGGACGCCAAGTCGGCAAAGCGTGTGATGTCACGGCGACTTATAGCGTTAAGGATCCCGTTGTCCGTGCAATTATTGCAAAAGAATGAGATTGTGTCCTCCTCGCGGCAGTCCTTTATCCTGTCCATAACCAGGAGGAATCTGGCCCAGTAATGGTGTACTGTTTCTGCGGGCTCTTGCCGAATTTGAGATAGGTAGTTTATGTTTGGGTGGGCGGTGGAATTAAATCCGAACCGCGCCCAATCTGAGGCTTAAGGGCCAAGGAGCTTCCGAATTTGGAAGCTTGGATTCTTGGATGTTGTCCAATGAATCTAGCCCGCTGCCTGACTTTAGGTTCAGGGCTTGCGTGACATCCTCTCCTCCGTGGGAATCCGGCATGGAGGGATCGGGAATCCGGACGTAGCTAGTCCTTAAGATAGAAGAAGGGTCGCCGTATTGTTCCTCCACCACAACAACGTGGTGGGTAACCTGGGGAGAGTTAATCTCTCTCAGATCGGGTTTAGGCCCAATCGATCATAGTGCATAGCGACTCCTGTGGCGATGCAATCCAAGAGCTCGTTTAAGGAAGAGAGCTCATCAGATCTAACTGCTCAGCGAGCTCCGAGTTAACGTGAAGATTGCTTTCGATGACCCGAGAAGTCATCGCCGTGACGGCAACGAGCAGCGGTCATAAGAAAACCGCCTAGCCGGAGAGTTTGGCCGACAGCCAAAGCTTCTTTAGCAACAGTGTCGTCTTTAAAGACGGGATGAGGCATCCTTCCTGACGGCAACGACACAGTGGAACTCTCAATGAAAGCACCAATGTCGGTGTAAAAACCGGCGAATCTCGAGTAGGGGGTCCCGAACTGTGCGTCTAGGCGGATGGTAACAGGAGACAAGGGACACGATGTTTTTACCCAGGTTCGGGCCCTCTCGATGGAGGTAAAACCCTACTCCTGCTTGATTAATATTGATGATACGGGTAGTACAAGAGTAGATCTACCACGAGATCGGAGAGGCTAAACCCTAGAAGCTAGCCTATGGTATGCTTGTTGTCCGTCCCTACGGACTAAAACCCTCCAGTTTATATAGACACCGAATAGGGTTAGGGTTACACAGAGTCGGTTACAATGGTAGGAGATCTACATATCCGTATCGCCAAGCTTGCCTTCCACGACAAAGAAAGTCCCATCCGGACACGGGACGAAGTCTTCAATATTGTATCTTCATAGTCCAGGAGTCCGGCCAAAGGTCATAGTCCGGCTATCCGGACACCCCCTAATCCAGGACTCCCTCACCTGGGCACTCTTGAGCCCAAAAGACATAGACACATAGCAGAAGGCTCCAAAGGGAGTGATGAAAGTTGTCTTCTCCTGGTCCTTAACTGCCATCTTGATCTGATGGTACCTAGAATAAGCATCCAAAAAGCTCAAACGCTCACAATCCACCATAGCATCAATGATCTGGTCAACACGGGGTAGAGCAAAAGGATTAGTCGGACAAGCCTTGTTTAAGTCTATGTAATCCACACTCATACGCCAAGTAACGTTTTTCTTAAGTACCAGCACCGGGTTAGCCAACCATTCAGGATGAAAGACTTCAACAATGAACCCAGCTGCCAAGAGCCGGGCCACTTCTTCACCCATGGCCTTACGCCTCTCCTCGTTGAAGCTACAAAGGAATTGCTTGACCGGTTTAAACTTTGGATCAATATTGAGAGTATGCTCAGCAAGTTCCCTCGGTACACATGGCATGCCTGAAGGCATCCATGCAAAGATGTCCCAGTTCTCACGGATGAACTCGATGAGCGCGCTTTCCTATTTCGGATACAGATTAACACTGATGCTGAACTGCTTCGATGAATCGCCAGGAACAAAATCAACCAACTTAGTGTCGTCCGCCGACTTAAACTTCGACAAAGGATCATGCTCCGTAGTTGGCTTCTTCAAGGATGTCATATCCGCCGGGTCAACATTATCCTTGTAGAATTTTAACTCTTCTGTTGCACAAACAGACTCAACATAAGCCGCATCACCTTCTTCACACTCCAAGGCTATCTTCCAGCTCCCATGCACTATGAAGGTACCCTTATGACCCGGCATTTTGAGCTGTAAATAAACATAACAAGGCCTTGTGACGAACTTAGTATAAGTCGGCCATCCAAACAGAGCATGATAAGGGCTCTTGATTTTAACCACCTCAAAAGTCAAAGTCTCAGATCTGGAATCATGATCATCACCAAAAGCAACTTCCAAAGATATTTTTCCCACTGGATATGCCGACTTACCAGGTACCACACCATGAAAAATAGTGTTCGACGGTTTAAGATCCTTGTCAGTTAAGCTCATACGATGAAAAGTTTCATAATATAGAATATTGATGCTGCTGCCCCCATCCATGAGTACCTTAGTAAATCTGTACCCTCCAACCTGAGGCACCACCACCAGAGCCAAGTGACCCGGATTATCAACCCGGCACGGGCGATCCTCACGGCTCCAGAGAATAGGGTGTTCAGACCATCGCAAGTAACGGGGAATTGCCAGCTCAACGGCGTTCACTACCCTTTTATGGAGCTTCTGATCCCGCTTACACAAACTTGTGGTGAAGACGTGGTACTGCCCACTATTCAACTGCTTCTGGTTACTCTGATAACCAGACTGCTGCTGCTGATTCCCCTGACCAGATTGTTGATTAAAGCCACCTTGATTGCCTTGACCCTGGAAACCGGAATTTGAACCGCCACCACCAAAACCAGGACCGTGAGAGCCGGATCCTGAGCCCGTTTGGTCCATGATTGTTCTGGAAAAAATGGAATTTCTATACTCCTTCATAATGAAGCAATCCTTCCAGAGGTGAGTGGTCAGCTTTTCGTGCGTACCATGCTTCGGGTAGGGCTGATTCATCATTGCCTCAAGCTTAATTTTTGGTCCTCCAAAACGGGTCGGCTTACCCTTGCGACGTTGATTATTACTATGCATATTGGTGTTAGCCACGAAGTCGAAATTGCCATCAGCTTTGCGCTTACCATTACCATCTTGACCCACCGGGTTATGCTGCTGCCCTTTCGTATTGCCGCTTTTCTTTCCCTTACCCGACTTCTCATCATCAGACTCGGAGTCCTTGGTACCATCAGAGTCAGCATACTTGACGAGAGCCGCCATTAGCTCCCCCATGTCATTGCAGTGACGCTTAAGCTGCCCCAGTTTCTGCTTCAAAGGGAGGAAATGACAGTTCTTCTCCAACATCAGGACTGCTGAACCGGCATTGATGCTGTCCGACGAGTGGATAACAGCTAAGATCTGGCGCACCCAATGGGTTGTTGACTTGCCCTCGCCTTGGATACAAGAATCCATATCCAGGATTGACATAGGCTGCTTGCACGTGTCTTTAAAGTTTTATATGAAATGAGCCTTCAACTCTGCCCATTATCTGATGGAGTTAGCGGGGAGCCCCTTCAACCAAGTACGAGCCGGCCCATCCAACATCATGGTGAAATACTTAGCGCATGCAGCATCACTTACATCCAGCATCTCCATTGCCATCTCATAACTCCCGTTCCAAGCCTCAGGGGGTTGATCTGCTGTCTAATTAGGAACCTTACAAGGACCTTTGAAAACCTTAGGCAAACGCTCGTTACGCAGAGCCGGCACTAAACATGGCACACCCAAAGTTCTAGACGTCACACCTGCCTCCACCAAAGTTGATGGATAAACCGGAGATTGTTGTTGAGCTGCTAGCTGAGCCGCCAGCTCGGTCTCCCGACGTGCTCTGCCCTGATCTACCAAGGTCTGAGCATCGACACCACCACGCGCCGGGTCATGCCCATGAGGCTGGTTACGGCGCTGCTCACTGCTTGAAACTGCTGGTGAGTCAATGTGACTGCTATAACTCCGGCTTGGACGAGGGGTTGAATGAATCCTTTCACGGCTGTAGGAATAAGTCGCCTGCTGATCCAACGTTGTTTGAAGAAGTTCTCTGGCCCTTCATGTCTCAACCGCTGCCGGAGACTCACCTTCAACCGGGAGAGCCGTCAATCGTGTTGTCGCAGCAATCATAGTATCCAAAGGATTAGAGTAATGACCTGGCGGTGTTGGAACATGCTAAGATGGAGTAGTATTCAGACAAGGTGGATCCATCATACGCGGCTGAACCGGCGCTCCGGTCCCAGGTGTCTCAACCGCCCGGTTCACCATCGGCGGGTCACTGATCCCTGCACCAGGTGTGTTAAATAAGTTTCTTGCCTCATAAACCGGAGGTAAACGAGTCTGGTGCCTCCTTCTCATGATTTCATTTGAAGCGTTTTGATCCAAGGTGAGCCGGAAAGAGTCTGCCTCAATCCATTGCGCCTGTGCATCCAAAGCAGCTCACTCTGTGGCCATCCTAGCGTTCTCAGCCGCCAGTTCCTCCTTAGCCTGAGCTATCTCATCCCATAGCTTTGCAACATCCACCTTATGCTGTTCCTGAGTATCCGGGGTTATCTCCCTCCCCATCAAAGTCATCAAAGCCTCCAACAACTCTGTCAAAACCTGAGTCGGCGGGTGCGCAGAGCCGCCAGCAACAGCCGCCGCCGCAGCTGCTGAGCTAGATGTCATAGCCGCGGCAGTTGTTGAACCGAGCACCGGCTGTGCACCGGCCATGAAAATCGCCACCCTGTTCGGCGGCTCATAGGGGTCCGGAATACTATCGCCATCGGAACAGCCCCCAAGCCGACAGTCCTACAGTTGATACATTGAATTGGTCTCACCGGTCGACAACTCACCATCAGAGTAGATGGCCGTCTCACCACCATATATAGATCCTTCCTCAAATTCTGCCCCATGGATGCATCCAACAAAGGCATGCTTCACGGCGGGTTGAACCCGAGCGGGTCGTGCACGCTGAGCTGTCTCGATGGTGTCGGTGCAGGTATCCGGCTCAGGGCCCGGTTCGCCGATATTGCCGATGAAGATGTGGATTCCGCCGAAGGGGACCCGGTACCCATACTCAATTGAGCCGGCCTCGGGGCCCCAGCCTGCATCATCGATGTAGAGCTTGCCGCGACGACTCTTGGTCATCCGGCCCACAGCGTATCCCTTGATCCCTTCGAAGCTGCCCTTCAAGAACTCGAAACCACCATGCGATGGCCCAGTGGTGGGCGCCAACTATCGTGCACTTAACACGGCAGATGTCCTAGCGTAAGGACTTAGTCGTGGAGCCATCGCAACTAGGTTAGCTTAAAGGGGTTAAACGGGACAAAGGACATAGAGAGTTTATACTGGTTCGGCCCCTTGCGGTGAAGGTAAAGGCCTAATCCAGTTTGGGGTTGTATTGCTTGGGCGTCGATTACCAGGGAGCGAATACACTTGACCTAGCTCTCGATCTCTTGTTTCTTGCCCTAACTTGCCGCCGGGTCACCCCTTTATATACACAGGTTGATGCCCGGCGGCTTACAGAGTCCCGGCCGGCTCATACACAACGTGTCCGCCCCGGTGACTATCTAAGCTTGCCTTACAGAACAAGTCATATACATATGGCTGTTCATCCTCCTGGGCCCTAAGTCACCTCTGGGTCTTGGGCCGTCAACGGGCTTGTATTACTCCTGGGCGATTCCTAACCAATAGTCCACATTTCAGACAAGCGCATCTCTAAGCCATGGTTTCCCCCTCCCATCCCCTCTGCCCCCATTCGTACATCGAGGCTGCGAAAACCCGCGAAGCCCCACACCCTCCTCCGTCCACCACCCAGCTAGAGCCTATTCCCCCGATGACATCGTCCACCGCAACAACTCGACGTCCCTTATCCGCCGCACTGGATGGGGATCCATCATCGATCTCATCGTCCCGCCGGTTCAGCCACCCCGTCCTCCACCTCTAAGGAGCTGCCCGACGTTCTCCTCGTCTATCGCGGCACCTCCATTCCCACACTGCCGTCTTCACCTGCACCACCGGAAGAGCAGCACCATCACCAATTCCTCGGAGAAGCTGAGGCCTGTTCGGCGCCACCAAAGAGGTTCTACACTAATCGCTGCATTTTCTTCTTGATTCCATCTCACGGTGCTGCCAGCGCTTGGTCCCGAGCCGCCATGGCGCGACTCCATCTACGGCGGCATCGCCGGCCACGTCCTCCATGGCGTCTTTCCCTCGGTGGCGATGTCGACATCAGTAGGACTTGTTGCTGCTTCTCCGGCTCTCGCTGGCACTACTGCTGCTGCTGCTTCGGCTCTTGCTCGCGCTGCTACTCTGCTCTTGCTCTCGGTCCCCTGCCTGGTCTGCTCTTGCTCTTGCTTGCGCTACTGCTCTACTCTTGCTCGCGCAGCTGCTGCATGAGCAGCAGCTCCGGCTATCGCTCGAGCTCCTGCTGCTGCTACCCGAGATGCTGCTACACGACTAGCTGCCCCGGTGCTTGCACGCGCTGCTGCTCTGGGCGCTGCTGCTACTGCACGACCAGCTGCCCCGGCTGCTCTCTGGTACTACGTTCCCTGCTGGAGCGGCTACCGATTTAGATCACTGCTACTCTGCCACTAGTGCTCGAGGGGAAAAACTATTAGTGCACTACTTTTCCGCTACTAGTGTGTTTAGTTTCGACAGTAAAATTCAGTTTCGACAGCAAAATTCAGTTTCGACAGTAAAATTCTGTTCCGACAGTTAAATTCAGTTTTGACAGTTAAGTTCAGAGATGAGCGGCTGATGTATTTTACATCTAGCACTTTGTGGTTATGTATTTTACATCATGTATTGGAGATGGTATTAGAATTCCACTCAGGTTTACGTTGTCTCTCTTGTCCTGCTTCAGCCTCGTCATCGTACAACTCACCGGAGCTGCTCCAACAACGAAACCCTCCATCTAAGCGGAGCAGTACCCTCGGCTCCATCTCCAGACGCCTAAGATCTTCTTCCCCTCCTCCGACAGCCACATCAGTCGCAGTATCCTCAGTGACCAACCCAATGATGCTGAGATATACATGGCTTCGCCACAAAGGTTGTACACTTGTTGCATCGCTTTTTTACTCTACATGTTATATATATATATATATATATATATATATATATATATATATATATATGTATGTATGTATGTATGTATTGTTCACTGAGCTCGCGTAGTAACGTGAAATACGATTAGTTTCTCCTACTATATGACAAGCAGTGAGGTACCAGGCAACTTAGCTATCCGTGATGGACTCTCTCGAAAGCCATCATTATTTATTTCTTTGCGTTTGAGCTGTGCATTTGTAGATGGGCCTGGGAGTTTAGCTAGTATGGCAGTGGCCTGGGTCCAAAGTAGTAGAAGTAGCTCAAAAACATTTATGGAGTGTAGGCTTTTGCCTGTTCAAGCATGCCTATAGAATCGCCACTACTTGAAAGGAAAAGACAAGGAAAAACATAGGATTTGGAAAGTTTCCTATGGTACTACTATTCATGCATTCGGTTCAAAGGAATGGAGCAAAGGAAAAATGTATGATTTGTTCCTTTAGTGTCTCCTTCAAAGAAAAACCGTAGGAATTTTAATATCCACTTGTCCTCCTTTTCAAATTCCTATTCTTGAAGCACAAGACTAAGAGATAGTAGCATAATAGCATTATAATTGTACATTTTCTTGTGGTTTGACTTAATTTCACCATGCTTTGCATTCCTGTGATCTTCCAATTCTTGTGAACCAAACACCCATATTGACAAAAATCCTGTGTTTTTAAATTCTCTGTTTTGCAGGTGCATTCCTATCCTATTCCTATGTATTTCCTATCACTGCATTGTTAGAATCCTCCAATTCAAACAAGCCCTTACAAAATTACATCTGTTACAGATATGTGTCAAATAAAACCTTGTGTGGTTTGTGCCGCTCCTGCTATGTTGTCGTCCACCCCAGCTCAGCTGCTCCAACGAAAGAAGGGTTCACCACAGCAGGGATCCACCCTATAGACTGTCTTTCGCTGCCTCAGATCTTCTTCCCTGCCGCCGGCAGCCACGACAACAGCATTACCATCATCAACTGAGTAGATGACCTTGAGGACTACACGGGTCTGCAAGAGAGGTCACACTCTTTCGTGTGTGCTTACGATATGCATCGCTTAATATGGCATGCTACTTTATTGTTGTCGGATTTCGGGTTCCGGCAGACCCTTGAGGTTCGAACACTGGGGTGCGCACGGAGATCTCGCCCTCTACCTACCTGCACCCCGCCGCCTCGCTAGGATCTAAACTACGAAAGGAACAACACAAGAGACACAAGGTTTATACTAGTTCGGGCCACCATTGTGGTGTAATACCCTACTCTAGTTTGTGGCGTGGTGGATTGCCTCTTGGGCTGATGGTGATGAACAATACAAGGAAGAACAGCCTCGCGAGGGTCTGCCCTTGGCTGGTACGATGAACTGCTAGGGGGAGTTCGGTCGCTCTCTCTCTACTGATTCCAGATGCTTGGCTTCTAGCTCTGTCTATCCAAGATGTGATCCTCCTAGCCCTGTGTGTGGCTAGTCCTATTTATAGGCGAAGGCCCTGGGCCTCTTCCCAAATATTGAGCGGGGAGGGCGCCAAAAATTGGCCATTTTGAAGGGGAACATCTAGTACACTTATCCTGACTAAAGTTGGTCCTCTCCTGCCAAAGGCTCTGGTGGTGACGCTGGCTTGGGCTCCACAATGACTTCCTCCCTGCCGTTGGGCTGGTCTTGGTCTCGTTGCACCGAAATGGACGCCTTTGCTTGATGCTCTCGCCTGCGCTTGCTCCCTTTGCACCAAAAGGGAAAGGAGGACACTGCGCGGGCTGGCGCCCGCCTGGCGCCCTTGGTCGTCATGGCTTGCGTCATGGGCACCTCGTGAGGTACGTCGTCTGCCCCGCGAGGCTTGGCCCCTTGCGAGGGTCTTGAGCTTGTGTTGATGAAGATGGGCCGTGATGGGCCCCCCTTTGAGCCACGCCGCGGGCCGCAGGCAGGCAAGTCCGGGGACCCCCGTTCCCAGAACGCCGACAGTAGCCCCCGGGCCCAAGGCGCGTCCGGACTTGGCCGAGCAGAGAGGCGAAGGGGCAAGTGCGAAGCGTCGTAGGCCCTAACAGCCTGCGGCCTTGGGCGCCATGTGGCGGTTGATTGGACGTGGTTGCCTCCACTTCCCCACGACGCCTCGGCGGCTGCACGAATTGACAAGTCCCTGCATGCAAAGCGGGTTATGATTACCTGCGATCATGGAGGTCGGCGGTTGGCCTCCCGGCTTTGGCACGGAACGGTGAGCGCTCCTCCGGTCCGCTTTCTTCTTGCTTCTCCTTCTTCCCGGTCCTTGCTCCGTCTTGCTGCTATGGCTCTGATCCGCCGGTTCTCCGCGGCAGAGAAGGGAAAGGCTCCCCGAGAGGGTCCTGACCCACTCCCGCCGAAGAAACGGCTAACCCTTTGCCATCGGAATGAGGGTGCCCACCAGGCGGTGTCGAGGCCCTGGTGCGAGCGGCCACCACCGGGGTTCTCGCTTCCCTTGTACACCCACATCGAGGGCTCTGAAGGAGTTGATGTCGAACGCCACGGGCGGCCGCCCGTTAGGCGCCGGAATCACGAAGGTGCGCGTCGTTCCCCCTGGAGTCCACGCCGAGGGCTCCTCCTGAGAGTTCGTGCTCCGCGCCGCCATGTCTCCTCGGTCTTGGATTCTCCTTCCTCCCTTCTTCGCCTCCGCGATTCCGCGGGGAGGATCCCTGGAGCTCTGGCTGCAGCACGCTGGCTGCGGAACCCTTGCTACCGGGGCGGAGGTTGCGGTCGTTGCCCCGGGCGAGGTCTTCATGACTCGAGGCTGGGGCGAGATCGCCCGGGTCTGCGGGACAAGGGGCGCCCTCGCGATCCACCTGGAGTACGACGGCGCTTCGGTCATGCTCTTCAAGGTCTTCGATGCGGAAGGGCGCCGGCTAGAGTGCTGCCCCGGGAGAGGAGATCGAGGCCCTGCCGCCGCGAGGGCTAGGCTCGCCGACCGCTCCCTCGGCAGCTCTTCAGGCGGTGGAGGAGTCGGAGGATCCAGCGACTCCGCTGAGCTCTTCACGACTGCGGAGACGAGCGACGACAGCTACGAGCCCTCGAGCCTGCACCGCTCTCGGAGCAGGGCGGGCTTGGCAGGCCGTCGCCGCCTCTGATCTGGATGGGATTGATGCCGGTGCCCGGCGGCTCACTGTTGATGATGGCGTCTTTTGCAGGGGCGCATGTAGTTAGCATTCTTTAGGATCTGCTCCCAGCGAGGAATCAAAAGCACGCCCCGTGGGGGCTTGTAAGGTGCTTGTGGTCCTGTTTGTTAATATGATCCTTGTCGTGAAGCAGTGCGAGTTCTCCCTTTCGAACCTCGCGAGGGCTCGACGCTCATACCGACAGGTCCAGTCCCCTGTGTAGGCTTCACCGCCGCTGGTATGCTGTGTCGCGATGTCGTGGTCAAGGCCAGGAGGTGAGCGGCCCGAGGTCGATAAGAGCCTCGAGTCGCGATGCTCAAGAGGTCCCCCTTAGCGCTCAAGCAGCCATCGTTCGGTGAGAAAGGAGAGCGACGTCGCTAACACGGGATTGCGTTGGGTGTGGGGACGGTGCCGTGTTAGTTAGTGCTTCCAGAGGGTGACTTATCTTGAGAATCGGGAGCCGCTTCCTGGTGTGCTGCCGGGTCCATGCATCGGCAGGCGAGGGGTCGCTTGGCGAGGTCCTCACGTGTCCCTCCCCTCTCGCCTTTGCTCCCTTTCGATCCACGCCCTCGGGTCCCGGCCCTCGAGCGAGTCTCAGCCGTCGCTGGTATGCCAGGTCGCAATGCCGTGGTCAAGGCCAGAGGGTGAGGGCTGGAGAGCCAGTAGGAGCCCTGAGTCGTGATGCTCAGGCACCCCATTTAACGTGCAAGCGGTTCGCGTGGATGAGAGTGAAGGAGACACCGTGGGGGCCTCGCCTGACGCTGCTCCTTGAAGAGATCCTGCAGGCTCATCACAGAAAGAACGAAAGTTCACCGTGGCGACCGACAGTCAGCCGTTAGTTGCCCCGGAGGGGTGACGAGGCACTGAAGGCTTGACGAGGTGGCGCTATGCGGGGCTGCCATGGCCAGAGCTCAGCCATTCAGGTTTGTCGGCGTTGCAGGGACGGACCCATGCGCAAGCGTCGTGCCGTTAGGGGGCAGCTCCAGCAGTTGGTGTCAGTTGAGCGGGCAACTAGGTCAAGCATGTTAATCACGAAGGAGCAAGTCCATTTAGATAAGCGCAAAGAAGACGAACATCGCCGGGTCGGACCCGAGCGACCTGGGGATGATGCAGCCCGAGGAGCCCCAACAAGATAAGCTAGGAACATGAAGTAAAAGGGATACACGCGAGGGCGGACCCACGCGCCCGGGAATAACGCAGCCCTGGGGGGCGCTCCCAGCTGGAAATGAAACTTGAAAGATGTCACCTGACAGCGTTGAAGACGAAAGGGTGTTGGTGCGGCAGACTCGGTGGGCGGCGGGAGCCGATCCTCACGAGCCCCCAGGCTCAGGGGCCTCGGGAGGCTCCGGAGGCGCTGGTGGCTCCTCGTGGACCATCTCCATCTCTGCCAGGGCTGCGGAACGCCTGGCCTCTTGAGCCTCCAGGATGCTCCTCATGAGGCGCTGGCGCATGGCGGTCGCGTTCGGCAAGCCGTAAGGCATGCGAACGTAGCTGTGGGGTGGACCTTCGCAGCGCCCCACATGAGAGGGCCAGAGGCGCTCCTGAGAGGCGGATCGGTTGAGCCCTGGTATGTCGATGCAGACGCGCAGCACACCATCCTCGCCTGGATGGGGAGCTACTGGCAGTAAGCGGCGGCTGCCACTCATTACTCTCGACTCTTGCAGCTCTGAATGATCTTGGCCGACGAACTCCTGAGGGTTTGGCCCTCCTTGCTTTGCTCCTTCTTGAGGGAAGCGTGCTTCGAAACACGCCTCCAAGTGGTGCCCAAGCGCCTCCCTCGTGACCTTAGCAAGGTCGGTGGCCCTCCAGGGGGGAGCCCCCGAGCCCTGCCTGAGGAGGGCGTCGGGCACGCTTTCCTATGCGATAGAAGATGGTTCCCCCTGAGCAGGCGTGAACCCTGAGGGGCCTGCTTCCTGAGGGGCCGGGCCGGACGATGTCTTCTTCTTCTTGGGGGCGGTCTCGGGAAGCCTCCTGCTTCCGCGATCCGGGTCTTCCAGTGATGCGGCCTGAAAGGCTCGCTCCAAGGAGCACACCGCATCTTTCTCTTCGCAGGGCACCGTGATGACTCCGCCACTTCCTGGCATCTTGAGGATGTTGTAGCCGTGGTGGGTTACGGGCATGAACTTGGCCAGCGCTGGGTACCCGAGGATGGCGTTGTATGGCAGGCGAATGTGGGCAACGTCGAAGTCGATGAGCTCGGTGCGGTAGTTGTCGCGCGCGCCGAAGGTGACAGGGAGGCGAACCTGCCCAATCGGGACCGTGGAGCCATCGGTGACCCTAGAGAAAGGCTTGGTTGGCTGAAGCTGATTGTAAGGCACTTGGAGGTTGTTGAACGTTTCCACAGACAGGAAGTTGAGCCCTGCCCTGCCATCGATGAGGGTCTTGGTGACTAGCACATTGCTGATGATTGGGGAGCAAAGCATCGGGATGACTCCAGTTGTGGCAGCACACTTGAGCTGATCCGCTGAACTAAACGTGATGGCGCACGCCGACCACCTGAGGGGGCGTGTGGCTTCGAGCTTGGGGAGGACTGCATTCACTTCGCGGGTGAACTTCTTGAAGATGCGTTGAGAGGCTGGGGCTTGAGCTCCGCCCAGGATGCAGGCGATCGCACGCGGCTCCTGGAAGCCCCCAGCCCCCTCGTCCTGATGATGTTCTTCATTTCTCCTTGGCTGCGGTGGCAAAGGAGGGAGGCATGCGTTGCCTTGCGGGCGATCCTCGCGAGGCTGATCCCTCCAGCCTCCCTCGAAAGGCGGGTCCCGCCAGCGATCCTCGCGAGGCTGATCCCTCCAGCCTCCCTCGAAAGGCGGGTCCCGCCAGCGATCCTCGCGAGGTTGGTCGCGCCACCCTTGGCGAGGGCCGCGGTCTTCCTAGCTCCCTGCATTCCTTCCTCCTCCTCGGCCGTAGCCCCGGCCGCTGCGGTCGGGACGTCGGCCGATCCTCCCTTCTCGCACGGCTCAGAGCTCTTGACATTCGCTGGTGTTGTGGGTGTGGAGGTCGTGCTACACGCAGTACCGGCTGCCCTTGGAAGCCTCGGGCTGATCTCTGCCCCGCTTGGTGTCCGGTTCTGCCGCGAGCACGGCAGCCCCCTTGCGCTTCACATCCTTGGCCTTGGGCTTCTTCTCCTCTAGGTCTGCGGCAGGCAGCTCGAGGAGGGAGAGACGCCCTTCCTCGGCCCTGGCGCACTTGGTCACCAAGTTGAACAGCTCCAAGGAAGTGCACAAGTCTTCATGCATCTCCAGCTCCTCCTTCATCTTGACGTCGCGCACACCGTCGGAGAAGGTGGAGATGATGGCCTCCTCGGTCACCTTGGGAATCTTGAAGCGTGCGTTGTTGAAGGCTGGATGTATTTCTGCAGGTCTCCACAGTTGCTTGATGCGGCGCATGTCGCTCACGGCGGGTGGCCGGTCACGAGTACCTTGGAAGTTGGCGATGAAGCGGGCGCGCATCTCGTCCCAGGAGGAGATCGTGCCTAGAGGCGTGTTCAGAGCAGTGTGGGCCCGTCCTGAGCGCCATGGGAAACCAGTTTGCCATGACCTTCTCGTCTCCGTTGGCGGCTTTGCCCTAGCTTCGTAGAGAGCTGGAGGAACTTCTGCGGGGTCGACGCATGCGTCAGAAGCGAGGAGGCAGGTCTGGCTTGAACTTGCCGGGCCACGCGACAGCTGCGCAGCTTCGGTGGTGAAGGCACGGCAACTGCCGAGGCCACAGGAGGCCTTGGGTGATGAAGTGCTTGGTCTGCGGGTCCCCATGCGCATTCTGGGAGCAGCGCTGGGTCTTGACGCGCTGGAGTGAGGCGTGGTCGCGATTTAGCCGGAGCGGGGAGCACTCGGGCAGCTTCTTGCGGGCGAGGGACCTCCTGGCAGCTCTGCTCTTGTCGCGCTGGTGCCGGACGGAGCGGGTTCCGCCCAGGGACCACGCGCCTTGGGGCCAGGGCGCCTTCTTGAGGGGGAGGCGGCCGAGGCGCCCCCGGAGCTTCGTCGCCCGCGCAGGGCGGGGTGCGGTGCAGCGGGACGGACGACGCGGGGGAGCCCCCTGCGGCGCGGACGAGCTCGGCGACGCGGTCGAGCCACTCTTCGTAGACGTCGTCGACTGGACGGTAGCGCAGGAGCTCGTTTGCCGCGATGAGCGCAGCTCGAGCCTCCATGAAGCAGCGCGGGCGAAAACCAGCCGGGCGAGTGAGGGGTAGATGCGGCCGTCTTGCCTCACGGAGGATGCCGGGGCGATGCTTGCTGCTCGTTCCCGCCGGGCCGGTGGCGGCGTTGACGGCAGCGACGGGAACGACGAGGGCGCCCACGACGGGAGCCGTCTGGGCGACGCAGGAAGAGAGCGGCTCGGCGGGCGACGAAGCGTCGAACATGGATGCGGTGGTCGACGGAGAACAGGCGGCGGAAGGCAATTCAGCGCACCCCTACAGCACGCCAAATGTCGGATTTCGGGTTCGGCAGACCCTTGAGGTTCGAACACCGGGTGCGCACGGAGATCTCGCCCTCTACCTACCGCACCCCGCCACCTCGCTAGGATCTAAACTACGAAAGGAACAACACAAGAGACACAAGGTTTATACTAGTTCGGGCCACCATTGTGGTGTAATACCCTACTCTAGTTTGTGGTGTGGTGGATTGCCTCTTGGGCTGATGGTGATGAACAATACAAGGAAGAACAGCCTCGCGAGGGTCTGCTCTTGGCTGGTGCAATGAACTGCTAGGGGGAGTTCAGTCGCTCTCTCTCTACTGATTCCAGATGCTTGGCTTCTAGCTCTGTCTATCCAAGATGCGATCCTCCTAGCCCTGTGTGTGGCTAGTCCTATTTATAGGCGAAGGCCCTGGGCCTCTTCCCAAATATTGAGCGGGGAGGGCGCCAACAATTGATCATTTTGAAGGGGAACATCTAGTACACTTATCCTGACTAAAGGTTGTCCTCGCCTGCCAAAGGCTCTGGTGGTGACGCTGGCTTGGGCTCCACAATGACTTCCTCCCTGCCGTTGGGCTGGTCTTGGTCTTGTTGCACCGAAATGGACGCCTTTGCTTGATGCTCTCGCCTGCGCTTGCTCCCTTTGCACCAAAGGGGAAAGGAGGACAACTTCTGGGCTGGGCGCCCACATGGCGCCCTTGGTCGTCATGGCTTGTGTCATGGGCACCTCGTGAGGTACCCCGCCTTGATCTCTCCGCCTCCTCGCGAGCCAGCCTGATGAGGTCGTGCCTGAGGAAGCTTCCTGTAAATCCGCCCATGAGGCTTGGCTCCTCGCGAGGGTCTTGAGCTTGTGTTGATGAAGATGGTCCGTGATGGGCCCCCCTTTGAGCCACGCCGCGGGCCGCAGGCAGGCAAGTCTGGGGACCCCCGTTCCCAGAACGCCGACAATTGTTCTGTTCACCGATTAGACTCCGACTCAATTCCAAACTAATGCTCAAACTTGAGTTTTTACTAGCAATGTGCCCGTGCGTTCCAACGGATCCAAAGTAGAATAGTACTTGTTCACAAACTTGAAAGAAAACACTCGTGTTTTGATATACATCGACCACTAAAAATATATTACGTTTCACTCAAAATATATTTCTCGGGCTGTTTTGATGAGGTGTGGGAGGGATGTGGTTGCTTTCAAGATAATAAGGGGTTTTCTGCAAATTGGAGCAGATAAGTGGGCTATTGTTGCAAAAATGCCAGAACTTACCTCGTAGCCGTTAGATGCAGATCTAATGGTCAGAAATGATGGATGGCAGACACACCATCATCACCAACTGAATCTTTTATAGGAGTAGAGAAATGGTTGTGGGGCACATGTTGGCGCCGCAATGAATAGTATATGTCTACTATCTGCTTAATCTCGAGTGTCTATTATGAATTTCATATTGGGTGGGAAACAAACATTAAAGGATCCATTATATGTATTTTTAACTGAAGCTATTATTTGTCTGCTATCATTGGTTTTGGGTCTATCCACAGGTTGCTACCATAACTCTGGATTTGTGCATGCACTCCTTACATAATCTCACTATGTTTTATTCCTATGCATGTCAATTATTATACACAATGCTACTGAACATGTACAACAAAAGAGACGAGGCTTGCGTGGCAATAAAATTTCATGCAGACTTCGCTCCATAGTGGGCGCAAAAGCAACCCCCCTCCCCCCATCCCAGAATCAAGAGGAAGATAACTGTTCACAGGGGAATTCAGAGCGAGCAGACCATCCTATTTACCTCATGAGGTCTTTTGCTCTAACTTGGCATGCTGATGTTGGTCATATTATGCATATGGTGCCTTGCATTGCTTACTTTATACATAAAATATGTCATCTGCTTAGTTTTGACATGCTTTGTGTGAATGTCATCTGTTTAGTTTCTATATCATATTTGTAAATCATGCAATGCAATCTTGTTTAGCCAGGCATCATATATGTGAAATTTGCAATGCCATCCTGGTTAGCCAGTCATCTTATATGTGAATAATATCATGCCATCCTTTTTTATTATGTATTAAATTTGTCAACAATGTTAGTAAACTCAATTACTCTTCCGGTGCATCAGCCAGTCGACACGGTCATGGAAAAATCTGGAGTGAAAAGAAGGTCTTCAGAGCAAACAATGCTATCTGACGAAGCGCATGTCTTGCTGGTTACAGATAGCTCCCCAGAGGAGGATTCAGAGATAGATGACCAGTCCTATCCCCCCCTGAGGTGCATGCTCTAACTTGGCAGGGTTATATTGCTCATATCGTGCATATGGTGTCTTGCATTGCTATGTCATTTTCTTAGTTTAGACATGCTTTGTGTGAATGCCACCTGTAGTGTCTAATTACCATATATGTGAATTATGCAATGCCATCTTGTTGCAAGACATTATATTTGTGAATTATGCAATGCTATATTGTTGCAAGGCATTATATATGCAAATTATGCAATGCCATGTTGTTTAGCCAAGCATCATATATGTGAATTATATCATGCAATCCTTTTTTGTATTACGTATTCCATTTGTCGACAATGTTTGTATATTCATATACTCTTCCTGTGCATCAGCCATTTGAATTGGCGATGGAAAAATCTGGAGTGAAAACAAGGTCTTCAGAGCAGACAATGCTACCTGCTGAACCAGATATCTTGCTGGTTATAGATAGCTCCTCCTCGGAGGATTCAGAGACAGATCACCAATCCTATTTCCCCACTCAGGTGTATGCTCAAACTTGGCAGGGTTATATTACTCATATCATGCATATGTTGTCTTGCAATGTTTAGTTTTCACATCATATACACAATATTGAATGTCATCTGCTTAGTTCACACATCATATATGCGATTGTCCTCTGCTTACTTGCTTAGTATATAAATCATATATTTGAATTATATCATGCCATGATGTTTACATAGACAGCATGTATATGAATTATGGCATGCCAACCCATTTTATAAAGACATAAATACATAATATAGTTATATCATCTCATCCTGTTTACATAGTCATCATATTTTGAATTATGTCATTCTATCCGTGAATTATATCATGACATCACGTTTCCATCGACGGCATGTATGTGAATTATGGCATGCCAACTACGTTAATAGACACATCGCATAGTTATATCATGTCATCATGTTTACATAGTCATCATATTTTGAAGTATGTCATTCTGTCTTGTTTAGTTAGCCATCATATATGTGAAATTGTGTCATGCTATCCTGTTTAGTTAGCCATCATACATGTGAAATTGTGTCATGCTATGATGTTTGGTTAGACAACATAAATGTGAATTATTTCATGCCCATTTTTCTTCCTTACTATCCATTGCACCTTGTCTATCATACAATGTATGTACATTCAATTGCTTTTCTTGTTTATCAGCCATTTGAATTGGACGGGGTGATGGCAGTATCTATGGGAGTAAAAACATGGTCTTCAGAAAAGATAGTGCTACCCGTCGATGCAGATAGAACCACTGTTGTACTTGCCCAAGAACTAGCCCCACCACATATAATCCAGACTCGCGGAGATTGTAACCCTACCCAGTTGGACAGAGAACCAGCTACACCCCTTCCAACCCCAGCAGATAGTAACCCAGTTCCAGTTGACGCAGCATCGTCTCCACCACAGAGCACCCAAACACGAGCAGTTAGTAAGGCAACCGCAGTGCCCAAAGCACGAGGACCACCACTCCGAACCCCAAGTCAACGCTTAAAGCAGGAGAAGAATTGTTCTCAGGTTAGGTTCCGTAGCAATGGTTCATACTCCTTTGCTCTTGCATCACTGTATTTACTCATAACAACTAATTCCAAATTTGAAGGATGCAATTGAAAATCCAATGGCGCAACAGGTATGTTTTAAACCTGTTTGTTTAACAGGTTTGCTGTTCTAACTTGCTCTATGTTGATTTCAGTTTCAGTTGAATAAGCAGTTATGTTCTCATGCCATGCACATTACAAGTGTTGTTAGTGCTATGTAGTTTCCCGCACTTATATTCTGTCTATGCTACTTTGTCTTAAACTGATATGATTTTAACTGTCTCTATCTTGATTTGGCAACATAAACTAGAATGATATAGACCATACAGTGACCATAGTGCATAGATATATGTTTGTTTCATGTTGTTATCCTGTCCACCTTTCTACTGAACTGGTTTACCAAAATGAGTTACATATACAACATGGTAAACCTATGATGTGTCTGCTGTTTCTCTTTTAGAATGCGGACAAAATATTGGAGAAGACTACCCCGTTATGCAATGGTAAAGGAAGTAACACATATAAGGTTCAAGATAGTGAGACATCCTTGTTGGTCTCCAAGAAAGCTGATAAAAACTATCTTAAAGACGCTGAGACAACCGCAAAGTCCTGTCTTCATGTAGTGTTCGAGTTACTAGCCACTACTGCTGGCAAAAGCTCTTCGAACTCGCTGCCTGGATCAGTTCGGCTTCTTGAGTCTCAACTTCAAGTTGAAAGACATCGATCAGATGTGCTGACAGAAGTCAAGGACCGAGAAGTCCTGCAGAATTCAGATGCATACTTTTTGGTGCAACAGCAAGCGCTGGAGGATTTAAGCGCCAAATAAGAGAAAACGAATAAACTTGCTAAGCTCTTGTCAGCATGGTGGGTATCCAGGATTTCATTTCTTGAGCTCTTCTGAAGTGGTTTTAGTTCTGGACTTGTTTTGCTGCCGCGCTTATTTGCACTAGTGGCCAATTTAGACGCCTAGTATATGTAATATGTTGCTTTGTTCCGCATATTTGCACTGGTGGCGAACTTTGATGCCTAGTGGATGTAATATGTGTAATATCCGTAATAGCCTAGTATAAGTTGCTTGCTTATTTTCCCTTATTTTCTTGTTTATTTGTTTGGTTGTAGTCACTATAGTTATTTTTCCGCGGTTTGCTAGTGGCCACAATAAAATATTTTTAAAAACTAGGCTACAATAACCATGGGCAACATACGGACCATTGTAACCATGGTCCCGCTACCTACTGTGATGACCATGCGCCGTAGGATCCATGGGCCTTCTACGGGCCGTAGAAACAATGGGCCTTCTACGAGCTATAGAATCAATGGGCCTTCTATGGGCCGATCAATTGGCCAAACATGGGCCGTACTTATCCGTGGACCATTAAGTGGATCGCAATATGGGTCATAAACGGGCTAGAATCGTAAGTTTATGGCCCGAGCGTAACGGGCCCTTAATAGGCTGATATGTATAATGGGTGTAATTCTATCGATAGGCATAACAGGTCGTTAATGGGCCGTATTTGATGACACTATGAAAACAGCCCAATGGATTAACGGGCCACAAACGGGCTGTAACCATGGGTTGGATTTGGCCCTCAAGCGAAACAGGCCAGTAAGGGACCGTAAGTAATCGAGGGCTGAAAATGAGCCCAGGAACAAATGGGCCCTTAGAAGGATGGAAGATAATATGGGCTGGAAACGGCCCAACGGAATAACGGGCCATTAATGGGTGTAAAGCTATACACTGTTCATTATGGGCCAGTTTCACCACGGGCCTTTAATGGGCCCAGAGTTCAAAGGGCCTCATATGGGCCGAAATAAATCATGGTCCATACATGGGCCAGAAGTTACAACAGGCTGGAATCATATTGACTGACCGGATGACGCTACTCGCCAAATTCGGATAGGCCATAACGGGCCGTGAGTTAGCGGGTTGTAAATGGGCTATATGCGAACAAGCCGTTAACACGCTTTTCATGGGCCGGCCCGCCAACTTTTGACCAAGTCAAACGGGCTAGTTTTTAACTTGAATGGGCCACTGTTGTGCCGAGCCACGTGTCAATGTATCATAGGCGCATCTGATAACCCACAAGTATAGGGGATCGCAACAGTTTTTTAGGGTATATTATTCAACTCAAATTTATTGATTCGACACAAGGGGAGCCAAAGAATATTCTCAAGTATTAGCAGCTGAGTTGTCAATTCAACCACACCTGAAAGACTTAATATCTGCAGCAAAGTATTTAGTAGTATGAAAGTAACGGTAACGGTGGCAAAAGTAACAATAGCAGTTTTGTAGCAATCGTAACAGTGGCAACGGAAAAGTAACGGAGCAAAGATCAATATGAAGTGAGCTCGTAGGCAATGGATCAATGATGGATAATTATGTCGGATGGCATTCATCATGCAACAGTTATAACCTGGGGTGGCATAGAACTAGCTCCAATTCATCAATATAATCTAGGCATGTATTCCGAATATAGTCATACGTGCTTATGGAAAAGAACTTGCATGGCATCTTTTGTCCTACCATCCCGTGGCAGCGGGGTCCTATTGGAAAATAAGGTATATTAAGGCCTCCTTTTAATAGAGTACTGGATCAAAGCATTAACACTTAGTGAATACATGAACTCCTCAAACTACGGTCATCACCGGGAAGTGTCCCGACTATTGTCACTCCGGGATTGACGGATCATAACACGTAGTAGGAGACTCTAAATTTCGAGATAGGATCAAGAACACAAATATATTCATGAAAACATAAAGGGTTCAGATCTGAAATAATGGCACTTGGGCCCTAGTGATAAGCATTAAGCATAGCAAAGTCATAGCAACATAAATCTTAGAACATAGTGGATACTAGGAATCAAACCCTAACAAAACTAACTCGATTACATGGTAAATCTCATCCAACCCATCACCGTCCAACAATCCTATGATGGGATTACTCATGCACGGTGGTGAGCATCATGAAATTGGTGATGGAGGATGGTTGATGATGATGACGGCGACGATTTCCCCTCTCTGGAGCCCCGAACGGACTCCAGATCTGCCCCCCCGCCCCCGAGGAAGAACAGGAGGTGGCGGCGGCTCCGTATCGTAAAACGTGATGAATCCTTCTCTATGATTTTTTTTCTCCCCGAACGTGAATATATGGAGTTGGACTTGAGGTCGGTGGAATTCGTGGGACCCACAAGACCAGAGGGCGCGCCCTAGGGGGCTTGGCGCGCCCTCCACCCTTGTGGACAGGTTGTGGGTCCCCTCTGGTTGATTCTTTCGCCAATATTTTTTATTTATTCAAAAATAATCTCCGTGAAGTTTGAGGTCATTCTGAGAACTTCTATTTCTGCACAATAATAACACCATGGCAATTCTGCTGAAAACAGCGTCAGTCCGGGTTAGTTCCATTGAAATCATGCAAATTAGAGTCCAAAACAGGGGCAGAAGAGTTTGAAAAGTAGATACGATGGAGACGTATCAACTCCCCCATGCTTAACCCATTGCTTGTCCTCAAGCAATTCAGTTGACAAACAGAAAGTGATAAAGAAAAACTTTTACAAACTCTGTTTGATCTTGTTGTTGCAAATATGTAAAGCCAGCATTCAAGTTTTCAGCAAAGACTATGAACTAACCATATTCACAATAACATTTAGGTCTCACATTTACCCATATCAATGGCATAATAAACTAGCAAGCAATAATAATATCTCGGATGACAATACTTTCTCAAAACAATCATGATATGATATAACAAGATGGTATCTCGCTATCCCTTTTCTGAGACCGCAAAACATAAATGCAGATCACCCCCGAAGATCAAGGACTGACTAGACATTGTAATTCATGGTAAAAGAGATCCAGTCACAGTCATACTCAATATAAATTAATAACAATGCATACAAATGACAGTGGTGCTCTCTAACTGGTGCTTTTTATAAGAGGATGATGACTCAACATAAAAGTAAATAGATAGGCCCTTCGCAGAGGGAAGCAGGGATTTGCAGAGGTGCCAGAGCTCGAGTTTTTGAAATAGAGATAAATAATATTTTGAGCGGTAGGCTTTCATTGTCTACATAACAACCAAGAGTCTCAGTATCTTCCATGCTACATACATTATAGGCAGTTCCCAAACAGAGTGGTAAAGTTTATAATCCCCCTCCACCAACAAACACATTCCACGGCTGGTCCAAAACAACGGGTACTGTCCAACTAACAACAATCCTAGGGGAGTTTTGTTTGATATTATAATTTTGATTTGATTTGAGCATGGGACTGAGCATCTCGGTTACCAGCCATTTTCTCGTGAATGATGAGCGGAGTCCACTCATCGTGAGAATAACCCACCTAGCATGGAAGATATAGATAGCCCCCAGTCGCTACATGAGGGATTCGTACATACAAAAAAGATTATCATTCGAAGGTTTAGAGTTTGGCACATGCAAATTTACTTGGAACGGTAGGTAAATACCGCATATAGGTAGGTATGGTGGACTCTCATGGAACAACTTTGGGTTTATGGAAGTGGATGCACAAGCAGTATTCCCGCTTAGTACAAGTGAAGGCTAGAAAAAGACTGGGAAGCGACCAACTAGAGAGCGACAACAGTCATAAAAATGCATTAAGATTAACCAAAATTGAGTGCAAGCATGAGTAGGATATAAATCACCATGAACATAAATATCGCAGAGGCTATGTTGATTTTGTTTCTACATGCGTGAACATGTGCCAAGTCAAGCCACTCGAATCATTCAAAGGAGGATACCATCCTATCATACTAGGCTGAATCAGGAACTATGAACTAATCACATTTACAAAAACAAGATAGGTCGAGTCCATACTAGCTTTTCCTTATCTCAATCATTTCATCATATATCATCATTATTGCCTTTCACTTGCGCGACCGAATGGTGTGGATAATAATAATAGTGCACGTGCATTGGACTAAGCTAGAATCTGCCAACATTAATTCGAAGGAGAAGACAAGGTAATATGGGCTCTTTGTTAGATCAACAATAATGCATATGAGAGCCACTCAACATTTTCATTGTGGTCTTCTCCTCTCGAACCCCAAAGAAAAGAAAATAATTTCAAAGAAACACACTGAAATGTTTTTGGAGTTTTTGTTTTTCCGATGAAAGTAAAACAACAACGAGAAAAAACTATTTACACAGGAAAGCTCCCGACAAGAAAAAGAAGAACGAGAAATCTTTTTGGGTTTTCTTTTAATAATACTACTAAGCATAGAAAGTAAACTAGCTAGAAGCTACAACTGATTTTTCATAGATTTTTCTTAAGGTCTTTCAAACACACAAGAAGAAAGCAAGAAAAGAAATAAACTAACATGGATAATACAATGAAAAACTATGAACACCGACAACTAGAATGAGTGTGTGAACATGAATGTAATGTTGGTGAGAAATACGTACTCCCCCAAGCTTAGGCTTTCGGCCTAAGTTGGTCTAAGCCCATGGATCAAAGTAGCCCACTCCTGTGTACTGAGGAGGATCCTGGGGGTTCCACTGGTTCGCGAGCTTCTGTGGCTCCCAGATGGCCAAGCGAATTGGGCTACTTTGATCCATGGGCTTCTACACCCCTGGCCATCAGGTCAGGTTTGGAAGTTTGAACTACACTGCTGACATCCGCGGAGACTTGATCTTCGACGGATTCGAGCCCATGCCAGGTGCGCCGCACGATCACGACGAGCATGATTTAGCTCTGCCGTTGGACAGTGTTCGGGAGATCACACCTGCAACCACTCTGGCCTTCAATCTGGAGCCAATTACGCCATCCGAGGACAGGTGGATAGACCCTGCTATGGAGGCCGCACTCTCAGCGGCGATAGAGCCGGATACTAACTTCACCCCTTATGAGAGCCATGTTGCCGAACCATTGGATTCGTCCCCGGCCACAGGCTCCGAGCCGCCTGCGTCCGTGCCTATCGAACCCGATTGGGCACCGACCATGGATTTTACCTCCGCGGATGTTTTTCAGCACTCGCCTTTTGGCGATGTGCTAAATTCATTAAGGTCCCTCTCCCTGTCAGGAGAACCTTGGCCGAACTATGTCCGGCTAGAAGGGGATGCGGACGACGAAGAAATTCGCTGCCCACCCACCACCCACTTAATAGCCATTGTCGACGATTTAAACCGACATGCTCGATTTTGACTCCGAAGACATCAACGGCATGGACGACGATGCAGGAGAAGAACAGGAACCATCGCCCACAGGGCGCCGGACAGCCACTTCATCACATGACATATACATGGTGGATACACCCAAAGAAAACAATGACGAGGAACGGAAGGAAGCAACGAAGAACAGCTCCATCGAGAAGCAAACAAAGCGTCGGCGTAGGCGCCGCTCCAAATCCCGCCTCGGCAAAAACAGCGATAACAGCGAAAGAGAAAATAACACGTTGGTCGACTCCAGAGGAAACGACGACCACATCGACCCAGCGGCAGAGCACGATGAAACTGCGAATGGCAAACACAGTACGGATCCGATGTCCGAACACGGAGACGCCAAGGATAAAGCTCATCAACCTCCATCCGGGGAGGAAAACAGTCCGGACGAAGATGCACACATCATCCCGGAAAGGCACTTGGAACAAGAGAACCTCCGCATAAGGCTTATCGCCACAACGAGGAGTTTGAAGAAGCAGAAGCAAAGGCTTAAGGCCGCGCAGAATACGCTCAACAATAGATGGAACAAAGTGCTCGACAACGAAGAAAAGTATGGTGGAAGTTACCACACAAAAAGCTATCCAAAACGCAAGCTATTGCCCGAATTCGACGATCAGGCCTTAGAGCCCACACAGCCGAAAAATAAAACGGCCAACCGGTCGGATCAACCACCTGGTGGCCGCGATAGAGCGGCTAACAAGGCCGCACATAAGTCAACACACGATCTACGTGAGGACTTGCGCCAAAAATCCAGTATGACCAGATCCATCTATGGATCTAGGAAGCGCGCTACGGCACAAAATCAAAACCGAATAGTACAACCGTCTGAACGCCATGATACACCTAAATACAGGGGTGCCGCACACCCCCTATGTTTCACCGATGAGATGCTGGACCACGAATTTCCAGAAGGATTCAAACCAGTGAACATAGAGGCGTACGACGGGTCCACAGACCCTGGGGTCTGGATTGAGGACTTTATCCTCCACATCCATATGGCTTGTGGAGACGATCTCCACGCCATCAAGTACTTGCCCCTCAAGCTTAAAGGACCAGCTCGACATTGGCTGAAAAGCCTCCCCGAAAACTTAATTGGAAGTTGGGAGGAGCTCGAGGATGCTTTTCGGGCTAATTTTCAAGGGACCTATGTCCGACCTCCGGATGCAGACGATTTAAGTCATATAATTCAACAGCTCGGAGAGTCAGCCCGAAAGCTTTAGAATAGGTTTCTCACTAAGAAGAACCAAATCGTCGACTGCCCGGACGCCGAAGCCTTATCAGCTTTCAAGCACAGCGTTCGAGACGAATGGCTCGCCAGACACCTCGGCCAAGAAAAATCGAGAACAATGGCAGCTCTGACAAGCCTCATGACCCGCTTTTGCACGGGCGAAGATAGCTGGTTAGCCCGCAGTAGCACCAGCGACCCAAGCACATCCGAAGTCAGGGATGGCAATGGAAAACCACGGCCTTGATAAAAGCAAGCGTCGAAATATAGAAGATAGCTCAGACAATACGGCAGTAACGCCAATTCAGGGGCTCTCGACCGTGTCGTGAAAAAGCCTTTCAAAGGCAACAGAAATGGACCGTCCAGCCTAAACAAGATTCTAGACAAACTATGTCAGATTCATGGCACCCTCGATAAACCTGCAAATCACACCCACAGAGAATGTTGGGTCTTCAAGCAGGCCGGTAAGCTAAACACCGAACACAAGGGGAGGGAGACACCAAGTGAAGACGAGGACGAGCCTCACCAGCAAAGCACTGCGGGACAGAAAAAATCCCACCAGAGGTTAAAACAGTAAACATGATCCATGTGACAAAGAGGAGAAGCAAACATGCACTCCGAGACACACGCGCCGTAAAGCCCGTCACCCCTAAGTTCAACCCCTGGTTTGCCTGCCCGACCACTTTTGATCGCAGGGATCACCCGACAAGTATCCGGCACAAAGGATTGGCTGCCTTGGTGTTAGACCCAATAATAAATGGATACCATCTCACATGAGTCCTTATGGACGGCGGCAGTAGTCTAAATCTGATATATCAGGACACAGTCTGCAAAATGGGGATAGACCCGACAAAAATCAGCCACAGTAATAATACCTTCAAGGGAGTAATACCAGGCCCAAAGGCCCGCTGCACGGGCTCTCTATTACTAGAGGTTGTATTCGGTTCCCCCGACAACTTCCGAAGTGAAAAGTTAACCTTCGACATCGCTCCATTCCGAAGTGGCTATCCAGCACTACTCGGAAGAGCGGTTTTCGCTCGTTTTAATGCAGTACTGCATTACGCTTCTCTCAAGCTTAAAATGCCAGGTCCATGTGGCATCATCACCATTAGAGGAAACGTTGAACGTTCCTTACAAGCAGAAGAATCTGCGACGGCTTTAATAGCCGAACACTAAATGGCCCCTCCAACCATAATAAAGGATCGGTCGTCAAGACCGCGGACACGGCTAGACGAGTCCGGCGCATTACTAGCTATAACAGCTTAGATAAAACCTGAAAATGTTTTGATGGTTATACCCCCATAGACGGCACCAGGGGCTTCCCACGTGTAATCAGGGCTAGTTCGGCTCAACTTGACCTATCTTGAATTTTAATGATTTATTGAGAATAACCAATTTTTTGGCACGACAACTTTCACCTAAGTTCTTCTCTTTTACAGATGACAATCGCGCCACACCCGTCCAAGATACGACACATCGGGGACACAGGCGCAGACGTGTAGCAGGGACCCACTCAAAGGTTTCTTTTTAGATTAAGACCATGCGTAAACCTTTTTTTACTGTCACTTGTTGTTCACATCCTCCGGATACTTAGTATAACCGAGAAGGATGCTGACGTTATTGGCATTTCGCCATGTCAGAGCATTGCACGTACCTGGACACTCGGGATTCATTATCAAGGGCACTGTTCAGCCCGGCATATGTTATAGAGACCGAATACCTTGGGGAGTGTTCGGCGTCGCGAGTTTGTCCTTATATGCATCAGCTCTGAATCATGTCTTTGGTCAAATGTTGGGTTTGCCCGGCTCTTGTGTTTTGCTACCTTACGTTTTGCTCTATCGGCTGAGGTGGCACCGGGAGAACTACTGCAATTGTGCGCTCGTTCATCCGGATGAGCACCTCAGTAGAGAAACCCGAAAACTGACTGTCATGATAATGCGCGAGACTGGTCAACCACTCGATGACTTAGCGGAATCTTCGGGATTCCTCCGCATTAACGAAGGGGCCGCTTTCCGGTCATATACGTCTGACGCCCGTATTCAGACGAGCGCGGAGGTACTAGGGGCTATATAGTAGTCCCACCGTCAAACTCCTATGGCTAAGTGAAAGTGTTAAAGCAATATAGTCTGATTGCCTCGTTCGCTGCGCTACCACCTCCTTAATGGACCAAGACGTTGGATCAAGTGTGAATATGCGTTTTTGCGAACACCCCCTCATTATATGCGTGGGGGCTGAAGCCGACGACTGCAAACTTTCAGGTTATATACATATATACATAAACGGCCGCACGGGAGGCATCATAATACTTTCAGGCAAAAGTATAAACACAGCCTTTATAATTCAATAAAACATTGTTTTTACAATGGGAATATGTGTCACTAGAACATAATATTCTTAGAAAACTGAGCCTCTATTGAACGAGCGCCTTCAAGGAATTCTTCAAAGTAGTGCTCGGCAGATACTCGGCCCACGGCCGAACTCTGGGTCGCAATAGTGGTGGCCTCCATCTCTGCCCAGTATGTTTTAACACGGGCAAGTGCCATCCGCGCACCCTCTATGCACGCCGACCTCTTCATAGCGGCGACGCGCGTCACAGCACCAAGGAACTATTGCACTAAATTAAAATAGTTGTTCGGCCTTGGCCCTTCCGGCCACAAATGGTCCACAACAGACCTCATGGCTAGAACGGACAACCTATGGAGCTCGGCCCACTCGGCCATCCGCTCATTCAACAGAAGCGGACGCACATGAACATTGAATTGTGACCAGAACAGTTTTTCCACTTCACGATCTTTTTTATCTTTGAAGTATTCGGCCGCATCAGCAGCACTTGCTGCCAAATCCACATATGCGTCTGCCGAACTCCATAGTTGATCAAGAGGAGCGTACTTAGGATCTCCGAACTTCATCCGCAGCATAAAGGGCTTCCCAGCTGTGATATCCCCGGCTTGACGTAGCTCCTCCTTCATTGCTCTGATTGTAGAGCGGGTGTCCTTGGCTGCCACCGTGGCCTTTTCCAGGTCCGTCATCTTCGCTCGATTTTTATTTTCAAGAAGCTCATAACGGTCGGCGGCATCCTTCAATTCCACAGCCATCTTGGCTATCTCATCCTTGCTTCGGCAATGCGCAGCCTGTTCGGCTCTCAGCTCTTTGACCGCCTTTAGAGCGGCTGCATCACTTTTCCTGGCTTGTTCTTTGGCTCGGGCAAGTTCCGCCCGAAGGGTCTCCACGGCGGCAGCCCCATCTGCAGTTTCGACATATTAAAGATGTTAGCATCATGCTCCTCTTAATATGTGTTGATCACCGGAGAAATCAATTACCCTGTGCCTCGTCGAGCTGTTTGTTTAAAAACACGATGTCGGCATCTGCCGCATCCAGTTGCCGCTTTAGCGCGGCAAACTCACCAGCCCGGCTAGCCACCTGCATATGAAAGCGGCCTGATTATTACCTGGGACTATGATCCTTTGTTTGCTGCTGTTCTCGACAGCAACCAGAGTCTCAGGGGCTACTATCTGCATAGGGCACACCTAACGTGTGCGGCACTATCAAAAACATATACTATTTTACGTACCTCAAAGCCTTTCAGCAGACTCATAAAAGCTTCATGCAGCCCGCTTTTGGCGGATGAAATCCTCTCAACTACCGTACCCATTAGCGTATGATGTGCTTCTGAGATAGCCGCTTGCTCCAGAAGATCCTTCAGTGCATTCGACCGCACACCAGACGGTTCCGGACTCTTTCTGTTGCTCCCTTCAGGAGCCGAATATTGAGGACTTCGGGCGGCCAAAGGATTACCCACTGGCATTGGCGAATCAGGATAAGTCCTCCATGACGACACCTCAGGGTCGCCCGCCTCATGAGGCGGGGAGGCATGGGGAGGTGTTTCGCTCTCCATCATCTCCGGAAGAAGATCCTCCGAAGAAGAACTCTGTCGAGAAGGGCTACGATCCGAACTACAAGATATATGCTTTGGTTATTGTCCTCAGAAGTAAAGCAAGACATTTTTTTATTATTAAGTGCTTTTTGTTTACTTACAGCTCAGTGGAGGGCTGACCCCCTTGCGGGCACTGTGCGGCAAGGGTACCTTCCAAGGCAAGACCCTCTGGCGAAGATTTCTTCCCCCGTTTGGAAACCTTTGTTTCCGGGTCTTCAGAGGTGGTCCTCTTCATTCCTTGGGGAGAGGGAATTTCGGATTCTCCTCCCCGGTTATGCTCCTTCGCGGAGGCGCTAACTCCCCCGGTTTGGATGAATAGTGAGCGAGGCCTGCTTTTGGCCTCTTTATTCCCCCCTTTATCTTCCCCTGAGGGCGCCTGATAAGGCGCCGGCTCGAGCATTCTGGCCAGTACTGGATCTGCTGAGCCTTCGGGAAGGGAGGCCGAACACCTGATCACCTTCGCCTTTGTTACCCAGTCCTGGTCAAAGAGCGGCTTTTCAGAATGATGTTGTGATAAATAAAAAGACAACGTGTTCGGCCACGGGATTACTTACTTGGGTATCTCGGGCGATTGCAGCTCAGACCCGCATCCTCGGTGGTGTCCGGACACCTTATTTGTGGTCTGAAGAACAATTTGTACATCTCTTCGAGCGTCATGTCGAGGAAGTGCTGGATAGTTCGCGGTCCCTCTGGGTTGAATTCCCACATTCGGAGGGGTCGACGTTTGCAAGGCGGGACTCGACGAACTAGCATGACTTGCATTACCATGACCAGGCTGACATCTCTCTCGAGGAGATCTCGGATGCGACTCTGCAATATCGGCACATCATTTACTGGCCCCCAGTCCAGCCCCTTGTTGATCCATGACGTCAGTTGTGGCGGGGGGGGCGAGCGAAAGGCAGGCGCGGCCACCCACTTGGTACCCCGGGGAGCAGTGATATAAAACCACTCTCGTTGCCATAAACTGGACACCTCCTGGAAGAAACCCTCTGGCCATGGAACATCGGCGCCTTTGCTTATTACGACACCTCCGCACTCTGCGTGTCACCCCTCAATCATCTTCGGCTTCACATTGAAAGTTTTGAGCCATAGGCCGAAGTGGGGGGTAATGCGGAGGAAGGCCTCACACACGACGATGAACGACGAGATGTGAAGGATGGAATCCGGTGCCAGGTCATGGAAGTCCAGCGCATAATAGAACATGAGCCCTCTGACAAAGGGATCTAGGGCAAGGCCCAGCCCTCGAAGGAAGTGGGATATGAATACAACGCTCTCGCCGGGTTCGGGAGTGGGAATGACCTGCCCTCGAGCAGGCAACCTGTGCGAGATTTCACCGGTCAAATACCTGGCCTCTCTTAGCTTCTTGATGTCTTCCTCTGTGACAGAGGAAGGCATCCACCGACCTTGAAGGTTGGATCCGGACATGGTTGAAGATCCGAAGCGCCTGAACTGAGCCTTGGGTGTTGGAACTTGAGGCGGGGGAAGGATTCGATGGAGGGCGAGAGAGAAAAAAGGACGGGCCTTGGCCACTTTATAAAGAGGGTGAATATCAAGCGTCCTCCTCGTGGTCGTTTGGGACTTGCCTAAAATCGAGGAGTCATACCAACGGGCACGATTGGGTTACCCACATCTGTATTGATGAGAATCACGTAATAAGGGGGACAAGGCCTCTGCTTTGACAAGACGTGCCAATAAAATCGCCTCACAAAACATGCAGTGGCGGGCTGGTTGAGAAAGACGGTTCGTCATGGTCAAACCGCGGAATACGTCACATTATGAAGAACGGTCGGCAGATTAGATGTGTGGAAATATTATTCTCTCTACGGAGGTATGTGGAACTTGTTTTGCAGAGCCGGACACTATCCTTGTGTTCCAAATCTTCTATGGAGTATTAGGAGGAGGAACCCGCCTTGCAATGTCGAAGACAAATCTGCGCGTCGGACTCATCGTCATTGAAGCCTGATTCAGGGGCTACTGAGGGAGTCCTGCATTAGGGGGTCTCTGGACAGCCGGACTATATCCTTTGGCCGGACTGTTGGACTATGAAGATACAAGATTGAAGAGTTCGTCTCGTGTCCGGATGGGACTCTCCTTGGCGTGGAAGGCAAGCTTGGCAATACGGTTATGTAGATCTCCTCCCTTGTAACCGACTCTGTGTAACCCTAGCCCCTCCTGTGTCTATATAAACCGGAGGGCTTAGTCCGTAGGACAACAACAATCATACCATAGGCTAGCCTCTAGGGTTTAGCCTCTACGATCTCGTGGTAGATCAACTCTTGTAATACTCATATCATCAAGATCAATCAAGCAAGAAGTAGGTTATTACCTCCATCGAGAGGCCCGAACACAGGTAAACATCGTGTCCCTCGCCTCCTGTTACCATCCGCCTTAGACGCATAGTTCGGGACCCCCTACCCAAGATCCGCCGGTTTTGACACCGACATGATGGTTCTGGATCAGGAACTAGGGATCGCGTCCCCTCCCAGTATGCATGAATGTCCGTGGGCAAAATGAAGTACCTGCCTGAACGAATATCGAACAAAGCAGGTGCAGGCAAGGTAATAATCTGAAAAGTCTCCTTGCTGAATACTAGGTTATAAATGAGTCTCTTTTCCTTATCATAGCGAATAAAATTATGTGCTACCATGCTTTCATAATCTAAGTATATAGTGGATAGTAACTTCTCCTATTTTTCATCGTGCCTAATGGGTATCTCGAAGCGTCTAGCAAGGCGGGAATCATAGATACCTCCAAAGATAGGACCCTTCGTACGGTTTAAACTCAACCGTTTAGCAACCATAGTGCCCAAACTAAAAGTTTATCACAAAGTAAAGCATGGCGCAAAATGGCAAGGTCGGGAGCACTAAGGCCTCCACTGTCCCGGCGACCAACTAAACATCTACCAACAAATAATGAGTAGTAATGCAGAACAGGAAAATGTAAACTAGAGACTCTAGCTTTCGACACCTCTCTCCCTTCCAATACGTTAACTTCATCAATAAAATCTTCCACATATCTAGGACGTGGCTCTTCGATGCTACCCTCATAAGGTAATTTACAAACCTCACAAAAGTCATAAAGTGCTATCTCCTTATGCTCATCATATAAGTGAAACTCTACCATGGGTGGTGATCTCCTAGCATGAAAGTGAAATTTTTGCATGAAAGTATTAGTGAGTAGGAGTTATTGATCACACTTATCATGGAGAAAGTCATTGATGCATGCATTCTTAAGAAAATAATAGAAATCCTCATAAATTCTGGCTGCCTCCAAGAATGCATCACATGGTCATTCACACGGCCGAATCTCCGCGGCGTGAGGAAGATTGTACTTGGGATTTTCCTTCACTTCATTTTATTTTTCTTTGGAACCCCGGCTCGAGGAACCTCTCAACAATCTCCTCATCATTTTCTTTCTCTGAAAAATTTCTGAAACTTTTAGTAACTCGAAATAAAAGTGAACCAAACTCAACAAGATAGGTAGCAACTACTCCTACAAGTGCCTAGAGGCTATATCATGCATCAAAACTACTTTGGACCATTAGAGGAGTCACATACCGAAGAACAATCCCCAAAGCAGTTTTGGGAATGGAGCTTTGAGCAAGGAGATCGAAAATGGCAGCAAAATGAGCAAGAACACGGGTTTGAGCTACGGGATGGTTTTTTTGGAGGAAGACAGAAGTGGATGGGTGCTGGAATAAGTGGAGGGACCCTCGTGGGACCCACAAGACAGGGGCGCGCCCAGGGGGTAGGGCGTGCCCTCCACCCTTGTGGCCCACTGGTGAAGCCCCTGGTGTGTTCTCAGTGCCAGAAATTCTCAAATATTCTATAAAAATCATACTAACTTTTCAGGGCATTTGGAGAACTTTTATTTTCGGGACATTTTTTATTGCACAGATAATTTAGAAAACAGACAGAAAATACTTTTTTTGCTTTATTTAATCTAAAAAACAGAAAGTAAAAAATCAGTACAGAAAGTTGTGCCTTCTAAATTCATCCATCTCATGCTCATCAAAAGGAATCCATTAACAAGGTTGATCAAGTCTTATTAACAAACTTCTTCCGAATGACATGAAGCCGGAGAATTTTCGAATAACACTAGGTTACCTCAACGGGGATATGCATGCCCCCAACAATAAGAATATCATATTTCTTTTTGACAGTAGAAGAGGGAATTCAAAACCTCCAATAGTAATAGTTGGAATTTTTCCAATAGAATTGATACTATGAACTTGAGGTTGTTTCTTCGGAAAGTGTACCTTATGCTCATTACCATTAACATGAAAAGTGACATTGCCTTTGTTGCAATCAATAACAGCCCTTGCAGTATTCAAAAAGGGTCTACCAAGGATGATCTACATACTGTCGTCCTCATGAATATCAAGAATAACAAAGTCTGTTAAGATAGTAATGTTTGCAACCACAACAGGCACATCCTCACAAATACCGATGGGTATATCAGTTGATTTATTAGCCATTTGCAAAGAAATTTCAGTCGGTGTCAACTTATTCAAATCAAGTCTACGATATAAAGAGAAAGGCATAACACTAACACTGGCTCCAAGATCACATAAAGCAGTTTTAACATAGTTTCTTTTAATGGAGCATGGTATAGTTGGTACCCCTGGATCTCCTAGTTTCTTTGGTATTCCACCCTTAAAAGTATAATTAGCAAGCACGACGATGATTTCCCCTCTCCGGAGCCCCGAACAGACTCCAGATTTGCTCTCCCGAGGAAGAACAGGAGGTGGCAGCGGCTTCATATCGTAAAACACGATGAATCCTTCTCTCTGATTTTTTCTCCCCGACCGTGAATATATGGAGTTAGAGTTGAGGTTGGTGGAGCTTTGTGAGACCCACAACACTAGAGGGCGTTCCCTAGGGGGGTGGGCGCGCCCTCCACCCTTGTGGACAGGGTGTGGGTTCCCTCTGGTTGATTCTTTTGCCAATATTTTTTATTTATTCCAATAATAATCTCCGTGAAGTTTTAGGTCATTCCGAGAACTTTTATTTCTCCACAAAAATAACACCATGGCAATTCTGCTGAAAACAGCATCAGTCCAGGTTAGTTCCATTCAAATCATGCAAATTAGAGTTCAAAACAGGGGCAATAGAGTTTGGAGAAGTAGATATGATGGAGACGTATCAGTGTCCCGTCCATTGGATGGATGGCATCCGTCCCAAGGTTGAGCTGACACGTGGGTCCTCCGGCGAATCAGAGTTTTACACGTGGAAAATCCCCATTGGTCAGGGCTGTTAATGGGTTATCGGATCCAAAACCGGACCCGATAGCATAACGGCTACCGGTAACGGTGGATGCCACGTGTCGGTTACCCTTGACGAAAGCACTTCCATGACATGCCATTTATCGTCATGGAAGTGGACACTTCCGTGATGATAATTTATGTATTGTCATGGAACACTTCTACGACATCACAGGTATGACTATCTTGATTCTGTCATAAAATCGTCATGGATGTACATGCATGACAGAAAATGTGACCTACTGTGACAAACACGTATCGTCACGGAAGTGGTTTTTTTTGTAGTGGACATTGGTGCTTTCATTGAGAGTTTCGTTGTTGGATCGCCAAAGGATCGATGGCTCGCGTGATCATCGGAGATGGCATCAACACCAGGGACATCTTCGTCCCCGGCCAGCTTTTTGCGTTCGGCGGCATCGTTCTGCACGCCAACTCGGCCGGTCATCTCTACCAGGTCGACAACTTCTCCCCTAAGAACTAGATCAGATTTGATAACCTAGAGTACGTCACTGATGCTCGGGGCGATTTGATCTTCACTGGCTTCTCAGCCTCGACTGAGGCGCCCGAAAAACCTGGAGCCTTGACTTCGGGATCTCCCCTCGGTCAGATCAGATCGTTGGATCGGCCATCGACTCGTATCTGGCTTCAAACCCGGATGCAACCACCGTGTCCAAAGATCAGGAGTCAACCCTGGCAGGACTCACTTTCCCCACCATAGATCAGGCTTCGAGCCTCGATGCGAGTACGGTGTCCGCGGACCAGGAATCGATCCTGGCCAAACTCACCCTCCTTACTACGGATCTGGCTTTGAGCCTTGGTGCCAGTTCGACATCCGAAGACTGGGAGTCGATCCTGGCCGGATTCACCACTCGCCTCACCATCACTGAGGGAGTCCTGGATTGGGGGGTATCCGGATAGCCGGACTATATCCTTTGGCCGGACTGTTGGACTATGAAGATACAAGATTGAAGACATCGTCCTGTGTCCGGATGGGACTCTCCTTGGCGTAGAAGGCAAGCTTGGCAATACGGATATGTAGATCTCCTTCCTTGTAATCGACTGTAACCCTAGCCCTCCAAAGTGTCTATATAAACCGGAGGGTTTAGTCCGTAGAACAACAACAATCATACCATAGGCTAGCTTCTAGGGTTTAGCCTCTCCGATCTCGTGGTAGATCAACTCTTGTAATACTCATATCATCAAGATCAATCAATCAGGAGTAGGGTTTTACCTCCATAGAGAGGGCCCGAACCTGGGTAAAAACATCATGTCCCTTATCTCCTGCTACCATCTGCCTAGACGCACAGTTCGGGACCCCCTACCCAAGATCCGCCGGTTTTGACACCGACATTGGTGCTTTCATTGAGAGTTCCACTGTGTCGTCACCACAGGGAAGGATGTCTTGTCTCGTCTTTAAAGACGACATTACCGCCGGGGGGCCTTGGCTGTCGGCCAAACCCTTCGGCTAGGCAGTTTCATCATGACCGCCTGTTTGGGTGCTGCACCAACGATGACTTCTCGGGTCATCGAAAACAGCCTCCACGTCAGCTCGGAACTCGCCGAGCAGATGGATCCAATGGAGCGCTCTTCCCTAAACGAGCTCTTGGATCGCATCGCCGCCTTGGGAGTCGCTACGGACTATGATCGGATTGGGCTTAAACCCGATCAAAGGGAGATTCACTCTCCACCGGTCACCCATCACATTTCGGTGGTGGAGGAACAATGCGACGATTCTTCCTCTATCTTGAGGACTAACTATGTCTGGATTCCTGAGCTCTCCGAGCCGGACACCCGTTTATGGGAGGACAGCACCCAAGCCCTGAACCTAGAGTCAGGCAACGGGCCAGACCTATCGGGCAACATTACGGAACCCGAACTTCCAAGATTGGAAGCTCCTCGGCCCCTGGGTCTCAGACCGGGTAAGGGTTCGGACTCAATACCACCCACCCACCCAAACTTAAGCAATCTTTCCCACATCAGGCAAGAGCCCCAGGAAACAGTACATCATTATTGGGCCAGATTCCTCCTTGTAATGAACAAGGTTAAGGACTGCCGTGAGGAAGAAGCAATCTTATTTTTCTGCAATAATTGCACGGACAAGGGAATCCTTAACGCCATAAGTCGCCGTGACATATCACGCTTCACTGACTTGGCATCCATAGTACAAAATTACTGTGCGATGGAAAGCGCCTGGAAAACCAAATCGAAATTTTGGGATAATCCGGCTTCGAATACACACCCAGTCCGAATTAAAAGGGTGCACTATCATAAGACACCCGAGTTAATCCCAAAAAAGAAAAAATCCTCTACTGGGCATGGAACCGTATTGGAGGGATGGCTCAATGGACCCTGCAAAATTCATAGTACAGCGGATGCCATACCAACACACAGCCTTAGAGCATGTTGGATACTCCGGCAGGTGGCCAAAAGTGGCGAGGATCTTCTCATCCCAGATGCCACAGAGCACCATCCCGGGGATAACAGTACGGTATTAACAGTCTTTGAGACCTTCGCATCAAATAATAGGCGCAAGCGAACACTCCACAGCCTTGCCGAAATCTGCCACGTGGTAGCAATAAATCCATGGAGTGACACGGCTATTACCTTCAATGCTAGTGACGAACCTAAATTCCAAATAGCCCGGGCACCAGCTGCACTGGTCCTCAGCCCAATTGTGGACGGCTTTCGACTCACCAAAGTACTCATGGACGGCGGCAGCGGATTGAACCTCATCTATGAGGAAACTCTTCAGAAAATGGAAATAGACTGGAACCGCATTGAGAAAAGCAGCACAACCTTCAGGGGAATCATCCCCAGTCGGGAAGCACGCTGTGCTGGGAAAATCACATTAGATGTGGTATTCGGCACGCCGGAGAACTATAGATCCGAAGAAATTACATTCCAAGTAGCCCCATTCAGCAGCGGATACCACGCCCTTTTAGGGCGGGAGGCATTCACGATCTTCCAAGCCATACCCCATTAGGGGTACATGAAGCTCAAGATGCCTGGGCCCAATGGAATCATCACTCTCGCTAGCGATCCGGACACAGCACTCCGTGCTGAAAACAAAACAGCCGCATTGGCCCTCGAGGCATTATCCAAAGCCCTTGCGGCCGAGGAATTAATCACACAAGGCTCCACAAGGATGTGGACGACGTGATACTTGATAAGAGATCCAAGTCCACCTCTTTTAAACCAGCAGATGAAATAGTCAAATTCCAAGTCCACCCAACGGATCCTACAAAAACAGCCTCCATCAGGGCACAGTTAAACCCCGCCGTGGACGCCGCACTACGAGAGTTCCTGCGCGAGAATTGGGCATATTCGCCTGGCATCCCTCGGATATGCCAGGAATCCCACGCAGGCTGGCCGAGCACAGCCTTAATATCCTAAAAGGATTCAAGCCGGTCAAGCAGACTCTTTCGCGCTTCTCTGAACCTAAGAGACATTCTATGGGGGAGGAACTAGCCAAGCTATTGGAGGCCGGATTCATTAGAGAAATAAAACACCCGGACTGGCTAGCAAACCTGGTGATGGTACCAAAGAAGGACAAATCCTGGCGCCTATGTGTCGATTTCAAGGACCTCAACAAGGCTTGCCCAAAGGATCCCTTCCCCCTCCCCCGCATCGATCAAATTATTGATGCTACCGCAGGACACGATTCATTGTGTTTCCTCGACGCATACTCCAGCTACCACCAAATCAAGATGGCGGAGTCCGACCAAGCCGCAACGGCATTTATCACACCATACGGCCCCTTCTGTTTCAACACAATGCCTTTTGGGTGCAAAAATGCCGGCGCAACATATCAGCGCATGATTCAGACCTGTCATGTCTGGAGAAACAGATCGGCAAAATAGTGGAGGCATACGTAGATGATGTGACCGTCAAAACCAAACACATCGACTCTCTAATAGACGACTTGAGGCTCACATTTGACAACCTCTGAACATACGACATCAAGCTCAATCCGGAAAAATGCGTTTTCGGTGTACCGGCTGGAAAGCTCCTGGGCTTCATTGTCTCCAGTAGAGGAATTGAAGCAAATCCGGCCAAAATTCGAAGCTCATCACGATTGGCCATCCCAACGGACCTCAAACAAATCCAGAAATTAACCAGATGTGTCGCGGCTCTAAGCCGCTTTATCTCCCGTTTAGGAGAAAATGCATTACCTCTTTATCGCCTTCTTTGGCTCACCGAACACTTCGAGTGGACGGATGCCGCCACAGCCGGATTGGAAGAAATAAAAGCCATACTGGCAACCAACCCAATCCTGGCCGCGCCAAACATCGGCGAACCAATGCTGTTGTACATTGCGGCAACTCATCAGGTTGTAAGCGCAGTGCTCATCGTCGAACGAGAATCGGACGGACATAAATTCACCCTTCAAAAGCCGGTATATTATGTATCCACTGTCCTTACTCCATGCAAATCACGGTACCCACATTATCAAAAGATAGCCTATGCGGTATTCATGGCATCCCGGAAGCTGCGACACTACTTTCAAGAGTGTTCAATTACAGTAGCCTCGGAAGTGCCACTTATTGATATTATAAACAACTGCGACGCCATGGGCCAGATTGCCAAATGGGCCATTGAGCTCCTCCCGTTCGACATAACATACAAACCCCGGCGAGCCATTAAGTCGCAAGTATTGGCCGACTTTGTCGCCGAATGGACGGAGGCTGAACTCCCTAAAGAGTACGGCGCATACTCCAATTGGATCATGCACTTTGACGGCTCCAAAATGCTGGCTGGTCTGGGGGCTGGCGTCGTCCTGACGTCCCCAACTGGAGATACAGTTCAATACGTACTCGAGATCACGTATCTGAGACTCCAACAACGTAGCCGAATACGAGGCCCTGTTGCATGGTCTTCGGATGGCAGTTTCCATGGGCATTCGACGCCTAGAGGTGCGTGGGGATTCGAACCTCGAAATATCCCAAATAAATGGAGACTTTGATGCCAAGGATCCGAAAATGGCGGCTTATCGCAACTCCGTCCTCAAGATGTTAGCTCAGTTCGAGGGCCTCGAATTCCACCATGTGGCTCGGGAAAACAACCAGGCGGCGGATATCCTCGCCCGCATCGGCGCAAAACGTGATGCGGTCCCACCCAACATCTTCTTGGAGAGGCTATTTAAGCCATCCATGGTATGGGAAGGGGACACCGGTAACAATAGTCAGGACCCGGCCACAATGCCTGATACCAAACACTCTGACATAAACGGCGGCTCTGCCACCGAAATAACACCTTCAGCCCACGTAATAATGGCCATCATCGCCCCGTGGACAGAACCATTCCTGACCTACCTAACTAGGCAGGAACTTCCCAAGGACCAAAATGAGGCACGCTGCATAGTGCGGCGGTCTAAAGCCTACAGGGTCCACGAGGGAGAGTTGTATAAGAAAAGCACTACCGGAGTCCTTCAAAGGTGCATCTCCGAAGAGGAAGGGCGGAAGCTTATGGCATAAATTCACGCCGGACTCGGCGGCCACCACGCCGCAGCCCGGGCCCTTGTAAGCAAGACCTTTCGCACAGGTTTTTATTGGCCAACGGCCCGGGCAGATGCACAGGACTTGGTCCAACGCTGCGTCGGTTGCCAGCTCTTTGCAAACCAAAGCCATATGCCACCTACCGCCCTCCAAACAATCCCCATTACCTGGCCCTTCGTGGTCTGGGGGCTTGACATGGTTGGACCCCTTAAAGGGGGAACCCATAAGAACAAATACTTACTGGTCATGGTGGATAAATTCACCAAATGGATAGAAGCCAAACCTGTTAAAACGGCCGAATCCGGACCGTTGATAGACTTCATATCCGGGGTTGTACACTGTTATGGCGTCCCCCACAGCATCATCACTGACAATGGCACGAACTTCACGGCCGATGAGGTAAAACTCTGGTGCCGCAACATGGGCATCAAGCTCGATTATGCTTCTGTCTATCACCCCCAAACTAACGGTCAAGTCGAGCGAGCAAATGGTCTTATCATGAGCGGCATCAAACCCAGATTAGTGCGGTCCTTAAAGGTCCTTAAAGGAATCTAACACGCACTGGGTAGAGGAGCTCGACTCTGTACTCTGGGGGCTGCGGACCACGCCGAATCGTACTACCGGATACACACCCTTCTTTATGGTGTACGGCGCAGAGGCGGTTCTGCCCTGCGACATAATTCATGACTCACCTTGAGTGCGCATGTACGAAGAGAGAGAGGCCGAGCTTGATCGGCAGGACAGGCTGGACACCCTGGAGGAGGAGCGCGACGTGGCAAAAGCCCGTTCCGCATTCTATCAAGAATGTGCTCAAAGATACCAAAGGTAGAAGCATCGCCAAAACTTATAACGTTGGCGAGCTAGTTCTATGCCTGCTGGAGAAGAAAAAGACCAAGCTAGAGCCCAAATGGGAGGTCCCCTTCATTATTGACCAAGTTCTGACCGGTGGAGCGTACCGTCTGCGGGATGCATCGGATAACCGACTTGAGCCGAACCCATGGAACGCAGCCAGGCTCCGAAGATTCTACGCCTAGTGCCGGACTCTATGTTCGTCTCCTTCCTCTGTCCATTTTTTGCATATACATTATCTGTCTTTTCTTTCTCTCTTTCTTCTTTCTTCTTTCTCAAAGCCTTCAAGGGCCAACTTGTGCCTCGCCTGCACACTATTGACGCGCTAACCGCGCTCATTATACCTGGGGGCTTCTTACACAGAAGCTTACTTATTTATCTGGGCTTCATGCCCCGCACATGTGTCAGTCTTCCGCATGTACCTTTTCTTCGCCATTATATGCATCGATATGACTTAAGTTTTGGCCAAGCTGGGTTGCCTGGCTCTTGTATTTATGCCCTACGTTCCCATTAATTCGGCTAGGGCATAAGGGGAGCACCTCTGCGATTGTTACTACCGGGTCAGCCGGATGTGTACCTCAGACTGGGCGAAGCCGAAAGCTAGCGTTCTTAAGGGAATATTCGGTCGGTGACCAAAAGATGATTTTTATTTATTTTCCATATGTGCCCCCAGATGTTTTTCCCTGCGTCTCGGTTCGCAGTTCGGACATGCACTTTAGGGCATGCGTACCCAGGGAAAGGAACCCTTAACGGAACTATTCTCCCTAGAAGATGTTTCTTACTACCCATGTAATATAACATAACTAGTTGGGTACTTGTCTGTTCAAGCACTAATGACCCCTACGCCTGGTTTCCACGCATGCCCCTGTTCTTATATAACCGAGCGGGTATTCGGACACACCCCGGACTATCGGGTCCCGAGGTTGAAGCGAAAAGGTCCACCATGACAAATGATTTACAATCCGGCTAGAAGGCATTATACATGTCACTTTAATTACATAGTCACTTAGACTGACTGAATTTCTCTTCTATACCATCCAACAGACTGTCTAGCCTACAATCCTGTTGGGAATACTTTGCGGCTAATTCTACTTGCCCATATACTAAGCTAATGGGGATCCCTTTCCCATCAGGCCCCACAGGTCCGACCTCGGCCATGTGGTTTGGGTCAGCCTTGGTATACCGCGTCTTCACCATGGCCCAGGCTTCCCTGGCACCTTGACGGCAGGCCGATATCTTCCATAATCGGAAGCGCCGCCATGCCAAGGCCTGGGCAATGCCTTGCATCACCTGCAGAACTTGTTCGTGAAGTTGTGAGAGCTCTGGTAGAAGATCATCCGCAGATCCGGGCATCTCATCAGCGGGACGACCCGTCAGCATACCTATAGACATAACTCTGTTAGTTGGCTTCTTCGCCGAACTCTTTTTAACAGGTTTGCTCAAGCACTTACTGAAAATGCCGCGTCGAAGCCGCTTATTCTGCTTCACGGAGTCCGATAGCTGGGCGTGAACATCCTTTAGTTCCACGCTCAGCTGGGTATTGGCATCCTGTAGATCGTTTTTCTCCTGCCTAACTTTTGTAAGCAAGCACTCGCCAGCCTTTAGCCGGCATACGACATGTTGCTCATCCGGATTCACTCCGGCGTCATCTGCAATATTTATTGTCAGATTTGCGGGCATACCGCACTCTATATGGTACCTATCAATCTTTGAAACAAGTGTTACCAGAGGAGGCCTTCTCGGACTCCTTCACTGCGGCAACTGCGGCCCGTAGCTGGGCCTTGCACTCCTCAAGCTCACGAGACAATCGGGTATTCTTCTCTGTAAGAACCGGTACAATAAATGATCCTTAAGTCAGTTATTCTAACTGTTTCAAGTCTCAGGGGCTACTGCTATGTATAATCATCAAATTTTCTTACCCGTATATCCTTTACATACTGGTCCGTGGCTCTGGCTAGACCATTTTGAGCGGCATGAATATACGCATCTCCCGAGTTGAAGGCATCAAACGCCTCTTGGGAGAAACAAGCGTCACAGAGTACGGCTCGGCGACGCCTGTGGTTCATGGCGCTCTCCACTTCGGAATTTGTGCGGATATTTTATCCGCATCCTCTGTAGGAGGAGCATCCTGCGTGCGCCTCGTGTTAGCTTCTGCCTCTCCGGATATAGTCCGTCGAGCGTTTTTCCTTCTAGGAAACACGGGTGTTATTATGTTTTTAAGTAGACAACCTCGGAGTGAGGTGTTGCATCATACCTCTGCGTCGGTGTCTCTGTCCGGACCGCTTTCCTTTTTAGCCCGTCCGGCCTCAGAGCCCCTTGTTGGCAAGGTGCCGCGGGCTCGGCGTGGCGTCCCGAGGGCCTTCCCTATAAAACACCGTTTGTATACGGTAGGTGAAGTGCATAAAAGGAAATCCTTTTAAAAGGTTGGGACTTTGGTCTCGTTTACTGCCAAGCCGGGAGTAGCCTGAGGTAGTCGGCTATAATGGCTACCATGGCGTCATCACAGCTCAACTGGTAGAATACCCTGTCAACCAGCTCCACGAATATGTCCGGATCGTCTTTAAGGCCGGGGTCGAGGGACCGTTCAGGATCCTCGGGTTGTGGAGGTGGGCTGTTGATCTCCCTTACAGCCTTACGCAGTTCCTATCATGAAATGACAAAGATAAAATATTTGCGGCAAAAATGCGGGAGTGGATATAAAAATTGGCAGCTTACCCAGCTCGGAGGGTTGTACATGGAGAATCCATCCCGTGGCTTGATGCGGAGGAACTCTTCTTCCTCTCCCTTGTACAAACCGGACAGGATTTTTGCTAGGGCAGCAATAGAGTCCGGCCCCTTACGGCCGCAGCGGGTGGCATCATCTTCCCCGTTGAAATCCCACATAGGGTGGCCTCGATATTGGAGCGGCTGCACCCCCCGCATAATGCATATTGACATAACCTCGGTTATGGTCAGTCCTGATTGGGCCAATATCTTTATCCGACCCATCAGGTAGAGAACGTCTCTATCGTCTTCCTCCTGAGGGCTCCGTGGTCGCCAGCTCAGGCGCTTCTTCAAAGGAGCACTATCGAACTTGGGAAGGCCGATCCGAACAAGATCCGGAAGGGGGACGTCCTCCATATAAAACCACTCTGAAGGCCAGTCTTCGGACGCCTTCTTCGGGGTACCGGATAGGTATCCGGTCCCGGCGATGCGCCATACTTCGGCTCCGCCCACTTGATATATTGATCCCCTCTGTGTACGGGGCACAAGGCAGAACAATTTCTTCCACAGCACGAAATGAGCTTCGCAACCCAGAAACAGTTCACAAAGCGCTAAGTAACCGGCGATGTGCAGTATGGAGGCAGGGGTGAGGTTGTGTAACTGGAGTTCGTAGAACTCCAGGAGCCCTCGGAGAAACGGATGGATTGGAAATCCGAGTCCCCTTAGCAAATAAGGGACAAGGCATACCCGCTCTCCCTTAGAGGGGTTGGGAAAGCTCTCCGCTTGCTCCCCGCCATTATAGGTGGCGAGCCCAGCTCGGACCGGGACCATATACGCTGGGGGGAGAAATCCCTGGGTCTGTAACTTCACTAATTGGCTGTGCGGGACGGAACACCTCTCCCCATCCCCGGGCTTGGGGTTGCGGGAGCGAGAGGAGGAGCTGCGCTGGCTGACCATGCTGGAATGGATTTTTTGCGGGCGCGCTCTGATGAATGCTCGCTGAGGGAGGATGGTGTGGTTTGGATCTGAGAATCCTCGTCTCTTTAAATAGACAGTTCATTCACATAGCTAGGGTGGTAAATGTAAAAACGCCCTGGCTCTTCACATTCGCTTGACACATGGAAGATGGCCATTATTGGACGCAGAAGCCAAGAAGCGCAACATTTACGAAAAGCCGGACACTATTTAACAGGTACTCAGAGTTTGAAGAAGAACCCGCCTTGCAATGCCGAAGACAATCTGCGCGCCGGACTCCTCGCCATTGAAGCCTCGTTTGGGGCTACTGAGGGAGTCCTGGATTGGGGGGTGTCCGGATAGCCGGACTATATCCTTTGGCCGGACTGTTGGACTATGAAGATAAGATTGAAGACTTTGTCCCGTGTCCGGATGGGACTCTCCTTGGCGTGGAAGGCAAGCTTGGCAATACGGATATGTAGATCTCCTTCCTTGTAACCGACTCTGTGTAACCCTGGCCCCCTCCGGTGTCTATATAAACCGAAGGGTTTAGTCCGTAGAACAACAACAATCATACCATAGGCTAGCTTCTAGGGTTTAGCCTCTCCAATCTCGTGGTAGATCAACTCTTGTAATACTCATATCATCAAGATCAATCCAGCAGGAGTAGGGTTTTACCTCCATCGAGAGGGCCCGAACCTGGGTAAAAACATCGTGTCCCTTGTTTCCTGTTACCATCCGCCTAGACGCACAGTTCGGGACCCCCTACCCGAGATCCGCCGGTTTTGACACCGACAATCACACTGGAGGTTGCCTCCGAAGAGATCTCACATGCCAATCCACCTAATCTTGCCCTGTTAAACGAGGCGCTAGATCGGATCCGAATGATGACTATGATAGATGGCCCGTCCTCAGACCGCGCTTAGCTGGGCCTCGAGGTAAGCCACAGGGAATTTTATGCCCCACCCACCACCCACTTAGTAGCCACTGTCGAGGACTTAACCGACATGCTGGACTAAGCCTCCGAGGATGCCGAAGACATGGATAACGATATCGAATCAACAGTCAATGGCAATGGTGCTAACAACGGCGATGGCACCCCCGAAAAAAGATAGCAACAAGCCTGGCGAGGAGCCACCTAAATGCCGACGATAGCGCCGACGATCCACAGGACGAAGGAGCAGGGAAAGCAACAAGGGCACCGGGAGGAAGACACCCCGAACAATATTGAAGACCTCGGCGACCTCTCCCCCAATCAACAGCTTGATGGCGTGGAGGAGCGCGAGCATGAGTTCAACCCCGAAGACCTCAATGACTCCGAGGACAGTAACTACCTCCCTCTCATTGAAGAAGAGGTCAGCCTCGGAGTCGAGGACACAATAGTCCCTGAGGACCCACTCGACCAAGAGTGGTTTAAACGGCAACTTATTTCCACCGCACGAAGCCTAAAGAAGAAGTAGCAGCAGCTCAAGGCCGAACAAGACACCCACAATGGCAGATGGACAAAATTCTTGGTAGCCGAAGAAGGGTACGGCTATGAGCAACAAAACAAAAGCTACCCAAAGCGGAAGTTGCTGCCTCAGTTCGACGACGAGGCCCATAAGCCCGTACCACCAAGACGAACTCAGGGTGACCAGCTAGACCGCCCCCCTCGAGGCAGGAATAGGCCGGGCGGAAGGACCGAGGAACCACTCGTGCTCGCCCGTGGGAGAGGAATGGAGCCAGTAGAGCCCGTAGACCCATATGACATGCGACGCGACTTGGACGCCAGAACGGGTAATGCAAGATCCATCTATGGATCCAGAGGATACCCTCCCGATAGACGGGATGGATACCAAGCATGGACCGACCGAAACGATAGAGCTTGGGAGCAACACCGAGCCCGGATGGAAGCCGAGCTCCGGCGCGACGTAGCCCGAGTAAGGGGCGCCGCTCACCCAATGTGCTTCACTGATGAGGTGATGCAACACCAATTCCTAGAAGGGTTTAAACCCGTAAACATCGAGCCATATGACGGGATAACAAACCCAGCCATATGGATCGAAGACTTTCTTCTCCATATCCATATGGCCCGAGGAGACGACCTCCACACCATCAAATATCTACCGTTAAAGCTCAAAGGACCAGCCAGGCATTGGTTGAACAGCATCCCTAAAGACTCCATAGGGAGTTGGGAAGAGCTCGAGGATGCTTTCCGAGCTAACTTTGAAGGCACCTATGTCCGGCCTCCGGATGCCAATGACCTGAGCCATGTGGTTCAACAGCCCGATGAGTCAGCCAGGCAATTTTGGAATCGGTTTTTGACCAAAAAGAACCAGATCATCGACTGTCCGGATGCTGAAGCCATAGCCACATTCAAGCATAGTATCCGGGACGAATGGCTCGCACGCCATCTCGGTCAAGATAAGTCGAGGTCAATGGCAGCACTTACCTCCCTTATGACCCGCTTTTGCACGGGTGAGGATAGTCGGTTGGCTCATAGAAGCACCAACCCCAAGGATCCAGGCACTTCAGAAGTCCGGGATGGCAATGGAAGGCCACGGCAATAAAAATAAGCATCGATGCAATGGCACCGATGCCGATGACACAACAATGAATGCTGGATTCTGAAACTCCAAATCAGGGCCGCGGAAGAAGCCCTCCAAAGGGAACCAGGACGGACCCGCCAAATTGGACGTAATCCTGGATACGCCCTGCCAGATCCACGGCACTTCAGACAAGCCCGCCAACCACACCAATCGTAACTGTTGGGTGATCAAACAGGCCGGCAAACTCACAACCGAGGATACAGGCAAAAGCCCCCGCGGCGAGGATGATGAGGAACCTCGCAGGCCGAACAATGGAGGCCAAAACAATTCCCTCCTGAGGTCAAAACGGTGAATATGATCTACGCCACTCATATACCCAAGAAGGACGAAATGTGAACTTCGGGACGTCTACGTCGTAGAGCCTGTAGCCCCAAAATTTAACCCACGGTCAACATGTCCGATCACCTTCGACCGCAGGGACCACCGACCAGTATCTGTCATGGAGGATCAGCGGCCCTGGTCCAAGACCCCATTATCGATGGGTACCACCTCACCAAAGTCCTCATGGACGGAGGCAGCAGCCTCAATCTGATTTACACAGATACCATAAGGAAAATGGGTAATGAACCGTCAAGGATCAAACCCAGTAATACCACCTTCAGGGGGGTAATCCCAGGCATTGAAGCGTGCTGCTCGGGCACCCTTACCTTGGAAGTAGTCTTTGGCTCCCGGGACAACTTCCACAACGAAGACTTGATCTTTGACATTGTCCCCTTTCGAAGCGGCTATCACGCCCTCCTAGGCCAGATGTCATTCGCTCGATTCAACGTCGTCCCCCATTACACATATCTACAGTTAAAGATGCCCGGACCAAGGGGAGTCCTCATAGTCAATGGCAATACAGAGCGCTCACTCCAGACCAAGGAACATACCGCGGCTCTGGCAACCAAAGATCAAACAGGTGCCAAAAAGCCGAAGTACCAGCCCACCATCAAGGCGCGAGAGGCAAGCAAACGAGCCCGAGCCCTGTCTCCATTTAAGGAGCCTCCCTACGCTCGACGTAAATAGAGATACGCCCCCACAGCACGCCCACCCCAATCGCACACTACGTGCCTCACCAGCACAACTTCGCGCTCAAAATACCATGGGCAGCTGGAGAGCCTAAACACCAAGTGTTCGGTTCAACCGCACTACGGACAAATACGTCTTTGGAAGTCGAACAGGTACCATCCAAGGCCTATCTGGCATTAAGGCAGAACATCATAGCGACTTCTCAAGGCTCCTTGTCAGGGGCCCGTCGGCTGATTATCACCTCCTTCGCAGAGTTCTTCTTCCCATCAGAAGCAAAGGCGCAGACGTGCAACAGGGTACGGTAGGGGCATCAACCCACGCATCAAGGCCCTGTGTAAACTTCATTTGTAAACACTCTTTTCTCTCCCTTGCAAAGTACCTATAACAGATGCTTCGGCGGTTCAAATTGTTAGACGTCATGAGCTGATCGGAAATAAAGCAAACCTTTGACAGTCCTCTTACAGTTCTTTACACTGCACATTTTTTCCCTACTCTCTAACTCCGTCATCAACAATTTCTGCACATATCTGATCTAATATGCAACCGGCTAATAGACCGAGGGATCGACCATAATACTCGCCCTATGCATCAAGTCCAGCACCTTTTTTCTATGTGTTCGGTGTCTCGGGTATTGCATTGTATGAATCATTCTGAATTATGTCTTGGGTCAATAGTTGGGTTGCCCTGCTCCTGTGTTTACCCTCTTACGTTCCACGCGTTCGGCTAAGACGATAAAGGGAGAACCTACGATTGTACTTCTAGCTAGCCCGGTCAAGTACCTTAGTGGAGAAAGCCGAAAACTGACTGTCATAATAAGCGAGAACTGGTCCGTGACCCGATGTCAAGTGTTAAACTAAAAATCGCTGGATATTACACCGTGTAACACGAAGGGTTTTTCTTCGGTCAAACCAAGTGATACAGGTATATACCTCGGATCTCCCAAATATCACAACACACTGGGGGCTAGTCACCAGCCCCGCAGTCAAGCTCCTATGGCTAAGTGAAAGTATTAAAACCGCATAGTCCGATTGGCTCGTTTCCCTCCTGCACTACCGCCTTCGGGCACCGAGACGTCGGCTAAGGGTCACAGTGCGGAGGACGAAACACCCCTCGTAGCATCTACGTGGAGGCTGAAGCCGATGACTGGTAACTTTCAGAATAAACGACTGCACAGGAGTCAAATAACATCAAATACATGCAAGTATGATAAACCATATGAGACAAACACATTACAAAGCATAAGGTTCAACCATAGTTTAATACATGATAGCACGATCACTCGAGGAGTATATCCTTCGAACACTGGGCCACTACTGCCTGAGCACCGTCTATTACGATGGAGAAATACTGCTTGGGGCACCTGTGCTCTTTTCTAGCGGGCGGGGGACAGCCGCCATCTCAACTGGCTTGATCTTGGGCCAGTGCACCATGGTCTTCGTGAAAGCCATTCGAGCTCCCTCGATGCACGCGGAGCGGTTAACAGCATCAACCTGGGAAGAAGCATCACACAGCTTCCGCACCAGGCCGAAGTAGATGCTTGGCATTGGCTCTGAGGGCCACATCCGGACACAATGCATGGCCGGCTCCGCCATCCGGTGCATCTCCATCACTTTCTTCATCTGATTACTGAGGAGGGGAGGGTGTTCAAGCGCATAGAACTGCGCCCAGAACAACCTGTGCTCGGTGTCACCATCCCGAGCCGCTTAGTGCCTTGCCGCATCGGCCACACTCCTTGGAAGCTCCGCAAACGTGCCTGAGAAACGCCACACTCATGTGAGCAGCACGAACCTGTGGCCATCAAAAACACTCTGTAGTAAATACAGCTTACCATCTGCGATCTACTTTACTTGACAGAGCTCTTCCCTGGCGCCCCGTGTCTCCGTCCTCGCCTCATGGATCTCTTTCCTTATCTTGTACACCTCGGTGGCTTGACCATTATTTTTCTGCTCAAGGTCCTCACATTTCATAATGGCAACCTTGAGCTCCCGTTGCACGTCGGCAACTCGGGCCTCGTTCTTCTCACTCACGGTTTTCACCGACGTGAGTTTGGCGGCCGCTCGCTCGGCCGCGGCCTTCTTTTCGGCCGCTTCTTCCTTGGCCTTCCTCGGCTCGGCCTTGAGGCCCTCGACCTCCATGGCGGCAGCTATAACAACAATCAAACAATTCCTGCTTAGGGATAACCCTGAATACCCTGCTTGAAAAGGGTAATACAATTACTAAAGTCTCGACCGGACTAATGATACGTCTCCAATGTATCTATAATTTATGAAGTATTCATGCCATGTTTACAACAATTTTCTATGGTTTTTATTTGATTTGATTAGAACTAACCCGGACTGACGCTGTTTTCAGCAGAACTACTGTGTTGTCGTTTTTTATGCAGAAATAAGAGTTCTCGGAATGGGCTGAAAATTTATTGTAATTTTTTATGGATCGAAAGAGACCCTCGAAGCACCAGAGCTGGGCCAGGAAGTGGACGAGGAGGCCACAAGCTCGCTAGGCGTGCCCTACCCCCCGGGGAACGTCCTCCGACCTTGCGGGCCCCTCAGGCACCCCCTTGACGTGAGACCGGCGCCAAAAATTCTTATAAATACGGAAACCCCTGAAAAGAACCGTAGATGAGAAGTTTCGCCGCTGCAAGCCTCTGTAGCCACGAAAAACCAATCGGGACCCCGTTCCGGCACCCTGCCAGAGGGGGGTATCATCACCGGGGGCCATCTTCATCATCCTGACTGTCTCCATGATGAGGAGGGAGTAGTTCACCCTCGGGGCTGAGGGTATGTACCAGTAGCTATGTGTTTGATCTCTCTCTCTCTCTCTCTCTCTCTCTCTCTCTCTCTCTCTCTATCTATCTATCTCTCTCTCGTGTTCTTGATTTGGCACGATCTTGATGTATCGCGAGCTTTGTTGATATAGTTGGATCGTATGGTGTTCTTCCCTCTTTATTTCTTGTTGCGATGAATTGAGTCTTACTCTTTGAGGTTTCATTATGTTGGATTGAGTATTGGTTTTGAGAACACTTGATGTATGTCTTGCACATGGATACCCGTGGTGACAATGGGATATTATGTTGAGTCACTTGATGTATATTTTGGCACTCAACTCGCGGATTCCCGAGGTGACATTGGGGTAATCTATGCATAGGGATTGATGCATGTTTTCGTCCTACGTTAACCGATAGAAACTTTGGAGTGATTGTTTGACGCACGTTGAGGGATTGCCATATGATTTAATTATGCTATCATTATTGAGAGATTTTGCACTAGTGAAAGTATGAACCCTAGGCCTTGTTTTCAAGCATTGCAATACCGTTTTTGCTCACTTTTGTTACTAGTTACCTGATGTTTTTATTTATTCAGATTATAAAAATATATTTCTACCATCCATACTACACTTGTATCACCATTTCTGCGCCAAACTAGTGCACCTATACAATTTACCATTGTATTGGGTGTGTTGGGGACACAAGAGACTCTTTGTTATTTGGTTGCAGGGTTGTTTGAGAGAGACCATCTTCATCCTATGCCTCCCACGGGTTAATAAACCTTAGGTCATCCACTTGATTGAAATTTGCTACTGTCCTCTATAACTCTGCGCTTGGAGGCCCAACACGAGTCTACAAGAAGAAGGTTGCGCAGTAGACATCAAGCTCTTTTTTGGCGTCGTTGCCGGGGAGGTGAGTGCTTGAAGGTATATCTTTAGATCTTGCAATTGAATCTTTTAGTTTCTTGTTTCATCACAAGTTTTGTTTATAAAAGAAAACTACAAAAAATGGAATTGAGTTGCCTCATATTATTTATCTTTATAATGTCTTTCGTGAAAATGATGGATCAGAAAATTGTGCTCAATTGATAGAAGAAGAATTCAATAAAATGTTTCACATAAAATCTTTGAATGATGAGCATGTTTGCAATGTTGTTAGTATGAATTCTTTGAATATCCATGATGCTAATGATATGCAAAGCTACAAGCTTGGGGATGCTATGTTTGATGAAGATGATATTTTTAGTCCCCCAAGTTTTGATGAGAAAATTTATTATGATGAAAGCATACCTCCTATTTATGATGTCTATATTGATGAAAGTTGGTTTGGAAGAGTGTCAACTCTAGTTAATGATTCTACTATTTTGGAGGGTGTTGAATCTTTTCACAATGTTGATAAAAGTGGATTTGGAGAGGTCATGACTTTATTTAGTGGTGAATCCACTATTTTGGAAGAGGTTTCAATTGACTATGATAAAAAAGTTGCTATCTTTGATGATTATTGTGATGACATGTATACTATATAGAATAATGATAACCATGAAACTTTCCATCATGATTTTAGTGTTCAATTTGATTATGTCAATCAAGTATCTCATGATAGTTATTTTGTTGAATTTGCTCCTCCCACTACTATGAATGAGAATAATTTTGCTTATGTGGAGAGTAGTAAATTTGTATGCTTATGAATCATGAAAAGAGGGCTTTCTGTGATAGTTATATTGTTGAATTAATTCATGATGCCACTGAAAATTATTATGAGAGAGGAACATTTGCATTTACATACCTCGGTAATATCAAGTTTCCTCTCCATGTGTTGAAAGTTTTGAAGTTATGCTTGTTTTGCCTTCCTATGCTAGTTGATTCTTGTTCCCATGAATTGTTTGCTCACAAAGTCCCAATGCACAAGAAGTGGGTTATACTTGAATGTGCTAGTCATATGCTTCATGATGCTCCCATCATGTTTCAATTCTTATCTTTTATATGAGCATCATTGAAATAATCATGCCTAGCTAAAAATGCATTAAAGAAAAGCGCTTGTTGGGAGACAACCCAACACTTATACTTAATTTTTTTGTGTGTTCACATGATTAATATACTGTAGTAATCATGTTTTATAGCCTTTGTTTCAATAAAGTGCCAAGTAAAGCCGTTGGGATAGTGTGGATGATAGTTGACTTGATTTTGTGCAAAAACAGAAACTTTTGCTCTCAGTCCAGGAATTTTTAAAATTCACTGGAATGTAATTTTGATCTGAATTTTCGACATATGATTGGTATACAAATTTTCTAATTTTTCAGAATTTTTTGAGTTGCAGAAGTACGGATAGTTTCCAGATTACTACAGACTGTTCTGCTTTTGACAGATTCTGTTTTCATTGTGTTGTTTGCTTATTTTGATTAATCTATGGGTAGTATCGGGGGTATGAACCATGGAGAAGTTAAAATACAGTATATATAACACCAATATAAAATTATAATGAGTTTACAACAGTACTTAAAATGGTTATTTGCGTTCATTAACCTATCTCACGAAGTTCCGTTAAGTTTTGTGTGATTGAAGTTTTCAAGTTTTGGGTGAGATATCGACATGAGGAGAATAAGAAGTCACAAGACCCTAAGCTTGGAGATGCCCAAGGCAACCCCAAGGTAATATTCAAGGAAGATCCAAGCAACTAAGCTTGGGGATGCCCCGGAAGGCATCCCCTCTTTCGTCTCTAACATTATCGGTAACCTCACTTGGAGCTATATTTTTATTCGTCACATGATATGTGTTTTGCTTGGAGCATCATTTTATTTTATTAGGATTTGCTTGATGTTATTTAGAATAAGGTTTTGTATCTTTTTTTTTCAATAGAAGTGTCAAGGATAGCCTTCACCATGCACAATTTGCAAGTATATGAGTTGTTGTTTTAAAACTTTTAAAACAGAAAGTTTGTCGCTATTGCGAAAATTCCCTAGAAAAGTCAAAATGTGATAAAAGCTTGAAATTTTGACACAACATGCAATGATAAATTCTCTAAAATGTGGTAAATTTTCATAATCTTTTGATTTAAATAAGTATGGATCTTCCTTAATCCTTTACAGACTGTTCTGTTTAGACAGATTGCTGTTATGATTGCATTGTTTGCATATGTTTGATTGTTTAATGATTCTATTTGAGGATGGAAGTATTAAATATGCAGAGGCATTTAGTATTAAATATTAAATAATAATTTTAGTGATTTTCTACAGTAGAGAATGATAAGGTCTTGCATTGATTTATACTAACTTATCACACGAGTTCTTGTTGAGTTTTGTGTGGGCGAAGTTTTTAAGAATTAGGGAAACCGTGATATGAGAGGAATTAAGGAGACACAAGAGCACAAGCTTCGGGATGCCCAAGGCATCCCTAGTTAATATTTCAAGAAGTCTCAAGCACCTAAGATCGGGGATGCCCCGGTTGGCATCCCACCTTTCTTCTTCAACAATGATCGGTCAGTTTTGGTTGAGCCTAAGTTTTTGCTTCTTCACATGATATGTGCTATCTTTGGAATGTCATTTTATTTTGTTTTGCTTGCCGATATAACAAATATCCCAAGACCTGAAAATTTTAAATTATAGAGAGTCTTCACATAGCTACATAATTATTCAACTACTCATTGATATTCACTATTATATTTTTGGAGTAGTTTGTCATTACTCTCATGCATCACTTATATCATTTTGAGAGTCTTAAAAATAGTATGGAAATTTGCTTGGGTTATGAATTTAGTCCTAATATGATGGGTATTCAAGAGGGATATATAAAAACTTTCATGAAGATCATTGAACATATGAGAAGTTTGATTCCTTGCATTTGTTTTGAGATATAAATATGGTGATATTAGAGTCATGCTAGTGAGTAATTGTGGATTGGTAGAAATACTTGTGTTAAAGTTTGTGATTCCCGAAGCATGCACGTATGGTGAACCGTTATGTGATGAAGTTAGAGCACAATTTATCCTTGATTGTCTTCCTTTGTGTGGAGGTCGGGAGCGCGCCATGGTTAACTCCTACCAACCTCTCCCCTAGGAGGATGCGTATTAGTACTTTGCTTCTATGGATAATAAATTTTTGCAATAAGTATGTGAGTTCTTTATGACTAATGTTGAGTCCATGGATTATACACACTCTCACCCTTCCACCATTGCTAGCCTCTCTCTAGTAATCTGCCACGACTTTCACGTGCATTAAACCACCATATACCCTTCCACAAAACAGCCACCATACCTACCTATTATGGCATTTCCATAGACATTCCGAGATATATTGCCATGCAACTTCCACCGTTCCTTTTATTATGACATATACCATCATTGCCATATTGCTTTGCGTGATCATATAATTGACATAGTATTTGTGGCTTGGCCACCGTTCATATTTTTTTATACATGTCATGCTAGATCATTGCACATCCCGGTACACCGCTAGAGGCATTCATATAGAGTCATATCTTTGTTTTAGTATCAAGTTGTAATTCTTGAGTTGTAAGCAAATAAAATGTGATGATCATCATTATTAGAGCATTGTCCCATGTGACGAAAGAATGATAGAGGCTATGATTCTCCCACAAGTAGATATGAGACTCCAGACTTAAATAAATAAAAAGAGGCCACAGAGCCCAATAAAAAAGAGAGGCCAAAGAGTCCTAAAAAATAAAAATAAAATGAGAGAAAAAGAGGGAAGGGACAATGTTACTATCCTTTTTCCACACTTGTGCTTCAAATAGCACCATGTTCTTCATGGTAGAGAGTCTCCTATTTTGTCACTTTCATATATTACTAGTGGGAATTTTTCATTATAGAACTTGGCTTGTATATTCCAATGACGGGCTTCCTCAAATTGCCCTAGGTCTTCGTGAGCAAGCAAGTTGGATGCACACCCACTTGGTTTCTTTTGAGCTTTCATACACTTCTAGCTCTAGTGCATTTGTTGCATGGAAATCCCTACTCACTTGCATCGATATCAATTGATGGGTATCTCCATAGCCTATTAATTTTCCTAGTTGATGTGAGACTTCCCCTTTTTGTCTTCTCCTCACAACCTCCACCATATTCTATTCCACCTATAGTGCTATATCCATGGCTCATGCTCATGTATTGCGTGAAGATTGAAAAGGCTTAAGAACATCAAAAGTATGAAACAATTGCTTGACCAATACCAGGGTAGTACATGATTTATACTTTGTGTGATGAAGATAGAGCATGACAAGATTATATGATTTTGTAGGGATAACTTTCTTTAGCCATGATATTTTGAGAATACATGATTGCTTCATTAGTATGCTTGAAGTATTATTGTTTTTATATCAATATTAAACTTTTGTTTTGAATCTTATGGATCTGAATATTCATGCCACAATAAAAACATTACTTGATAAAAATGTTAGGTAGCGTTCAAACTTCATAAATTATTTCTTTTATCATTTACCTACTCAAGGAGCAGCGGGAATTAAGCTTGGGGATGCTGATACGTCTCCAACGTATCTATAATTTATGAAGTATTCATGCCATGTTTACAACAATTTTATATGGTTTTGGTATGATTTGATTAGAACTAACCCGGACTGATGAACTACCGTGGTGTCGTTTTTTGTGCAGAAATAAGAGTTCTCGGAATGGGCTGAAAATTTACGGTTATTTTTTATGGACCAAAAGAGACCCCCGAAGTGCTGGAGCTGGGCCAGGAAGTGGACGTGGAGGCCACAAGCTCTCTAGGCATGCCCTACCCCCCAGGGAGCGTCCTCCGAGCTTGTGGGCCCCTCGGGCATCCCCTTGACGTGAGACCGACACCAAAAATTCTTATAAATACAGAAACCCCCGAAAAGAACCCTAGATGAGAAGTTCCGCCGCCGCAAGCCTCTATAGCCACAAAAAATCAATCGGGACCCTGTTCCGGCACCCTGCCGGAGGAGGGAATCATCACCGGTGGCCATCTTCATCATCCCAACGGTCTCCATGACGAGGAGGGAGTAGTTCACCCTCGGGGCTGAGGGTATGTACCAGTAGCTATGTGTTTGATCTCTCTCTCTCTCTCTCCCTCCCTCTCGTGTTCTTGATTTGGCACAATCTTGATATATCGCAAGCTTTGTTAATATAGTTGGATCGTATGGTGTTCTTCCATCTCTATATCTTGTTGCGATGAATTGAGTCTTACTCTTTGAGGTTTCATTATGTTGGATTGAGTATTGGATTTGAGAACACTAGATGTATGTCTTGCACATGGATAACCGTGGTGACAATGGGGTATTATGTTGAGGCATTTGATGTATGTTTTGGCACTCAACTCGTGGATTCCCGAGGTGACATTAGGGTAATCTATGCATAGGGGTTGATGCACGTTTACGTCCTACGTTCTTCGATAGAAACTTTGGAGTGATTCTTTGTCGCACGTTGAGGGGTTGCCATATGATTTAATTATGCTATCATTGTTGAGAGATTTTGCACTAGTGAAAGTATGAACCCTAGGCCTTGTTTTCAAGCATTGCAATACCGGTTTTGCTCACTTTTGTTAGTAGTTACCTTGATGTTTTTATTTATTTAGATTATAAAGATATATTTCTACCATCCATACTGCACTTGTATCATCATCTCTTCACCGAACTAATGCACCTATACAATTTACAATTGTATTGGGTGTGTTGGGGACACAAGAGACTCTTTGTTATTTGGTTGCAGGGTTGTTTGAGAGAGACCATCTTCATCTTACGCCTCCCACGGATTGATAAACCTTAGGTCATCCACTTGAGGGAAATTTGCTACTGTCCTACAAAACTCTGCGCTTGGAGGCCCAACACGAATCTACAAGAAGAAGGTTGCGTAGTAGACATCAACTAACCTTGCACTTTGTCAAACCGCTTGTTGACGAGGTCAAGCTCCTCATCGGAGCTTTTGAGCTTCTGATTCATCTCGGCCAGCTCTGCGGTGTTGGCAGCAGCCGCCAATGCTGAAGCTTGTAAAAATAGGACGATCACCTCATTCAGAGTCCCGATTCAATGATTTGCAATCCTCTGCCAGGTTTTTTCAATCCTGACAGTCTCGGGGGCTGCTATACATGCGGGCTACTCAAATGGTGTTTTTAAAATCCGCCCTCTAGAAAGAATATTACATGGCTTACGTCGAAGCCCGTTAGGCGGCCTTCGAAGGATTCCTTAACGGACCGAATAGTTTGCAAAACCCTGCCCATCAGGGTGTGGTATTCCGTGATAATGGAGGAGCTATTCACGGCCTCCTCCATCACGTCCGGCCACCCGGCCACAACCTGATCTCTGGTGTTCGGCGCTGGCAGCGGGACCCTGGCTCCCCCTTCGGTCGAAGGCGGAATAGACGCATCCAGGGTCCTTGGGGGCTCCGAGACTGTCTTCTGGGAGGGCTCATATTGACCGAGCTTATCCTCCTTGTTCACTAGGAGGTACTCCCCCTCATAGTCTTCGGTGACCGAGGTGTTAACCTCGGCCATAACATCGTCGCCCCCACCTCCCGTGTTCGGGTCAGGAGGGGTCCTACGGGATAGTGCCTCTCCGGCCTCTCCGATAACTGGAGGAGGCGGAGAGCGTGACGCCATCCTGCTCTCTGCTAGTTCGGCTAGCGGAGAGCTCCCCCCCGAGGTCTGGGAGGTGGGAAGATCGCGCGATGGGCTGTGACATAAAGCGCATTCACTCACTCATTAATAGACTAATAAAACAAGTACCTGAGGTGTCTTTGGATTCGTACCTCTTGGCGGGGGGCTTGACCCTTGGGTTCCTCTCCGGAACCTCCTCGGACGCCACGGACTCCTCGTCGGAGTCCAAACTATCATCGGGCAGGACCAACTTGGGCCTGCACTGCTTCTTCGGGGCATGAGGAGGTTGTTCCTCCGCGGCGTCTGCCGATGCCGCCCTCTTCCTTGTGCGGCAGGAGCCACTCTCCTCCGCATCATCTTCCTGCTCCCCCTCGTGAGCAGAGGGAACTTGGCTGTCTCCGGATTTGGTATCTGGATGTACTCTAGGGCGGAGGCCTTCTCTGGCCTCCCATGCTTCATTCTTCCTCTTTTTCTCTTTCTTCTCCGGCGCCTTGTATGGCGCCACGGTCAGCATCTCCTCTAGTAGAGCCTACCTAGGGTCTTCGGGCAGCGGGGCCGAGCCGTCGATCTGCTTGGCCTTCTCGAGCCAGCCCTATGAAGGTGAGAAAATAGAGATCAGATTTCTGCAAAGTATGAACACACAAGCATGTATCAGATAAAACTTCATTACCTCCCTTGGGGGTTCGCAGTGTCAAGACCGATGTCTTCCTCCTCGGTCGGCCACGTCTTCTACAGATTAAACAACACTTTCCACAGCTTCTCATGGGTAGTGTCGTAGAAGCGCTACACGGTGATGGGGTCTTCAGGCTTCCAGGACCACATTGGGGTAGCCCGGAGTTGGCAAGGTAGGAGGTGGCGGTGGAGCATAACCTGGACCATGTTGGTCAGCTTGGCGCCTGCTTTGATCATGTTAGAAATGTGTTTCTGCAGCAGCTCCACCTTTGTGGGCGAACCCCAGTCGAGGCTCTTCTTGGTCCACGAGGTTAGCCTTGTGGGGGTCTGAATCTGAATCCGAGGGCCACCGCCCAATTTGCTCCGCGAGGCTCCATGATATAAAACCACTCCTTCTGCCAAACCTTTACGGTCTCTATAAAGACACCCTCTGGACACTCAACTCGGGCGAGCTTGCTGATCATCGCTCCCCCGCAGTCCGCCTGCTGGTCGTCAACTATCTTCGGTTTGACATTGAAAATCTTCAGCCAAAGGCCGAAGTGTGGGTAGACCCGCAAGAAGGCCTCACACACGACTATGAAAGCCGAGATGTGCAGGAAAGAATTCGGGGCTAGATCATGGAAATCTAGCCCGTAGAAGAACATGAGCCCCCTCACAAAGGGATCGAGGGGGAATCCCAGACCTCGAACGAAGTGGGGGACGAACACCACCCTCTCGCCTGGTCGGGGTGTGGGGATGTCCTGACCTTCCTCTGGGGCCCGGTGAACGATGTTGGCCGAGAGGTAGCCCGCACGCTTCAGGTCCTCGATGTCGTCGTTGGTGACGCTAGAGGCCTCCCACTTGCCCTTCGCACCAGATCCGGCCATTGCCGAGTTCCAGGGAGAGAAGTCCTTGAGGAAAGTTGGACCGGGGCGCTTGAGCTCTGTAGATTGGGGAAAATTGTGGCGGAAGGAAGAAGAAGGCGTGGGAGGATACGGCGGTTGTTCTCCTTTTTATAAGCTGCCGCGGTGCCAAGAGTCCTTTAATCATGTCGCGGACCTCTCCACTTCCCAATATACTCGTGACGTTATGCGCGAGTGGGGCGATCAAAATCATTGATCATATCCCTTAAAAACAGGGCATGATCCTTGCTTCGACAGTATGTGCCCATAGAGGAGCTGCCTCGAGCCACGCATCAAGTCCTCACGACGGTTCGGTATATGTGACCGACCGTGACCCTTCGTCGAAAGTTGTCAGGCAAGGGCACTATTCACATTCTGGTGGTTGGCCTTCAAGGCTAAGTAGTGTCGACAATACGGATTCCGGATATAACCCGGTCAAGCACATGGCCGGACTCTGTTGAAATGACTCTTTAAAAGATTTGGCCGAGAGGGGTCGCTCTAGACACACAACAGGAGGAGAACTCGCCCCGCAAGCCGGAGACTTCAGAAACACGGTTGCTGTACACCGGCATTGGAGGCGAGTTCGGGAGCTACTGAGGGAGTCCTAGACTAGGGGTTCCTCGGGCTGCCGGCCTATCTCCCATGGGTCGGACGATCGGGCCGCACTAAAGCATGTTGGAAAGCCGTACTATTGGGCGACGTCGTATCCGGACAGGAGACCTTTGATTCCTTGGCATGTACTCCAAGTCAAGATAGAAGATTCGGCATGTTTATCCTCTTATTGTAACCGACCATATGTAACCCGAGTAACCCTGGTGTCTATAAACCAGAGGGTTTAGTCCGTAGAGGCTAGAACAACAACCATCATCCTACTAGCCTAGGGTTTAGTTCATCTGATCTCGTGATAGATCGACTCTTATCCTCATATACACAAGCAATATAATCAAGCAGGACATAAGGTTTTACCTCTTAGAGAGGGTCCGAACCTGGGTAAACATCGTGTCCCTCGTCCCTTGTTCCCCATTGATCCAAGATCCACAGCTCGGGAGCCCCTACCCGAGATCCGCTGGTTTTATCACCGACAGCGGGACTTCAAAGTTCCTTGAGGATAGGACCGCATATTGGGCGCAACATAAGACCCCATAAGACCATCACACAAGAACAACAACAGTCGGTGTCAAAACCGGCGGGTCTCGGGTAGGGGGTCCCGAACTGTGCGTCTAGGCGGATGGTAACAGGAGACAAGGGACACAATGTTTTTACCCAGGTTCGGGCCCTCTCGATGGAGGTAATACCCTACTCCTGCTTGATTAATATTGATGATATGGGTAGTACAAGAGTAGATCTACCACAAGATCAAGGAGGCTAAACCCTAGAAGCTAGCCTATGGTATGATTGTTGTTCGCCCCACGGACTAAAACCCTCCGGTTTATATAGACACCGGATAGGTTAGGGTTACACAGTCGGTTACAATGGTAGGAGATCTACATATCCGTACGCCAAGCTTGCCTTCCACGCCAAGGAAAGTCCCATCCGGACACGGGACGAAGTCTTCAATCTTGTATCTTCATAGTCTTGGAGTCCGCCGTGATGATAGTTCGCTATCCGGACACCCCTAGTCCAGACTCCCTCGGTAGCCCTAACCAGGCTTCAATGACGACGAGTCCGGGCGCGCATATTGTCTTCGGCATTGCAAGGCGGGTTCCTTCTCCGAATACTTCATATAAGATATTGAACACCACGATAGAGTCCGCCTCTCCAAAACAAGTTCCACATACCACCGTAGAGAGAATAACTTTTGCACAGATCTGCTGACGTACTCCGCGGCTTGACATCACACCACAGCCAGGCCTTTATATGAACCGTTTTTTACCGTTCCACCTTAGCGCGTTTAGCGAGGCAGTTTCCTTGGCACGTCTTATCAAAGCATAGATCGTGCCCCCTTATTCCGGGATTCTCATTAATACGGACGTGGGTAACCCATCCGCGCCATTGATTACGGCGCTTGAGAGATAAGCGAGTTTTACCAGGCTGGTGGGGGACGCATAACTTCGTTCGTCCATATAAGGGGATAAGCATCCACCTTTTCACCTACGCCTTCTTCCTCCTTTGCTCATCCATTCTCGCCAAGACTCGAGCCCAAATACCAAGTCCGCACATCCCACCTCAACCTTCTCCAACCATGTCCGGAGCGGGAGGCAGGTGGATGGCCTCCTCCGTCACGGAGGGGCACATCACAAGACTGCAGGAGGCCGGATACTTGTCTAGCAACATCGCGCATAGGCTGCCCGATGCGGGGCAGCTCATTCCAACCCCCAGGCCCCATGAGAGGGTGGTGTTTCTCCCCCACTTCCTCCGCGGACTAGGTTTTCCACTTCACCCATTTGTCCGGGGGCTCATGTTCTACTACGGCTCGGACTTCCACGACCTGGCCCAATTTCATCCTCAACATCTCGGCGTTTATCGTCAGGTGCGAGGCCTTCCTCCGCATCTAGCCCCACTTCGCCTATGGTGAAGACCTTCAATGTCGGGCCGAAGGTTGTGGGCGGCCAGCTGCCGGAGTGCGGAGGCGCCATGGTTGGCAAGATGGCCAAAGTCCTATGGCTCGAGGGCTCCTTTGTGGAGACAATAAAGGGGCGGCAATCGGGGTGGTTTTATCTCACCGAGCTGCGCGACCCCAAATGGGCGGCGGCCCCCGAATTCAGATATGGCTTCCCCACACGGCTCTCGCCATGGAAAGAGACGGGCCTGACGTGGGGGGATTCGGACGAGCTATCCGGTCTCCAGACATGCGTCCGAAACCTGGTGGACAAGAATCTCAGGCTTGTCGACGTGATCCAGGTGATGCTCATCCGCCGGATTCTCCCATGCCAACAACGGGCCTTCAATTTGTGGGAGTTCGATCCAAAGACAAAGACCGAATTTGAGCCGGCTCTTCGACACTACGTACGAAGATGCCTGGAAGGTGCTGTTCAAGGGCGCCGAAGCCCCCGCATCCGCTAACAAAGATCGCGGATACAGCTCGCGGCGTCAAGCCGGCGAGATAAGTTATTTTACCCTTTATGGGACTCTTTTTTCATAGATTGACTCTATGTGGGATCTAAAAACTCCCTAACCTTTGACAGGACTGGCTGAAGAAGTCCGGACAGATTAACTGGCTCGCCTTTGCTGAAGACCCGGCGGACGCCCGATTGACGGGGCTGCTGGCTCCGGTACCTCATGTGGTGCCAGAGAAGAAGGCCAAGAAGGAGGCCACGGGAACTCGAAGGAGCTCCCGACGCCAGGTGCTGTCAGATTCTGAAGCAGAATCTTCTCCTGAGGACGAGGAGGAGGAAAAAGAAGCTTCTCCCCCAGCGGGGGAGGAGAGGAAAAGGAAGGTCGCCTAACCGGGAGGTCGGAGGGTCCAAGAAGGAAGAACCCTTCGTCTGCATTTCTCCACCAACGTCGACAACGACGAGGAGGATTGGCCAACAAGGGCCAAGCCCCTGGCGAGATCGTAAGTATCTGGATACCCATGGCTTTTTTATCATTGCATAGTGTTCTCTAATACCGAACCATCATGCAGCCCGCCCAAGGGCGAGTTCGCCGCTTTGACAAGCGGGTCCCTGAGTTCGTCGGAAATGGAGAGTACTTCACTTCCGACCGCCTCCTCACCTCACGCCGCGGACGACATCGCGGTGGGGCCCCAAGAGGGGCTTATTCAAGAGGAAGTGGCGCAGGAGGCGCCGCAAGGCAACCTCCCGGACTCCAGGCGCGTGGGGGGCGAGACACCCAGGTGCTCTAAGCCCGACCCTCGTCCGGACTCCATGCCGGAACCTTCAGCGGTTCCGGAGTCCGCAAGCGGTCCCTTCGCAAGAAGGGTAAGACGCCGGTGTCCTTCATCCAACCGGAGGCACCTGATAGCTTACTGGAGGCGCTTAACAGCGCCTCCATCAAGGAGGAGCACCGCACTGTTATGAGTGCGGTGATCCGGACAGTTCAGTCCGCCAAGAGTGGGCTAACCAAAGCCTGTACCAGCCTTCTAACAGGCTTTGAGGTAAGTTTAGAATATGTAAAAACATTACCGCATAGACAGTAGCCCCTGATGCTTAGTTCGGTGTTCTAAAAGAAAAGCCGGACTGAGGATCTAAAAAGATATCCGCAGGAGTCTAACATAAGTATGTCAATATGGGAATGCAGGCTACGCTGCTGACCTCTGCCAAGACCATCGCTGGAGGTCGATGCATTGAAGCAAAGCCTCGAGCAGTCCGAGAACGAGCTCGGCCTTGCCAAGAAGCAGCTCGAGGACAAGGAAGGTAAGTAATACCTTACGAAAGAAATACCTTATGGAAAAGGTTTTGGTTGCAAAAAATAACAGGAATAACATGGGTACTGCAGGGGCCACAAACGAGGTGGCGACCCTGAAGGAGGCGGTGTCCGTGGCCGAAAACAAAGCGGCTGCGGAACGCACCGAGCGAGAAAAGGGGGAGGCGGTGGCGGAGGTGCGGCAAGAGCTCTGTGCTCTCGTGGAAAAACACGAGAGTTTGGAGTGTGACTCAAGACCCGAGAGTCCGAGCTTGCTTCGCTCTTGAGAGTGCCAAAGCTGCTAAGGCCGAGGCCCAAAAAAGCCTCCAAGAAATAGAATCACTAAAGAAGATAGCGGCGGGTAAGGCATTCTTTATGCAAAGCAAGCATGTGAAAGTGAATTACCTATTACTTACCGGATTGAGCTCTCCAGAGCATTCGCAGATCTGCCCGTAGTGTGTCCGATGCCGCTGCGTTCTATCGCACCAAGGAGGGAGCTCAACGGAGAAGGTGTTCTGGTCTCGATGTCGAGGCCGGACCTCCGTGCCCTCGAGCGACCAAATGAAGTAGCTGGTCGAGCTCCACAAGGTCGCCGAACAGGCCATGAAGGGCCTTATAGTGCGGCCGTGGCCCTTGGAAGCCATGCACTGGAGCTACTTCGGCTTAGTGTAGCGGCCGGTGGACGCCTTTGTCCACGGATTGAAGTCATCAAGCGCTCCGTCTGCATTGAAGGTGTCCGGTTGGCCCTTGCCCGTGCTAAAGTGCACTGGGGCAAGCTGGATGCGGAGAAGCTTGTGACGGACGGGCCACCTAAGGGCAAGGAGCATCGCACGCCCGAAATGTACTATGAGGGCCTGCTGAAGGGTGCCCGCCGAATAGCGGATGAGTGCTCCAAAGATGTAATTTTTGAATAGACTCGCATTTGTTATCCTGTACGCTGAAAGCTTGTTCATATGCGCTAGGCAACGCTTGTTAATTTAAAATATTACCTTCTGTGGTGGCCGTTTATCAAATTTGAGAGATGGCAAGTCGTTGGCTTCAGCCCCCATGCCACAGTCTTTGGGGTGTTCGGGATAAACTTGAGCACTCTTGTTCCCATTCTTGGGTCCATCTAGGAGGCGCTCAACGCAACGTAACTGTGCAACCGGACTTATAGTGCTTGAACACTCTCACTTAGCCATAGAATTCTATAATTTTAAATTTCGTGAAGCCCCTAGTATTCGGAAGACCGAGTTCGGGGCGCTATCCACGCCTTGGCCGGACAATTCCGGTTCCTCGCTCTAAGCTGCATAAGTCTTTAGGGACCCGAAAAAACCTCTCGAACAGCGACCGGCTCTTGCCCTATCATGAGGTCAGTTTTAGCTTTCTCCACTGAGGTGCTCTACCCAGCTCAACTGGGGCACAATCGCAGTGGTTCTCCTGGTGCTACCTTAGCCGATATAACGGAACGTAAGGTACCAAAACACGGGAGCCGAGCAAACCCAACTATTGACCCAAGACATGATTCGGAGCCGATTCATATAATGTTATAAGTTCGGGGTGCCGCACTTGTGAAAGTGTTCGGACTTATCACACCATAATTTTGGGGTACTGAAGCCCCTGGTGTATTGTCCGTACCAAAGTGTACGGGTGCAACATGTCATGAAATGAACATATATATAGATAAAAAAGGAGTGCAATAATAGGCAAAAGCTATGCATTGTTTATTCAGAAAGGTACTGCAATGAAGGCAGAACGATACAAATAGTGTGATAAGCAAGGGATGGGACTATCTAACATGTCCCCATCCAGGTAAGTCATGGGATGGTATGTAAAACAGGTACAATGCTCGTAATAGAGACCACCTGAACACTCGGCGTAGCTTTACGCTTCCACAGCTGTTGCATCGTGAGTTCGGCGATTATAGTGCCGGACAGGACTTCTGGGAAACGGAGTCCTGAAAGTAAGAAAAAGGAAAAAAAAGAGAAAGGAAAAGAATGACACAATCGGGAGCCCCTGGTGCGGTTGAGCCGCATTCCGGGCGTGCCGTGGTCATGCCCCTCCCTTTATGCCCATGGTATCTCCAGAGCGTAATTATGTACGCGTAGTACTGGCTTTGCAATTTTGCGAGGGCTGGGGTTGGGGCCGGATTTCTACGCGTGCTTGAATCGTGCCAGACGGTCTTGTTGTAGGTTACTCCGGGCGCGCTTGATAGTGTACGGACGCTTAGTGGCCGGACTCGAGAGTTGCTGTGAGAGGCTGCTTTGTACCTCCGCTGTGATGGCCGCCGTGTGCTCCTCCGTTCGGAGAGAGCGTTCGGTGTTTCCGTTGACCGTGATTACTCCTCGAGGGCCTGGCATCTTGAGCTTGAGGTATGCGTAGTGCGGCACCGCATTGAACTTTGCAAATGCGGTTCGTCCGAAAGCAAAGGCGTGATAGCCGCTGCAGAACGGGACGATGTCAAAGATTAACTCTTCGGCGGAAATTATCCGGGATCCGAAGACCACTTCGAGTGTAATCGAGCCCGCATAACCGCCTCTACACCCGCACGCCTTTAAAGGTCGTCTTTGTAGGTTTAATCCTTGAGGGTCTATGCCCATTTTGCACATTGTATCCTCGATAAAGCAGGTTCAGGCTGCTACCGCCGCCCATCGGGACTCTCGTGAGGTGAAATCCGTCCAATAATTGGGTCAAGAACCAATGCGGCGAAACCGCCGTGGACGGATGCTAGTGGGTGGTCCTTCGATCGAAGGTGATCGGGCAGGAAGACCATGGGTTGAACTTCGGGCGATCGGCTCCATTGCATATACGCCCTTAGTGCACGCTTCCGCTCCCTTTTGGGTATGTGGGTTGCGTATATCATGTTCACCGTCCGCACTTGTGTGGGAAAACCCTTCTGTCCTCTATTGTTCGGGCGGCCGGGCTCTTCCTCGTCATCACCGTGCAGCCCTTGTCATTGAGTTCGCACTTAACTTGCTCGCTTGCTTGAACACCCAACAATCTCTGTTGGTGTGATTGGCTGGTTTTTCGGGTGCCATGTATCCGCACAAGCGATCGAGTATTCGGTCCAAGTTGGACGGGCCCTGGGTATTTCTTTTGAATGGCTTCTTCCGCTGACCGGGTTTAGAGTCTCTGAATCCGGCATTCACGGTCGTGTCTTCAGCATTATCGCCGTTAATGCGGCGCTTGTTCTTGTTGCGATGCAACCTGCCATTGTTGTCCTTGGTATCCGAACTATCAGGGTGTTTGGCCAAGTTGTTGCTTCGAGCTAGCCAGCTGTCCTCTCCTGCACAAAAGTGGGTCATGAGTGTTGTGAGGGCTGCCATGGATTTCGGCTTTTCCTGTCCTAGGTGCCGGGCAAGCCATTCGTCGCGGATGTTATGTTTGAAGGCTGCAAGGGCCTCTGCATCCGGACAAATAACAATTTGATTTTTCTTTGTTAGGAACCGTGTCCGTAATTGTTTGGCCGATTCTTCCGGCTGCTGAATTATGTGGCTAAGGTCATCGGCGTCTGGTGGTCGCACATATGTGCCCGGAAGTTATCAAGGAATGCGGCTTCCGTGTCCTCCCAACAACCAATTGATTCTCCGGCAAGCTGTTGAGCCAATGCGGAGCTGGTCCTTTAAGCTTGAGTGGGAGGTATTTGATGGCATGTAGATCATCACCGCGGGCCATGTGGATATGGAGGAGATAGTCCTCGATCCGGACCATGGGATCTGTGGTACCATCGTATGATTCGATGTTTACGGGTTTAAAGCCCTCGGGATTTGATGATCCATTACTTCATCTGTGAAGCATAGTGGGTGTGCTTGGCGCCTCAGTATTGGGCTATATCACGGCGTAGCTCATATGAGCTTTGTCTCATCGTGTTCGCCCGGCCGGGTTTCTTGTATCCGCGCGACGGTAATCATCCCGCGTCGCTACGCCCACGCGATCCATAGATCAATCTTGTATGTTTTGCCTTATCCTCCAATATATCTAGCAAGTCCGGCGCTTTTCCCGTGCCTTGGTACTTTTTGAGCGGCGTCGGGTGTGGCTTGAGCGGAGGGCCGAGAGGCTTCTGTCGCCACGGGGTGGCCGGTCTGCCATGTCGTGCGCTGGTGACTTGGGTGCTTCCTCCTCTGATCGAGGCAACGGCCTGCGTTTGGGGTAGCTTTTGGAGGGGCGTTCGAGTTCATACTCTTCGGCTGCAAGGACTTGAGTCCATCTGTCAGCTAGCAGGTCTTGGTCAGCTCTAAGCTGTTGCTGCTTTTTCTTGAGGCTGCTTGCCGTGGCTATAAGCCTGTGTTTGAAACGCTCATGTTCGGCGGGATCCTCAGGCACGACAAATTCCTCGTCGTCGAGGCTTGCCTCGTCTTCGGAGGGAGGCGCATAGTTGTCGTCCTCGACCTCTCTTTCTGCCGCACTATCGTGCGGACTTGCTTCTCCCTCCTCCTGCGCTGAGTCCTGCTGGAGGGGGTTGTCTTCGGCACTGTCCGGTGTTACTATCTCCGTGCGGAATCATCGTTTATCTGTGGCGGGATTTAGAGCGGGCGCCACTGATGTCGGCGCTCGGTTGCTTCTTGGAGGGTCATCCTCCGTTGTTCCATCGCCGTTCCCATCTTTTGGGATGTCCACCATGTATATGTCGTATGACGAGGTGGCCTTCCAGTGCCTCGTGGCGCTGGGTCTTGGTCGTCTCCGCTGCCGTCCCATGCCGTCGATGTCTTCGGAGTCGAAGTTGAGCATGTCGGTTAAATCATCGATAGTGGCTACAAAGTGGGTGGTGGGTGGGCGTTGAATTTCTTCGTCGTCCGTATCCCAACCTTCCTGTCCGTAGTCCGGCCAGGGCTCTCCGGATAAAGATAGAGACTTTAGTGAATTCGGGATGTCGCCAAAGGGTGAGTGCTGAAAGATGTCTGCGGCAGTGAACTCCATGACCGGCGCCCAATCGAATTTGATTGGCAGGGGCGCGGAGGGTTCGGAGTCCGGAGAGGAGTCCGGCACCCTGGAGTCAAGGTCTTCGCAAAGGACAGGGATGGAGTTCGGCTCAATCGCCGTAGAGATCGTAGCCCCTGAGGCGGTGTCCAACCACTCGTCCTCGATCGGGAATACGGCTCTGGATTAAGGGTCGGAGCGGATGCTGGTGCGGCCTCCAGGGCACTGTTCGGCTGCGGAGCTAGGTCATGCCCATCGAGACAGTGCGGCATGCTTGGCTGCGGCTCGAATCCGTCAAAGATCAAGTCTCCGCGGATATCGGTCGTATAGTTCAAACTTCCAAATCTGACCTGATGGCCAGGGGCGTAGCTTTCGATCTGCTCCAGATGGCCAAGTGAGTTGGCCCGCAGTGCAAAGCCGCCGAATACGAAGATCTGTCCGGGGAGAAAAGTCTCACCCTGGACCGCGTCGTTGTTGATGATCGAAGGAGCCATCGGGCCTATCGGTGACGACACAGAGGAACTCTCAATGAAAGCACCAATGTCGGTGTCAAAACCGGCGGAACTACGGTAGGGGGTCCCGAATCATGCGTCTAGGCGGATGGTAACAGGAGACAAGGGACACGATGTTTTTACCCAGATTCGGGCCCTCTCGATGGATGTAATACCCTACTCCTGCTTGATTAATATTGATGATATGGGTAGTACAAGAGTAGATCTACCACGAGATCAAGGAGGCTAAACCCTAGAAGCTAGCCTATGGTATGATTGTTGTTCGATCCCCACGGACTAAAACCCTCCGGTTTATATAGACACCGGATAGGTTAGGGTTACATAGAGTCGGTTACAATGGTAGGAGATCTACATATCCGTATCGCCAAGCTTGCCTTCCACGTCAAGGAAGGTCCCATTCGGACACGGGACGAAGTCTTCAATCTTGTATCTTCATAGTCTTGGAGTCCGACCGTGATGATAGTTCGGCTATCCGGACACCCCCTAGTCCAGGACTCCCTCAGCAACCGTCGCCAATGAAGAGTAGTGTAGATTGGAAGAATCCAACCTGACGACACATGAACACAAACGAACGACGAACAGATCCCAAAAGACCAAAGATAGATCCATCGGAGAAACATCTCCACACGTTCACCGACGGTGCTAGACGCACTACTGGAACGGAGGCTAGGCAATGAAAACCTTATACCATTTTCAGGGAGCCGCCGTCGTCCCGCCTTCTTGAGCTGGACACAAACCCTATCAAAACTCAAAGTAAAATTTAAAAACGGAGCCGTCCCATCGGCAAAGACCGGGATCCATCGCGCCTCCATGGCCCTAAGACCACTGAAGACAAGGCGGACCGGCGGCAGCGCCGACGGGAGGCAAAGAAAACTTGTGATTGAGGAGGCGGCGGCTGCACCTCACGTACAATAGATCTATTTTTTTCCTTGTGTGAACTGCTTTTCGACAGAAGAATATTTGTTTTGCTATATGTTTTTACGAAAGACGGCACAAACACAGTTCATGATGAAAGTTTATTAAACTTGAAACGTTCAAACTTTGATCTGAGCTATTAGAACAAGACATCGCTAACTAAAGAAATTTTCGTTGTAAGGGCATCTCCAAGGGAGACCCACAAACCTCCTTTATATTGCTGGATTTTTTTCTATTTTGGGCCTAGCCCAATAGCAGTTTCAGAAATTCCTAGTAAATCCTAGAGGCCCACGTAGCCCATTTGTGCAAGGCAAGAGGTGGAACTAAAGTTTAGTCCCACATTGCTAGTTTAGAGGGAGTTGGACCTCTTTATAAGGGAGGTTCTTTCCCCACATGTATGAGCATGAGAACAAGAGGGACATTCACACGCGCTCCTCCTACGCCGCCCACCTCGCCACGCCACGCCACGCCTCGCCTCGTCACGACGCGTCGCGCCGCGCCGCGGGTTGCGGGAATGAGCCGAGCCGATGTCTAAATTTTTGCCACGCACTATGGGTATATGAAAGGCCACTCGGGAGCTGGAAAGTTTTTGCTGTAGTGGATATTGAATATGAACGCTGCACCCGGCGCAGCCTCTCGCCTCCTTCTCTTGCGCCTATAAAAGGGAGGTCGCTCCTACCAGAGAGACGCACCAGAAGAACCTCTTCCTCCTCTCGCCACAAGTTCCTGAGCACTGCGCTGCTGCTACGATCTTCCCCATCCCGGCTTGCGGCGTGCACCCTTGAGTCGGGCGATGAGGCCTCCGAAACCGCACCTCTTTGAGTCCTATACGGAGAAGGGTGATAAGGTTTTTGGGAAGCGCTCCGCACGACTACTGACTTCTTCATCACGGACTCCGACGACTACTTCCCCGACGACGACTTCTTCCCTGACGTCGGCAACCTCCTCGACGACATGGCCGGCGAGGACATCGACCCCAAGTCCAGTACAACTGTTGTTGTTGTCCCGTATGTGTCCTTGTCCTTTCTGTTCGAGGTTCTGCCACAGTTCCTTGTTCCTTTGTTTGCCCTACATATGTTAGGTTCTGCTACATATATGATACTTGTCCTGCTGTCTACTCTAGATAAACTTGCCTACAGTTCATATATGCAAATGTTATTTACCTTCTCCCTGTTAGATCGCATGACTAGTTTTATCATTGTTATATTAGTCATGCTTTATCTAATATTTCTGTTAATAAAATCATTTCGTAAATTGCTCATATTTCCAACAATCCAAAAACCTTATTATAGGCAATTTACCCCGAGTGGTTTTGCTGCTTCCATGAGACCTCCTATGTTTGAGGGTATCCACTATAAGAGGTGGCGCGTGAGAGCAGTCTTATGGTTTCAAACCATGAGTTGTTATGACGCCACTCTCGGCAAACCTGAAGGAGAGCTTGATGCTCAACAGGCACAAGCTTTTCAGAAAATGGATACTCTGTTTAAGGCTGCTCTCTTGAGTGTTCTTGGTGAGAACATAGTTGATGCTTATGCGTCAATTGATAATGGAAAAGATATGTGGGATGCACTCAGGCCAAGTTTGGGGTCTCGGATGCTGGCACTGAGCTGTACATCATGGAGCAATTCTATGATTACAGGATGACTGAAGAGCGCACCGTAGTTGAGCAAGCTCATGAGATACAGCCATTTGCTAGAGAACTTGAGCACTTCAGTTGTATGCTACCGGACAAGTTTGCTGCCGGAGGTATCATCACTAAGATTCCTCCTTCGTGGAGGAACTTTGCAACCTTACTGAAGCATAAGAGACAGGAGTTTTCCGTTCCGGATCTCATTGGTACTCTTGATGTGGAAGAAAAGGCGAGAGCAAAGGATACACGTGCTCGAGGCATTGAGGGAGGATCTAGTGCCAATCTGGTACATAAGAAGAACTTCCAGCCCCACAAGTTCAAGAACAAGGGCAAGTTTGATGGTAAAGCAAAGTTTGATGGGAAGAACAAGGATGTGCAACACACGAACTTCAAGAAGAAGAATGACAAGAAGAAAGGTGCTCGTCATGTGTGTGGGGATCCTGATCATTGGGCTCCTAGTTGCCATAATCGCTATGACAAGCGTCACCCTGGGAAAGGCGGCAAGACCGCTAATGTTGTCATTGGAGACACTGACATGAAGGATGTTGGGTATGGTATATTCCCCACTATTCTTTCAGTATGTCATTCTCCTGATTGGTTGATTGACACGGGTGCTAATGTGCATGTATGCGGTGATATTTCCATGTTTTCGTCTTATCGTATCATAGGGGACTTCAACCGTGCTGATGGGCAACGGTTCAAGTGCTTTTGTTCGTGGTGTTGGAACGGTCGATCTGAAGTTTACTTGGGGAAGATCGTCTTGGTGAAGAACGTGCATTATGTCCCCTCCGTCAATAAAAATCTTGTTAGCGGATCTCTTACGTGTAGAGAGATGGCTACAACCTTGTCTTTGAGTCGAATAAATTTGTAATATCCAAGTATGGAACCTTTGTTGGTAAAGGCTATGAGTCAGGAGGCCTGTTTCGTTTATCCTTATCAGACGTTTGCAATAAAGTTGTTAATCATATTTGCAACAATAGTGAATCAAATGTGTGGCATTCACGTCTTTTTCATGTTAACTTTGGTTGCAAGTCGCGACTAGCGAAGTTGAACTTAATCCCTAGTTTCACCACTGTCAAGGTGTCTAAGTGTCAAGTTTGTGTGCAAGCTAAGCAACCTCGTAAGTCTCACACGACTGCAGAAACGAGAAATCTTGCACCACTAGAGCTCATACATTCAGATCTATGTAAAATGAATGGTGTTTTGACAAAAGGTGGAAAGAAATATTTCATGACGTTAATTGACGACTCCACTAGATACTGCCGTGTGTATCTTCCGAAATCCAAGGATGAGGCTTTGAACTTTTTCAAGATCTATAAAGCTGAAGTGGAAAACCAACTTGATCGAAAAATCAAGAGGCTTAGGTCCGACCGTGGTGGAGAGTATTTTTCCAATGAATTTGATGCTTTTTGTGAGGAACATGGTATAGTCCATGAGAGGACGCCTCCCTATTCACCTCAATCAAATGGGTTGGCCGAAAGAAAGAACCGTACTCTAACTGATTTGGTTAACGCCATGTTAGACACGTCGGGTCTCTCCAAGGCATTGTGGGGGGGGGAGGCGATATTGACGGCATGTCATGTCCTAAACCGAGTTCCCACAAAGAACAAAGAGATAACTCCATTCGAGGAATGGGAGAAGAAAAGGTTAAAACTCTCTTATCTACGAACATGGGGTTGTTTGGCGAAACTCAATGCTCCAATTCCAAAGAAGCGGAAGCTTGGACCGAAGACGGTGGATTGTGTTTTCCTGGGATATGCTTTCCATAGCATTGGATATAGATTCTTGGTTGTAAAATCTAAGGTACCTGACATGCATGTCGGTACGATCATGGAGTCGAATGATGCGACTTTCTTTGAAGATGTCTTTCCCATGAAGGATATGGCCACCTCATCTAATCAGGAGATGCCTAGTTCATCGAATCAGGAACCAGTTACAATTACCAAACCTGCCATTTCGATGGAACACTTTGAAAGTCTTGTGGAGGAAAACAATGAAGTTCCTACTAGGAGCAAGAGATGAGGACTGCAAAGTCCTTTGGTGATGATTTTCTTGTGTATCTCATAGATGACACTCCCAGTTCTATTTCAGAGGCCTATGAATCTGAAGATGCTGACTACTGGAAGGAAGCGGTTCATAGCGAGATGGATTCTATCTTGGCGAATGAAACTTGGGAGATAACTGATCGTCCTTATGGGTGCAAACCTATAGGATGCAAACGGGTATTCAAGAAGAAGCTTAGGCCTGATGGTACTATCGAAAAGTACAAGGCTCGGCTCGTGGCTAAGGGTTATACCCAAAAGGAAGGTGAAGACTTTTGATACTTACTCACCTGTGGCTCGACTGACCACTATTCGAGTTCTACTTTCACTAGTTGCCTCGCATGGTCTTCTCGTTCATCAAATGGATGTTAAGACTACTTTCCTAAATGGAGAGTTGGACGAGGTAATTTATATGGAACAACCAGATGGGTTTGTACTAGATGGTCAGGAAGGAAAAGTGTGCAAGTTGTCAAGTCTTTGTATGGACTCAAGCAAGCACCCAAACAAAGGGCATGAGAAGTTTGAAAGAACTTTAACAGCTGCAGGCTTTGTTGTAAACGGTGACAAATGTGTGTACTATCGCCATGGTGGGGGCGAGGGAGTTATCCTTTGCTTGTATGTTGATGACATACTTGATTTTGAACAAATCTGAATGTTATTAAGGAGGTCAAGGATTTCCTATCTCGTTGTTTTCAGATGAAGGATTTAGGAGTGGCTGATGTCATTCTGAACATCAAGTTATTGAGAGACGATGATGGTGGGATTACATTGCTTCAATCTCACTATGTGGAAAAGATCTTGAGTCGCTTTGGCTATAGTGATTGCAAGCCCTCTCCAACACCATATGATGCGAGTGTGTTACTTCGAAAGAATCAAAGAATTGCTAGAGGTCAATTGAAATATTCTCAGATTATTGGCTCGCTTATGTACTTAGCCAGTGCTACAAGACCTGACATCTCTTTTGCTGTTAGCAAACTGAGTCGGTTTGTCTCAAAACCAGGAGATGTGCATTGGAAAGCTCTAGAAAGAGTTTTGCGTTATTTGAAAGGCACTGCGAATTATGGAATTCACTATACCGGGCACCCAAAGGTGCTTGAAGGGTATAGTGACTCAAACTGGATCTCAGATGCTGATGAGATAAAGGCCACGAGCGGTTATGTATTCACTCATGAAGGTGGCGTTGTTTCCTGGAAGTCTTGCAAGCAGACCATCTTAACGAGGTCAACAATGGAAGCAGAACTCACAGCACTAGATACAGCTACGGTCCAAGCAGATTGGCTTCGCCGGCTCTTGAATGACTTGTCGGTTGTTGAGAAACCTGTACCGGGTATCCTTATGAACTGCGACAATCAAACTGTGATCACGAAAGTGAGCAGCTCAAAGGATAACATGAAGTCATCAAGACACGTTCAGAGAAGGTTAAAGTCTGTCAGAAAATGAGAAACTCCAGAGTTATTGCATTGGATTATATCCAAACGTCTAAAAATCTGGCAGATCCTTTTACTAAGGGTATATCACGTAATGTGATAGATAATGCATCAAGGGAGATGGGTATGAGACCCACAATATGAGTTGTTCACAGTGGTAACCTTTCTTTGTGATCGGAGATCCCGTGAATTAGATGTGGAAGACAAGTTGTTGGTCAACTGAGAGGAGAGTATCCTTACTATTTACAATACCACTCCATGAAGATGCAATACTCTCCTAATCTGCATGGCAGGTTGATGTGTATCTTAATGTGTTCTAAGTGGCTCATTGAAGCAGAGATGTCGTCCTGCAGAACATCTTTTGAAGAACACACCTATATGAGTCTGATTGTCAAACGTCGCAATTTATGAGAGTAGGGTTCTCTCTAGTAAACTCATGAAAGGTCACGGAGTATGACGCATAAGCTCCACCATGAGGAAGACCCACAGTAGCCACGTATCGGCCAAGGCTTTATGTGAAGCTAGATTCGTAAAACTTGCGATTCAAGGCCCAGTCCACTGTTCAAGTTGCTTACTAGTGTAGCATAGAGTTCTAGGTGGAAATTCAACTTAACAGTCTCCACTGCAGTACCGGTATATAAAACAGTGTTTTGGAATCAAAGGCAAATTTTGTGTACCTCTGGGATCTGGTGGGGGATTGCTGGAATTTTGTCTATTTTGGGCCTAGCCCAATAGCAGTTTCAGAAATTCCTGGTAAATCCTAGAGGCCCACGCAGCCCATTTGTGCAAGGCAAGAGGTGGAACTAAGGTTTAGTCCCACATTGCTAGTTTAGAGGGAGTTGGGCCTGTTTATAAGGGAGGTTCTTTCCCCACATGTATGAGCATGACAACAAAAGGGACATTCACGCGCGCTCCTCCTCCACCGCCCGCCTCGCCACGCCTCACCTCGTTACGACGCGCCGCGCCACGCCGCGGGTTTGAGCCGAGCCGATGTCTTAATTTTTGCCACGCACTACGGGTATACGAAAGGCCACTCGGGACCTGGAAAGTTTTTGCTGTAGTGGATATTGAATACGAACACTGCACCCTTCGGCTGCTGCCTCTTCGTTTCGTCTCCCTCGATCCCTTCAGCTCCCGGCGCAGCCTCTCGCCTCCTTCTCTTGCGCCTATAAAAGGGAGGTCGCTCCTCCCAGAGAGACGCACCAGAAGAACCTCTTCCTCCTCTCGCCACAAGTTCCTGAGCACTGCGCTGCTGCTACGATCTTCTCCATCCCGGCTTGCGGCGTGCACCGCAGGTCGGGACAGTAGGCCTCCGAAACCGCACCTCTTTGAGTCCTCAGATGGGAGAAGGGTGATAAGGTTTTTGGGGAGGCGCTGCTGGCGACATCGACTTCTTCATCACGGACTCCGACGACTACTTCCCCGACGAAGACTTCTTCCCCGACGTCGACAACCTCCTCGACGACATGGCCGACGAGGACATCGACCCCAAGTCCAGTACAACTGCTGTTGTTGTCCCGTATGTGTCCTTCTCCTTTCTGTTCGAGGTTCTGCCACAGTTCCTTGTTCTGTTGTTTGCCCTACATATGTTAGGTTCTGCTACATATATGATACTTGTCCTGCTGTCTACTCTAGATAAACTTGCCTACAGTTCATATATGCAAATGTTATTTACCTTCTTCCTGTCAGATCGCATGACTAGTTTTATCGTTGTTATATTAGTCATGCTTTATCTAATATTTCTGTTAATAAAATCATTTGGTAAATTGCTCATATATTCAACATATATGTTTGAGAGGACATTTCTGTTCACTTTTGCAATTCAATGGGACCCGTATTGGTTCGTGAAGTAGTCTAGACGTCCAAATTCTGGTATTATGAAGACAAACATGAAGAAGCTTTGCAGGAGTCCGGACATCCGGCTGACCAATAAAAAAACAACACCTGCCTCTCTCTCCCTTCGCGCAGCCTTCTCTCTCGGAGCCGCGTCGCCCCAACACTGCAGCCATCACATCCCCCCTGCCGCGCCACACCCGCGGAGCTCGGCCTCCTGACCCGCTCTCTCCTCGCGCTCGCACAGCCGCCGGCCAAGCTCGGAAGACCGCCGCTGCCTCGCAGCAAAAAGGAACGTGCTCGTCCGGGTACACGCGCTGCCGGCGTTGGCTGCTTGCCGGCCACGGCGCTGGCCCATGGGACGACGCCCACTACTTGTGGAGCTGCAGGTCTCGTCGACTCCGCCTCCCTCGCCACCGGCGCCAGCTACAGCAGCCAGCAGCAGCTCGCGGCATGAAGCCACTGGCCGGCTAGCGCGCTTGAAAGCAAGTTTACATTATACTACTATGGTGTAGTGCTAGCTAGCTAGGTGTCCGTCAGGCCTCGTTTGGTTCCGGGGGATCCTGGGGGGATCCCCGTTATTTCCCTGGGTGGGATAACCATGGGCTGAGTTGTCCCGGGGGAGTGGACGGCGCCATTTGGTGACACGCGGAGGGGAAAGACCCCTGCCTTTCCGCGGCCCATCCCGGGGATAGATCGCCCGGTGTCGATAGGTCAGGGAGAAAACCCTCGAGTCAGCTCGCTCTCTCGCGACCGACAAGCGCCGTCGACCAAGATCCTCCTCCGCATGCGAGCTTTTTCGCCGGCGACCGAAGCGACGTCCCTCGACCTCCTCCACCCGGTGCTCAGCATCCACGCTTCGCTCCTCCAGTGTCAGCGGCAGCGATGGGCCGCGGCCGTCACCCTCCTCCTTCCCCGGATCACCCTCTGATTATTTTCAAATCCTGATTATTTAATCAGTTTGCAAGTTCATTGATTTCCTCTGATTATTTTCAAATCCTGGAATTATTTGTAATGTCCTCGACATTCTTATGCATTTTGCAGAATTATTTTGTGGTTTTTGTTTAGACGTTTTTGGGAATTACATGTGGAATTGGCCTGTTTTCTAATGTTTATTAGTATTAAAAATATATCTGCTATGTAATTCAAACGCTAGAACTATTCGTTTTTCCCTATCCACCTGTTACCAAATGGCAAAGGAAATATCCCCCATGGTAGTAGGGGGGATCCCACGTGCCAGGGAAATCCCCCCGTTGGGGTTTTGCTGCCCTGGGAATGCTCACGCTGCAACCAAACGAGGCCTCACAGTCTTCATGCATGGTACCCCTGTCCGACCCGCCAGCTGGCTAGGTGGCCGTCGTCTTCATACATGGGATGGCGCCCGCGCCCGAGCCACGAGCTAGCCGCGCACTGGATTTGGAGGGCAGGGCGAGGCTGCTGCTACTCGGGCATGTGGTCGCTGCGATGGTGGCGGTGCTCGTCGCCGGTGTCCTGGCCGGGTCGTTGTGTATTACCTCGCCCCACGCCGCACACCAAAATGTTTGATAAAATGTCTGACAAAATAGAGATCAACCTTTGCAGCTAGCGTTGGATTGAACGCTTGCGTATCAGTCTCCGGACCTTGCTCTGTAGCCTGCGCCTGCGGTTCTTCTCCTGAAACTGAATGCTGACCACAGTAGATGATGCGTCGTTGATAAAGCAATCCCCCACAGTAGAAAGGCATTTTGAGTTTTGGGTCATATAGCGGGCAGTGCAGGTACTACCCAGTTGCGAACTCAAGACATGGTAGAAATGAACGAACAAGTATTTCAAGACTCATATAACTTCAGATAAAGCAACAAAAGAAAATGCCTTTCATGGAAATGGAATAGTCTAAAAGCTACAGTAAGATAATTTTCCACTTCTACCTACATTCAGTACATTCAGAGGAAAGGAAAGCCAGCAGAAGGAATTCTGTCACCCTATGCGTTAACTCTTTTGATTTTCTCTTTTCTGTAGCACTGAGATTTTTCTTTCTTACAAAAATATATAATATAAAGATGAGAAAAATGGGAAGGGCGAACAGACAATTGCTACAAGGTCGAAGCTGCTGGGTGAGAGGAGAACAATATCACTCCAACCAGCTGACAGCCGTCACTCTAGGGCTTCACTTTCATGTACAATTTAGAGTAAATGAATGTCATACCGAATCGAAGTAGCTGAGCCCTGACAATATGTTAGTCGAAGATTCCGAAACTCTGAAGCAGGCGCACCAAGGAGCAACCTCAGTCAATCCTTCAATGCTGTGCAACTCACCCGTTATCGCAACCTCAGTCAATCCTTCAATGCTGTGCAACTCACCCGTTATCTCCATCTATGTACACAAAACTACAGTCCTGCAATGCAATGTCTACGATACGGGTACTCAGAACGATGTTATACTTGGAAAACCGAAGTTCTGGTATGTTCTGATTTGACCATCATGGCCTGCTGTCACGATCACTAAGCCCCAGGCCGGCGGACTCGGAGCTTGATCAACATCACCGGGATGGGTTGTATTAGACTTGGGGCTTTGTTTTGTTTTTGTCATCAATTCTTCGGGCCAAGTCGCGCCATTGTTACATAAATTGTTGCTCTGGTCCTGAACAGCAGGAATCGCATCCTCTTTAGCAGGTTCAGATCCAAGTACATGACCATTACCAGCCACACAGTCCAAGTTATCTTCCTTCCTGGAGATAGCTCTATTAGTCATTCTGGCGCCAGCACAAGGCCAAGCAACAGCAACTGTTACTCTCTCACAGCGGAAGTTCTCATGGGTATTCGTGACAGGAACAATGTTCTTCTTTCTGCTTGGTTTGGAATCATCACTGTATCTCCAGATATATACACGTGAATCCTCACTCGCAGAAATAATGTACCTCCCGTTTGCGGCTGAACAAGCTGAGATTTGGCTGCTGGTGTTCTGAAACCCTGAAAAACGATAATAGTAACCAACTGGCAGAATAGAAAAAGGTTCATTTTCTTGAAAGTTGAAATAGATAGCGAGTGTTGTAAAGGGAAAGATTGTGTGGAAGTCAGGCTCATCAACAGCACGCAGGGGATGGGCTGGGTGGATGCGGTGCTATTGGACCAAACCAATTGTCACAGGAAGCTGAATCGATATGATATGCACCAATGTGGACATTACCAAGCTCAGTTTACCTACCTTTGAACTTGTGAAGTAGTTCGAAGCCATCAACGACTCGGATTCTTGAGTCCGCAGATGTGACAATGACCTTTGAAGAACTTCCTGGGATAAACTATTGAGGAACTATCATTCAGTGTCAGTACATAATGGGACAGGACAAATATCTCAAGTATGCCAGGTGCGTGAGATAAGTACCTGGAATCCTGTGATTTTCTTCTGACTGGATCTCTTTTTCTTGAGTTGCAGGTCAATTTGTTTCTTGTAACAAAGCATATTATCTAGTCACAAAATATAAAAATATTAGGCATGTAAAACATATAAACTTCAGTTTGCACAACTGGATAACAACAGCGAATGCAATCTTTAGATAACAGCACTAGCCGAGTCCTCAGAAAAAAAGGGGTCACAGCAGCAAAACAATGCAACCAAATGAGAGAGGGACAGATATATACCAGACGTGTCATACACGTGGCAATTGCCCTTGTGGGAGCCAATGAGTGCACTCTGCAGAAAATATAACATGTTAGAATGAACATGCAATAAGCCAATAAATCTTGTTGACCAATTTAGAACTATGAAATAAGTCAAACCTGTCCATCGGGGGAATAACATGCGGCAGTAATCATCTCATGTAGATCAACCCAATCAACAATTTCACGTTTCGGTATACTCCAGATTCGAACTTTCTCATCCAGAGAACCACTAATGAAGTATCTATCATCAACAGGGTTGAACTGGATGCAAGTCACTGAATCAAGAAATGATATGAGAAATTTCAGGACAGTGCTATCAGTGCGTTTAAGCGCACATGGAGAGAAATCTTCTGAAAGCATAGTTCTTAGTTCTTACCATAGTCACTGTGGGAGAAGGCTTTCAAACAGTAAGTGCTTGACATGTGCCACAACCGTACAGTTTTATCCATTGATGATGAAAGCAAGTACTGCACATCAGTTACAAAAGGAAGCTCAGGGACTGGAATAACTGGTAACAAAAATAAACCATAACAAATTGTGCTGCTACATTCCTAGAATTATCGCTTGGATAGGTGATTATATCAGAGGTCCCTGATTTCAAAATTAGCTTGGAATGCATTAACTTCAATAATAAGTCAACATTGTAGATGGAATCGGTTAATTTGCAAATTCGGTATTCGTCTTTCATGCAGCTGATTCCCCCAATGAATTGTTGAATGCGCCTTTTGTCACATGGCTACAAATTTAAGGGCATATAAACCTAGTTTGAACTTTTGGGACCAAAGTAAATCCAGGTACATACTGAAGGATCTCTATGATGCAATATATTCAGAAGCAGAATGTCCTTCGCATATTTATTTATTTATTAGCGTACTCGGAAGAGACTACTAGAGCTTCTTGCGTAGAAACCTGAAAGTACATGTTCAGGTTCTTTCCCATGGACGGCAGCTTGGGCTAGCGAATTGAATTTACAATGATATGCACAGCATGGTAAGAAATTGAAGTCAACATTCAGCTAGCGAGTAATTTTTTTGGGCGAGATGGCCAATGTCCTAGTTAGTACTATACTGTATAACGCACTGCAAGCTGAAGTTCATTTGAAATTACACACCATGCTGAGTTGGCGCTAAACACGAACAAATTTAGATATGCCAAGGAAGTATACATAGTCAGGAAACCTGAGTTAAGTAGACAAGCGATGGAGTAATTAACCAGCGGTACTTTAACGGTATTGCCAAGAAATATTATTTTTATCAATTTTCTCTTCTCTGTGTGCATGTTTCCACACACTCAGGTGTGCAAACGGGTGCGGGTATGGTCGCGAATATTTTTTGGACAAGATGGCCAATGTCCTAATTAGTACTAAACTATAACACACTGCAAGCTGAAGTTCAATTAAAATTGCACCTCCATATACAATTTGCGCTATAAATGTAAATTTAGAGATGTGAAGGAAGTATAAATGACCAAGAAACCCGATTAAGTGGCGGATGATGGAGTAATTAACCAGAGGTACTTAAATAATATTTCCGAGAAAATCGTCATTTATCCTTTTCTCTTCTTTTGTGTGAGTGCGCGTATCTGTGTGTGGTGGTCAGAAATTCAGAATGGCCGAAGTAATATGCAAGTGCACACAGTTGCCCCAATGCTGGTGCCACCCCCGCTCACAGCTTAAAACATCTCATAATAGTTTTTCGGAATCTGATCTTGTGTCACTGATGAAGGTTTGACACTCTCCTATCACTCTCTATCCAAGCAAACAGTGCAAAATTTACATGTCTGCCATCCCGGTGTCTTGGCTCTAGCCAATCCACTTTTAAATTTGACATGGAGTAAAACAAAGTGCTTCAATAAATGGAACCAATTGGAACAATAGATACATAATAAATAATGCAATTTGCTAGAGCTCAAGGGTTTACATGTGTTGGTTCTCATTAAGTCTTAATGTGATAAATGAGCAAGAAATAAAGCAAACAGCGAACCAACATTGCAAAACTGACAAGACAAGGTTTGTAACTACTTATACTCTTCAACGAACCTTGTTAAATTTATATGACGTAGTCTTCCAGCTAGGCTCTGGACATGATTATTTTCAAATAATTCAACAGATTAATGTGTATTTGTTACGTATGTGTAGTACATGACCCAGCACCAAGTTAGGGACAAGATCCTCATATTTTATCAATTAAGAAGAATCCAGATACGATAAGATAAGAGTTCAAATCTCACATCCATCTTGTGGATCAATTAAGTCGTCCTATACAATTGGACTCTCGTACACCTCTGATCAAGCAAGAAAGTAGAAGAACAGTTCTTCTACCTAGCCCCCGGGGTGGCCACAGTCCTTACCTCTCTCAAAAGTCCTAGTTCATAAGTCTTTTGCTTCAACTTCAGATTGCCTAATCCTGAACAGCTAGATTTACATTTCTAATACCAGCATTGTACACCAGATCAGGATGCCACCTTGACAAGTTAAGACGACGTGGTGTCCCTAGTCTGATAACTATGTCTGGTTTTCCATTTCTAAATACAGAAATGTACTCCCTCCGTAAAGAAATACTAGACTTTTAGATCACTAGAGAGGGAGTAGTTATTATCTAATCACTGGGACTATTGTCCATTCTGAACTTCATTCTACTCAAAGAACTTTCTGCATCTCAAGATTACAGTCAAAACTAGTATTCGCACATTGGAATTGAAGCAAGACTACAACGTGTTAGCTTTACCTGAGATTTGGACCAGCAGAGATCAAGCACATCCTTTAAATGCCCTGCGAAGGTTATAACAGGCTTCTCAGACAGTGCAAACACATGCTCTGGCACCATCAACTGGTCTGAGCCCCCATATCTCCGACTGTGCAGATCCTTTGCCGGCAGCTTCTTCTCCCAATTGCTGCCCTCTGTAGCAAATGATGCTAACATTGGGTCCGGTGACTCATCACATAGCACGGCGGCGAAAGGATTGCAGGTCCCATTATCTTCCACCTCCCTCTCCTCCTTCATCATTCCAGAGTGCAACACCTCCCAAACATGGATCACACAATCCTCTCCAGCAGTTGCAAGGTATCGCCCATCAGGACTAAACTTGATGCTCCAGATGGACCCTTTGTGCCCATGTATCTGCTGGCTCATGAACAGGGCAGTGAGCTCCTTGTATGACTTGCCGTTGTGCCGCACCTTGACACGGTCTGGACCATGGCGTGCAACACCATCCTGGCTGTCTTCGGTAGCCGAGCTGGAGTGGCGACCACCCTTCTCTGAGGACGTGTCCTTGTCGTCGCCGCGGCGGTCACGTGAATAGGTGACCATGGAGCCAGCCGCACTGCGGATGGTGTGGAGCCAGCTGCTGCGCCGCCTAGAACGCGCCCCGCCATTGCTGGAGCCGGAGCTGGACCTCTCCATGGGGGTTGAGGCGCCACTTTGGGAATTGGAGTTTGGGTTGGAGTTGGTGACGCTTTGGCGGCGCATGAGCTCCTGGACGATGGGGGAGCGGCCGATGAATAGCTCGAACTCCTCCACGGTAAGTTGGCGGCCGGTACCAACCTCGCGGAGCCCGGACTCCTCCCTCACCACGAACTCGCTGCCGTCGTCGAGGTTCCTGATCAAGCAGCTTGGGTCCTCCTCGACCGCCTCCAGCGTGGCACTGGCATCTGATGCGTCGGACGAGGTGGGGCGCAAACGGCCGCCTCCAACCGGAGGCTTCGCGGTGGAGGCCCCGTCCGATCTGGACCGCGAAACGGGAGAAGCCGGCCGCGGTCCCACATCGTCGTAGGAGGCGGATCGGCCCATCTCGAATCGCGCGAGGGAAGGGTCCCCCGCGAGCCCCATCAGCTGGAGCAGGCGGTGGCGGCGCTCCTGGATGGGCGCCGGCTGGGAGGTCCAGAGGTCGAGCGCCGCGGCATCGTAGCGGCGGCTGCGGCGCGGGAGGTCGACGCCGTCGTCGTCCGAGGCAGAGGTGGAGGAGGCCGAGGAGGAGAGGATGCGGTCGAGCGACTCGTAGAAGAGCTCCTCCGTGTCCTCCTCCCTCCTCCCCAGCACCTCGTCTTCCCCGCTCATCGGGCGGCGCGCCTTGGGCGCGGCCGCGGAGATCGGGGCCGCGCGCGCGCCCGGGGTGCTCGAGGAATTGCGCGACAGTGGGAGGGGGCGGCGTGGGCGAGGCGAGGGGGGGGGGGGGGGGGTGGGGGGGGATGGCGAAGTCGTAGCAGCAAAGTGGCGTCAGATCCAGCAGTTGGCCACTCCCTGCCGCGCGCGACAGCTTAATCGCGACCCGCTGTTGCCTCCCTCCTCCCTGATCCTCTCCTTTCCTTTCCCCCGCCGTCTTACTTAAGGGTGGTTGGCGCTCGCGTCGCCGTCGCTGCTGTCATCGCGGTAAAATGTCCTCTCCTCTCCCTCACCTGCGCTCATGGTGGTGATGGTGGTGCGGTGTCGTTACTGCCTGCCGGTTTCTACTGTGTACTGCCCGGTGGTAACTGGCGGAGGCAGAGGCAGAGGCGAAGCGTTCTCCGCTCGGGACGGGCGAGTTAAATTCGGTGCCGTCGGGGCCAGCCTGGCAGTGAGGGAGTAAATTTTGTTCCGTCCGGTCCGACAGGGGTAAGGGCATCTCCAGCCGTTATCCCTGCGGCGTCTAAAAGCGCTACCGGCGCGAACCGACGCAAAAACGACCGCAGGGTGAGTCGGTCCTCACCGTCTGGCCCTGGCCGTCATTACTAGCGCCAGATTTAAAAAAAAACCGCTCGGCGAAGTTATAATAAAACTAGTTATATTTCGCCAATCATGGCAAGTTTCACGAAATTGGCCCAAACATTACATTAACCTAATCTAAAGTAAAAGAAAGTGGTCAAGTCGCCGCCATTGCCGCCGCCATCGCTGCCGCCGGCCTTTTCCTCCTTGACGCTGGTGCCTCGCTGACCTCGCGCGCCGCTTGGCGAACAGCGGCGGTTGCCGTCGTCGTTGCGTCGCCGTCGCATAAGACGACGACTTCGCTTTCCTCGCGCTTCGCTGCGGCGCTCTCGGCGGGCGAGGGCGGCGACCGGGCGCCTTCTCCTTCTCCCTGCGCGCTTTCTCCAACGCAATGGAGTCTCGGGCGCCCATTCGAGGGCGGCGCTGCCGCTGCCGAACTCCACGTTCACCGGCGCCACTTCGCCCGTTTTCATCAAGGCCACTTCCGCTCGCTTTTTGGCTTGACGAAGCGCGAGGAGCGACGAGGACGAGGCGCCACCGCCTCGTTGATGATTTATGCCGGCCGCGAAAGCGTTGCTGCCGAGCGGGCGTTTCGCTGCTGGTTTCGCCTTTGACGCCGAAAGCAATGACGGAGAGCCGGAGGAATGGAAAGAAGAGCGCGAGGAGGAAGAAGAGGAAGCGCCAACCTCCTGGCGCCCATGGCCCGGCAGCGTCGGTCTTGCGTCGGCGGCCGCCACTCGCCGTGGTACGCCAACGGCGGTCGTTGCCGCCCTCGAGGTACGTGAGCACGCCCTCGAGTGTGCGGCGGGGGACGCCCGCAGGTGGCGCCCTCGTTATTCTGCCGGCCGACCACCGGAGGGCGCCGTTGGTGGGACGTAAGCGCTGCTTGGCGGCGCTGAAATACGCCGCCTGTGCCGCGTGGTTGTCGGCGGCGGCGTGGGGAGGAGCGTTGGCGTCGATGAGGACGCGCGACGATCTCGACCTCCTCGGCAGTACCTCGGCCGCCGCAGCGTCGGCAACGGGGAATGGGCACTCCCGGCCGAGCCTCCACCCGCTGGCCAGCGCGCATGTCCGTGGCGCTGGATGTTCGGCCGAACAGAGCCAGACTCTGCTCGCAGAGCGAACGGCGGCCGGTTGCTGGCCGCCGCCTCCGGAAAGCTGCTCGCCATGGCGACGGGCGGGCGGGCTCGGGAGAGGTAGAGGGAGGTCAAGGGCTGGCGCCGGGAGAGGCGAGAGGGGAGGGCTGGACGGCGTAGGCGGGGCCGCGTGGGCACAGCGAGTGGAGGCCGCCGCTTTATAGCCGAGCCGCGCCTGTGTACGCTGCAGGCGAGGGAGGCGCGGCACGCCGTCCTGCGGAAGCGCCGCCCGTGAGGAATCAATGGCAAGGCTGACCATGGCAGCCTTGCCATTGATTCCCCGCGGAACCGAGGCCGTTGGGGAAGACGAGGCGCCGAAGTCGCCGACGCTGGCCGCCCGCGATTTTTTCAGCACCAAAACAGTTCGCCGGCGCCTCGCGCGCGCCAAGGCCGGTTTGGGCTGGGTCCGGGCTGTTTTCGCCCAAGCCGGGCGAAAATCGGGCCCTGGGCGCGACCGGGCCGTTTTTCCCGGCGCGCCAAAAAAATCGCCTGGGGAGGCCTTCCTGGGGGCGCGGCTGGAGATGCCCTAACAACCGCCCGCGCCGTTTCCGATCGCAGCCGTGTCGCTGGTGTTTTTATGACGCCGCTATGTGGACAAGGCAACGAGATGATTGCATTCACGGCTCGCCAGAAAGAGTGAGTACAATTGTTTTGCCCTTCCCTTTTTGTGTGGATGCTATGCGCCGGTCGACCGGCCCAAATTTCAGCCGATCGCGGTGCTGCCATGTTGGATGTTGTATAATCTTTCTTCATCTTCGATCTGAACACAACACTTCCACCAGCGCTCGCCGGCAACCCGTGTTTTTTTTTGCGGGTGAACCCGTGTTGTCGCACTCGCCCCGCGCTTGTCCTCAAACATGTGCTCGCCGGCAACCCGCGCGGCCCCGTGCTCGCCATAATGTCGATTCCAAAGGCCGTCGAGTGCGGTTGTGGCATGCCGGTCTCTAGTCGTCGCGTGGCATCGCTGCGTGTCATTGTCACCGTAAGCGGGACCATCGCCTCGCAGCTCGACAACGGTTGCAGCGCAATCTCGTGTCGATCGTGATTTGGACAGTGTTTGTGCCGGTTGCAGCAAAACAATAGCATGGTTCCGGAAAAACAATACCATAGTCCAACAAAACAGAAAAAATGCATGGTTCCAACAAAACAAATGCATGGTTTCAACAAAACAAATCATGGTTTCAACAAACTCGCCGATTCCAACAAAAATAATGGCTCATCTTCGATGGCTCGCAGCACAAATTCCGGCCGGTCCCAGCAAAAAAAAACTAGTTTCATAAGAAAAATGGATCGCCATCCCCGGTCGCATCACGTCTGTCCTAGCAAAACAACTTGTCGGTTGTAGCTCAATGTTTTGTCGGTTGCAGCATGTTCGACTGGCCTCTGTGTCATCACCTCGCTCCAGCATCGACGATTGCCGGTTGCAGCACAGGTGGCCACCGTCTTCGGCTCCCTGACGTATCGCTTGTAGCACTGGGCACCTCCGATCCCAGCGAAACGCGGCCACACCCCTGAGCGCCACATTGTCGTCTGATAAGTCTCCAACGTATCTATAATTTTTTATTGTTCCATGCTATTACAGTATCAATCTTGGATCTTTTTGTATGCATTTACAAGCAATTATATATATCATTTTTAGGACTAACCTATTAACTTGGTGCGCAGTGTTAGTTGATGTTTTTTTGCCTGTTTTTAGTTTTCCAGAATATCAGTACGAAACGAAGTTCAAATGTCACGAAACTTTTTAGAGATTTTTCTGGACATAAGAGACCCTGGAAGCTTCGGGAGAGGATCAGAAGATGGAGCAATGGCCCACGAGGCATCAAGGCGCGCCCTGGTGGCTCGTGGGGCCCACGTGGCTCCATTTGACCTATCTCCGTCTCTATAAATTCTCTAAAATCGAGAAACCAACATAGAGCCAGCCGAAATACTTTTTTTGCCCCCACAAATTCCTGTTCTCGTGAGATCTCATCTGGAGGCCTTTTCCGGCACTCTGCCGGAGGGGGAATCAATCACGGAGGGGCTCTACATCAACCTTGTTGCCCTTCCAATGATGTGTGAGTAGTTTACCACGGACCTACTGATAACCAACAAGTATAGGGGATCGCAACAGTTTTTGAGGGTAGAGTATTCAACCCAAATTTATTGATTCGACACGAGGGGAGTCAAAGAATATTCTCAAGTATTAGCAGTTGAGTTGTCAATTCAACCACACCTGAAAGACTTAATATCTGCAGCAAAGTATTTAGTAGCAAAGTAGTATGAAAATAACGGTAACGGTGGCAAAAGTAACAAAGAGCGCTTTTGTAGCAATCGTAATAAAGGGCAACGGAAAAGTAACTAAGAAAAATCAATATGTGAAAAGCTCATAGGCAATGGATCAATGATGGATAATTATGTCGGATGCGATTCCTCATGCAACAGTTATAACATAGGGTGACATAGAACTAGCTCCGGTTCATCAATGTAATGTAGGCATGTATTCCAAATATAGTCATACGTGCTTATGGAAAAGAACTTGCATGGCATCTTTTGTCCTACCCTCCCGTGGCAGCGGGGTCCTATTGGAAACTAAGGGATATTAAGGCCTCCTTTTAATAGAGTACCACACCAAAGCATTAACACTTAGTGAATACATGAACTCCTCAAACTACGGTCATCACCGGGAGTGGTCCCGATTATTGTCACATCGGGGTTGCCGGATCATAACACATAGTAGGTGACTATTGACATGCAAGATAGGATCAAGAACTCACATATATTCATGAAAACATAATAGGTTCATATCTGAAATCATGGCACTCGGGCCCTAGTGACAAGCATTAAGCATAGCAAAGTCATAACTGTTGGGGAACGCAGTAATTTAAAAAAAATCCTATGCACACGCAAGATCCATCTAGGTGATGCATAGCAACGAGAGGGGTGAGTGTTGTCCATGTACCCTCGTAGACCGAAAGCGGAAGCGTTATGACAACGCGGTTGATGTAGTCGTACGTCTTCATGATCCGACCGATCCTAGTACTGAAAGTACGACACCTCCGTGATCTACACACGTTCGGCTCAGCGACGTCCTACGAACTCTCGATCCAGCTGAGTGTCGAGGGAGAGCTTCGTCAGCACGACGGCGTGATGACAGTGATGATGAAGTTAACGATGCAGGGCTTCGCCTAAGCACTACAACGATATGACTGAGGTGAAATCTGTGGAGGGGAGCACCGCACACGGCTAAGACAACTCTCAACTTGTGTGTCTATGGGGTGCCCCCCTCCCCCATATATAAAGGAGTGGAGGAGAGGGAGGGTTGGCCCTCTATGGCGTGCCCAAGGGGAGTCCTACTCCCACCGGGAATAGGATCCCCCCCTTCCCTAGTTGGATTAGGGGGAGAGAGGGGGAAGGAAAGGGGGGCTGCCCCACCCAATTCGTATTGGGCTTGGGGGCGCACCCCCTCCTAGGCTCCCTTCTCCTCTCTCTCACTATGGCCCAATAAGGCCCATATACTTCCCGGGGTTCCAGAACCTCTCTCAGATCTGCAGAATGCCCGAACTCACCCGGAACCATTCCGATGTCCAAACATAGTCATCCAATATATCGATATTTATGTCTTGACCATTTTGAGACTCCTCGTCATGTCTGTGATCATATCCGGGACTCCGAACAACCTTCGGTACATCAAAACACATAAACTCATAATACCGATCATCACCGAATGTTAAGCGTGCGGACCCTACAGGTTTGAGAACTATGTAGACATGACCGAGACTCGTCTCCGTTCAATAACCAATAGTGGAACCTGGATGCTCATATTGGTTCCTACATATTCTACGAAGATCTTTATCGGTCAAACCGCATAACAACATACGTTGTTCCCTTTGTCATCGGTATGTTGCCCGAGATTCGATCGTCGGTATCTCAATACCTAGTTCAATCTCGTTACCAGCAAGTCTCTTTACTCGTTCCGTAATGCATCATCCTGCAACTAACTCATTAGTCACATTTCTTGCAAGGCTTATAGTGATGTGCATTACCGAGAGGGCCCAGAGATACCTCTCCAAAACACAGAGTGACAAATCCTAATCTCGATCTATGCCAACCCAACAAACACCATCGGAGACACATGTAGAGCATCTTTATAGTCACCCAGTTACGTTGTGACGTTTGATAGCACACTATGTGTTCCGCCGGTATTCGGGAGTTGCATAATCTCATAGTCATAGGAACATGTATAAGTCGTGAAGAAAGCAATAGCAACAAACTAAACGATCAAGTGCTAAGCTAACGGAATGGGTCAAGTCAATCACATCATTCTCTAATGATGTGATCCCGTTAATCAAATGACAACTCTAATGCAAGAGTGTAGGGCCACTGATGGAACACTAGCATCCTATACTAAGCAAAGAGGATAAAGGTGTAAAGGTAACAACAAGAGTAGCAAGGACAAAGCTATGCAAAGAAAGATAGGATTAATCGAAAGCAAAGAATATGCTACACTACTCTAATGCAAGCACCATAGAGAAGAATAGGCGATATCTGGTGATCAGGGGGGGCTTGCCTGGTTGCTCAGACAAGAAGGAGGGGTCATCGGTGACGTAGTCGACCATAGGGGCATCAGCATCGTCACGGGGTCTACCTGAGAGAAGAGGGGGGAGAAACAATAAATACATAGCAAGCAAGTGCATAACAGGACAACAAGCAGAGCTAGACGTGTTCTAACGCGGTATGAGGTGATACCGGTGAAGGGGGGAAACATCCGGGAAAGTATTCCCGGTGTTTCGCGTTTTCGGACAGATGAACCGGAGGTGAAAGTTGCGTGTTTGCTATGCTAGGGATGTGTGGCGATTTAACGGGCTGCGATCCGGATTCATCTCGGCTGCTCGAGTAACTTTCATGTACAAAGTTTTTCCATCCGAGCTACGGTTTATTTTATATTAATTTTAAAAGATTTAATTCATTTTTAGGATTTATTTGATTATTTAAATTCAACATTATCTGTAATAAAGTGCATGCCGATGTCAAGATGACGTCAAAGAACCAACACAAAGCGCTGATCGTTAACTTACGTGTGGGTCCCATTCGTTATTGATTGATTAGTCTAATTAGGGTTTAATTAAACTATCTACTTAATTAGATTAATTAAACAGGATTAATTAACTTAATAAATTCATTAACTATTTTAATTACTAATTAATTAATCATTAATTAATTAATTAATTAACTATTTATTTTTATTTCGTTTTTTTAAACGTTTTGGAGTGGGGCCCCATTGTCATAGGGCCACTGGGGTCTATCGGGCGCCAGCGCTAGCGGGCAGCGGTTGTGGTGGCCCGTGCCCGAGGCCGTAGCCTGCCCGGGCGACGGGGAGAGCCGGGCACGAGCTCTGTAGCTGGGGCTGGCGGCGCTGGCCGGGACAGGTGGCGGGCCGGATGGGAGGTGGCCAGGGGAAGAGGGTGCGGGGGAGGTCAACACAGCCGCGGGTCGAGCTCACGTCCATGGTGGATGGCGGGGGAAGGCAGAGAGGCTCCGACAGGGAGCGGCGATGCATGTGGTGGCGCACAGGAGCCTCAGCGGGCGTGGCTGCGGGGCGACGGCAGCGGCGAGGCCGCGAGTGGCAAACGGGGGCGGCGACGTGGTCGCACGGGCGAACCCCAACGTAACGGGCAAGCGCGGGTGGTATGGACGAGCCGCGGGTCACCGGGCGATGATGGGGAGAAGGGAAGAGGGAGGCCGTGGCCTCACCGGTGATGTAGGGCACGGGCAGCGGGTCGTGGAGGGGTCGGACGACGGCACGGAGAGGAAGCAATCCGGCGAGGTGGAGGCGCGAGCTCCGGGCGACGAGGATCCCGCGACCGGGCGGCGGGGTGGTTCGGTTCCAGTGCGCCGAGCGGCGGGCGGCGGCAAGAAGGGGCGCGGTCGGGCGGTGGATTCGGGGTCGAGGCGGCCCGGCGAGGAGGAGATGAGGAGGAGGACGGCGAAGCGGCGACGGGGTCGACGATGAGGTGGCCGAGGCGGGGGCGCTCCGGGTGGCGTCGGCGCAACGACGGCGAGACGGGCGCGGGCGGCGTTGGGGTCGGGCCCCTCCCCGATCCAGATGGGATCAAGATGAGAGGGGGAGAGGGAGAGGCGAGCGAGTGGGGAGTGGACTGGTTAGGGTTACGGTCGGGTGGGGGCTTAAGGGGCCATGGGGTGGGCGGCTTTATAGGACTTGGCCCAGTTGGGCTGGGCTACTGGCCGAGCCCCGGGGTTCCTTCCTTTTTGTGCGTGTGTTAGTTCTGTTTCTGTTTTGATTCTTTTTCTTATTTTTCTTTTCTGTTTCATTTCTAGTTTCTTGTAATTTTTAGTTTTTACAAAAATCACCACTACTACCTAAAGTAGTATTTATAAACAAACTGTTGTCACATCAATTCTTAACCCATAATAAAATATTTTTAATACTTTATAAAATCCAATAGGTATTTGTTTAATTGTTTTCACTACTGTTTTAATTAGTTTAGAGCCCTTAAACATTTTATCAAGGTTTGGTTTCTCCATCGTATTTACACATGATTTATCTGACCCACCATGAACATTTTGGTTTCATTGTTTGAAAACTTTTATTATTTGCCTTTAATTGAATTTGAATTTGAATCGGTTTCCAACTAACACGAGATTAGCGATAGTAATCAAAGTGACGTGGCATCATTAGCAGAGAATTACTGCAGCTTAATTATCCGGGCGTCACAATTCTCCTCCACTACAAGAAATCTCGTCCCGAGATTTAAGAGGGGAGTAAGGGGGAAAGTTCTGGTTACTATATTCTAACGGATCTTCTCGAGGAAGTTAATCCCTTTCGTTGATGTCTTCAATTCTTTATTCCAATGCATCATGATAAACTTGTCATCATTTCTTCAGGAACTCCATCGTACTTACGAAAGGATAAGGGGCAGCTCACTACAACATAATGCTTTTGAGGGAAACAATCTGGGGTTAACCCATGAATGAGTATAAGATTATCTCTCGAGTTGAACATATGAAATACATGGAGAGTAAGGTACGAAGGTACAATAAGAGGTTCCAAGTGGATAGATAGTTGCTCGAAGTCTGAACCAGAGTGAGAAAGGGGTTCAGAGTAGCGAGAGTAAGTATTAAGGCCCGATACCGTAATAGATCACTAGGACGGTGGCCCGTGAATTACATACGAGGCCACGTATGAGGAATAACTTTGGGAATAGGGGTGTATAGGACAGTCAGGTTTTGATCCTGTGGAACTCAGGTTATGGGCCCACCATGTGGTTTTTTTAATAGGAGCGGTGACATCTTGTACAACCATGATAGCAAGGCATGTCGAGAGTACCATGTCGCTTATGTCGGCAACAACGTTGGTACCAAGGGCGAGGGACGAAGAGAACCATTCTCCTCGCTTGCAATGAGGCGCACTAATAGGCAAAGTTCTCTTCCATCGGTGGTTACCAAATGTCACCAACAATAGTAACAGTGGTCTTACCGGGCAGAGTTGTACCACGAGGTGCTTACCTAAGGTGGAATTACCACCGCTTCGCTTAAGTAGATTATAAGAAAGTTTGAACAAAACAACGGAAAGGAAAATGTGTATAAACACATATATCAGGGGTATATCCTTCCCAAAGTCAAGCAGAGGATGATATCCAAGACAGGATATAAAGTAGAAAACCCTTTAGATAAGAGGAGAGAAATTTCATGACCTTACCCATACAACGGTGTTTGGCTAATTGAGTAGGAAACTTTTAGCATTGGGCTTCAAATGTTCTTGTTGAAGAACGGAGTACCATAGACATGCTTCGAGATAGCATTGACATGGTCAACAGGTGAAAATCAGACTTTGGAAACAAAAAGGATCCATTAGGAACAACTTATAAAATAGGTCTTACGATTTCCTCATGGAAAAATGATTAACCTTGTTAGAAAGGAAACTATAACACTAGGTCCTCCGGCCAGGTGTGCTAGGCATGACATCACCTAACCGAGTCATAAGAGGACCAATGTTATAACTCTTGAAAGTATGTTCCAACCATCATATCCCAATCGAGATTCGGCCGGATAGGTGGCAGGATAACTCGCACTCACGATGCCTGAGAAGAAAGGTGCAACACCAATTGTCGAAATGACATTGTAAGATTCTCGGGAATTGAACTGTGTGAGCGAGTTCCGAAACAGGAGTTCATCATTAAACCAAGGAGAGGAAGAGGATGTGGCTGATGGAATCAACGACAATTCATCAAGATTTCCAAAGGATGGATTTCACAATTAAATATTGAATCTAAAATGCACCGGAAATATGGACCAGGTAGGACGTTCAAAGTTAGAATGGTGATTCGATAACGAAACTATCGGTCGTTCACTTCAAAATAATAGGGTTGCTAGAGATATCAAATTCCCACAACAGAGTTCACTCAACACGGGGGCCAAGAAAAGAATGGTGATGATGAGAAGCATCACGGTAACAATAATTTCTTAAGAGGTGGTGAGATCCTCACAACATTTTTGGCATAAAAGATGGTAATACTCCAATGTAAAGAACAATTGCTGGATAGCAAGGATCTCAAGGTATAACACAAAACATGAACAAGTTTGTGTCGGAGGGAAGGCAATAAAGTGGCCGATGATAACACGACTCATCGAGGGCAAGGATGGTATTTCTCTTCATGAATCCGATTGATATCCTGGAAGAGCTCATAAGGTTGATGATGATCACGACACATTTGTCGAGAGATTTCATGAAGATGTAATCAATCAGCGACAACATCGACTCAAAGGAATGATGAAGCGAAAGGTTATTGGAACCATGGGTATGACACAAACTCAAAATCAAGTCTGTTCAAGGAGAAATGATATGACGAGGAAGATCACGGAAGATTAGCTTACCATCTAAATCAGGTTCGGAAAGAGGGGCCAGTATACGCTTAAAAAGTTGCACGATAATGATATAGCCGATCAGGCTAGCAATGACTTGAAGGATTAATAAACTCATAAGCAATGAAGAATACTTAGAGTTATTGAATCAAAGTGCGGAATTGATTCACTTATCAGTGTTCTCGGTTGACGACAACCCAGAACCCAGGAAAATTGGAATCGGTGAGAAATAACAGTTGATGAAGAACCCATAAGAAGTTATGTAGTTCCATGATATTCTCGCGGTACCAGAGGGTATACTCAAGGGTAGAGCGGGATATAGGTTGGACAAGTGAAATCATTTGCAGAAGGCAAGCACTTAAACTTGTCCAAGAAATGGGATCAAAGAAGAACAATATGGTCGAAACCACGGTCGCAAAAGACCAAGCATAGATAAGAGAAGAAGTTATAACAGGGGATTATTATTACTACGAGAAGCTTCCATGATAAGTTCCACCTCGGGTCCATGGGCATGAACACAAAGTTCAAGGTCGACTCCCACTTCTCCAAAGCATAACCTTACATCCACTTCTCGTTTCGATAATGGCATTAGTGTTGAAAGTTTTACCTGGTGAAATACCAGATGAGTACGACCCATGAAAACTTCCGAGTTCACACATATTAAGGAAGACATAGGTTCAACCCATCAAGGCATCTTAGGAACATATACCACAAACTTCGGGGTAAATAATACAAGCTCAAAAGTAGAGCATTGTTCAAAAGCAGATGATACAATTTACCAAAAGCATTATATACCCATGGAAAGGCTCTCAAGGTTATTCAATATGAAGGACACTGTTGGATAAAATCCAACAAAGGAACTGATGGTCCACAAGGGATCTGATGTGAGCATCGGTACTCAACCAGAGGGAGAAGAATGCACGAGCATCATATTATAGAACATCTGAATAATTTGATGCTTAGATAACAAAGGAATTATTATATCCAAAACAAGGGATCAGAAGCAGTCACTCTGATCAAGGATGGATAAGTTGGATAGACCAGAGGCACAATTGACGACAAATGGTTTGGTCGAGAACCAGCTCATGTTCAAAAATGATGTCTGAGCCGGAAAGATAATCTAGAAGGGGTGATAGATGATTGTGTGCATTCGCACACATGTTGAATCAATAGGATCATAATGACGGTGTCAAAAGATACTAGTGAATATTGCCAGATATATGGGAAGCATCCATAATGCAAGTAGACAAGTATTTGCAGAGCAATAAAGCTGCTTAGGATTTTCAGAGGATTGGATAGTATTTCAAAGACTTTTGTGAAACACTTGAACAACTGGGGATGAGCGGATACTCGGAAAGTGCGAGAAATTATTATTAGGGGTATTCAGGTGGCAAAGAACTGCAAGGCAAGAGGGCACAAAATATTCTCGGGTATCTTGTAATAACAAGATCGACCGAATAAAAGTAAGCACGACAGTGTAGGTATTTATCCATAGGGATATTTCGTGGAAGGGAATTGCAAAAGCAACGGGCACAAGGTCTCGAGAGAAAATCGGAGAGTATCTTCGAAATCTTCTGGTGCAGCCGGCGATCATCTGGACTGAAGGGGCTCTCCGGGAGAAAGTATTATCGAGAACCTAGAGTCCGAGTTAGTAAAATCGTTTAACCCGAATAGAAGAGATGTCAGAGTACCAGAGTATAGGTCGAGGAATAAAAGATCCTACTACCACCCAATGGCGACGCAGCCCATAAGACACACAACCATGTTAGTAAAAGTTTTGCAACGCCTAGACTCAACTTCGCCAAGGAGTGTGGAAGGGGATTCCACAGCAATGGCTCGATACTAACTTCTCAGACGCCCCAATTCAATCAGACACTAATCATGCACGCAAACGTGTAATGATCAAGATCGTGGACTCACGGGAAGATATCACAACACAACTCTAAAAACATAAATAAGTCATACAAGCATCATAATACAAGCTGGGGCCTCGAGGGCTCGAATACAAGTGCTTGATCATAGACGAGTCGGAAGCAACAATATCTCGAGTAAAGACATAAGTTAAACAAGTTTGCCTTAAGAAGGCTAGCACAAACCGTGATACAGATCGAAGAGGCACAGTGCCTCTGCCCGAGATCCTCCTAACTACTCCCGGTCGCCGCTGGGCTGCACGAGAAGTAGGCACCTCCGATGTAGTAGGAGTCGCCGCCGATGGTGGCGTCGCTTCGGTTTCCAAAGATCCGGTTGCGACAACCGTAGAAGGGAAAGGGGAAAAGGGGAGAAAAGCAACCGTGAGTACTCATCCAAAGTACTGCAAGCAAGGAGCTACACTACATATGCATGGGTATATGTGTAAAGGGGCCATATCAAGGACCGAATCAGTAATGCCGTAATAAGAGGGGGATAACTAATCCGTCAAGACTACGCTCGCAGCCTCCGCCTTGCAAAGATGTAGAAGAGAGTAGATCAAGTCCTCCAAGTAGCATCGCATAGCATAATCCTACCGGCGACCCTCCTCGTTGCCTTCGTTAGAGAGCGATCACCGGGTTATCTCTGGCACTTGGAAGGGTGTGTTTTATTAAGTATCCAGTTCTAGTTGTCATAAGGTCAAGGTACAACTCCAAGTCGTCCTGTTACCGAAGATCACGACTATTCGAATAGATTAACTTCCCTGCAGGGGTGCATTACATAACCCAACACGCTTGATCCCATTTGGCCGGACACACTTTTCTGGGTCATGCCCGGCCGTAGAAGATCAACACGTCGCAACCCCACCTAGGCCAACAGAGAGGTCAACACGCCGATCTAAACCTAAGCGCACAGGGGTCTGGGCCCATCGCCCTTAGCACACCTGCATGTTGCGTGGGCGGCCGGAAGCAGACCTAGCCTAGCAGGCGTTCCAGTCCAATCTCAAGGCCACCGGGCCGACGTCACGAAGGCTTCGGCTGATACCACGACGTCGAGTGCCCATAACTTTCCCACGTAGTTGGTTAGTGCGTATAGACCAAATGGCCAGACTCAGATCAAATACCAAGTATCCACGAACGCCGACCAGGGCCAGGTCCACCTCTCTCCTAGGTGGTCTCAACTCGCCTGCCGCCTCCGCCACAAAGTAATGGGGCCGTCAGAACCCAGCCCACTTCTACCGGGATGGAGCCACCGTCCTTTCAGCCCCCATCTCCTAACAAAGATTGCTGTAATGTAATCGTAAAGTATATAGTATATGCCCGTGATCACCTCCCAAAGTGATCACATCCCAAAGAGTATAGCATGGCAGACGGACAAGAGTGTAGGGCCACCGATGGAACACTAGCATCCTATACTAAGCAAGAGGATAGCGTGTAAAGGTAACAACAAGAGTAGCAAGGACAAAGCTATGCAAAGAAAGATAGGATTAATCGAAAGCAAAGAATATGCTACACTACTCTAATGCAAGCACTATAGAGAAGAATAGGCGATATCCGGTGATCGGGGGGCTTGCCTGGTTGCTCGAGACAAGAAGGAGGGGTCGGTGACGAGTCGACCACAGGGGCATCAAAGATCGTCACGGGGTCTACCGGAGAGAAGAGGGGGGAGAAACAGTAAATACATAGCAAGCAAATGCATAACAGGACAACAAGCAGAGCTAGACGTGTTCTAACGCGGTATGAGGTGATACCGGTGAAGGGGGAAAACATCCGGGAAAGTATTCCTGGTGTTTCGCGTTTTCGGACAAATGAACCGGAGGGGGAAAGTTGCGTGTTTGCTATGCTAGGGATGTGTGGCGATTTAACGGGCTGCGATCCGGATTCATCTCGCTGCTCGAGTAACTTTCATGTACAAAGTTTTCCCATCTGAGCTACGGTTTATTTTATATTAATTTTAAAAGATTTAATTCATTTTTAGGATTTATTTGATTATTTAAATTCAACATTATCCAGAATCAAGGCACGCCGACGTCAAGATGACGCCGTGATCAACAGAGGCGTTGACTGGTCAACTGACGTGTGTGTCCCATTCGTCATTGACTGATTAGTCTAATTAGGGTTTAATTAAACTATCTACTTAATTAGATTAATTAAACAGGATTAATTAACTTAATAAATTGATTAACTATTTTAATTACTAATTAATTATATATTTATTTTTATTTCGTTTTTTTAAAAACTTTTCGAGTGGGGCCCCATTGTCATAGGGCCACTGGGGTCTATCGGGCGCCAACACTAGCGGGCAGCGGTTGTGGTGCCCGTGCCCGAGGCCGTAGCCTGCCCGGGCGACGGGAGAGCCGCACGAGTTCGATGGTCAGGGTCGCGATGGCGCTGGCCGGAACAGTGGCGGGTCAAGGGGAGGTGGCTGGGGAAGAGGGTGCGAGGGAGGTCAACACGGCATGGTCGAGCTCGGCCCATGGTGGATGGCGGGGGAAGGCAGAGAGGCTCCGACCGGGAGCGGCGATGCGTGTGGTGGCGCACAGGAGCCTCAGCGGGCGTGGCTGCGGGGCGACGGCAGCGGCGAGGCCGCGAGTGGCAAACAGGGGCGCGACGACGTGGTCGCAAGGGCGAACCCCAGCGTAACGCGCGGCGCGGGGTGGCATGGATGAGCCGCGGGTCACCGACGACAGATGGGGAGAAGGGAAGAGGGAGGTCGTGGCCTCACCGGCGATGTAGGGCACGGGGCAGTGGGGGTCATGGAGGGGGTCGGGGACGACGGCGCCGGAGAGGAAGCAGTCCGGCGAGGTGGAGGCGCGTCGAGCTCCGGGCGGCGAGGATCCTGCGACCGGGGCGGCGGGGTGGTTCGGTTCCAGGTGTCGAGCGGCGGGCGGCAAGGCAAGTGGTACGGCGTCGGGCGGTGGAGTTCGGGTCGAGGTGGCCCGGCGAGGAGGAAATGAGGAGGAGGACGGCGAAGCGGCGACGGGGTCGACAATGAGGTGGCCGAGGCGGGGCGCCTGGTGTGGCTGGTGCGACGACGGCGGGGCGGGCGGGCGGTTTGGGCCCTCCCGATCCAGATGGGATCGAGCGGAGAGGGGGGAGAGGGAGAGGCGAGCGAGTGGGGGAGTGGGGAGTGGACCGGTTAGGGTTACGGTCGGGGTGGGGGGTTAAGGGGCCATGGGGGTGGGCCGGCCTGGCAGGGACTTGGCCCAGTTGGGCCGGGGGCTGCTGGGCCGGAGCCCCGGGGGGTTCCTTCCTTTTTTTGTGCGTGTGTTAGTTCTGTTTCTGTTTTGATTCTTTTTCTTATTTTTCTTTTCTGTTTCATTTCTAGTTTCTTGTAATTTTTAGTTTTTACAAAAATCACCACTAGTACCTAAAGTAGTATTTATAAACAAACTGTTGTCACATCAATTCTTAACCCATAATAAAATATTTTTAATATTTTATAAAATCCAATAGGTATTTGTTTAATTGTTTTCACTACTGTTTTAATTAGTTTAGAGCCCTTAAACATTTTATCAAGGTTTGGTTTCTCCATCGTATTTACACATGATTTATCTGACCCACCATGAACATTTTGGTTTCATTGTTTGGAAACTTTTATTATTTGCCTTTAATTGAATTTGAATCGGTTTCGAACTAACACGAGATTAGCGACAGTAATCGAAGTGACGTGGTATCATTAGCAGAGAATTACTGTAGCTTAATTATCCGGGCGTCACAGGCATATTTCCTTGAGTCTCCCACTTGCACTAGAGTCAATAATCTAGATTACATAGTAATGATTCTAACACCCATGGAGTCTTGGTGCCGATCATGTTTTGCTCATGAGAGAGGCTTAGTCAACGAGTCTGCAACATTCAGATCCGTATGTATCTTGCAAATCTCTATGTCTCCCTCCTTGACTTGATCGCGGATGGAACTGAAGCGTCTCTTGATGTGCTTGGTTCTCTTGTGAAGTCTGGATTCCTTTGCCAAGGCAATTGCACTAGTATTGTCACAAAAGATTTTCATTGGACCCGATGCACTAGGTATGACACCTAGATCGGATATGAACTCCTTCATCAAGACTCCTTCATTTGCTGCTTCCGAAGCAGCTATGTACTCCGCTTCACACGTAGATCCCGCAACGATGCTTTGCTTAGAACTGCACCAACTGACAGCTCCACCGTTCAATATAAATACGTATCCGGTTTGTGAATTAGAGTAATCCGGATCAGTGTCAAAGCTTGCATCGACATAACCATTTACGACGAGCTCTTTGTCACCTCCATAAACGAGAAACATATCCTTAGTCCTTTTCAGGTATTTCAGGATGTTCTTGACCGTTGTCCAATGATCCACTCCTGGATTACTTTGGCTGCTAAACTAATAGCAAGGCACACATCAGGTCTGGTACACAACATTGCATACATGATAGAACCTATGGCTGAAGCATAGGGAATGACTTTCATTTTCTCTCTATCTTCTGCAGTGGTGGGGCATTGAGTCTGACTCAATTTCACACCTTGTAACACAGGCAAGAACCCTTTCTTTGCTTGATCCATTTTGAACTTCTTCAAAACTTTATCAACGTATGTGCTTTGTGAAAGTCCAATTAAGCGTCTTGATCTATCTCTATAGATCTTGATGCCCAATATATAAGCAGCTTCACCGAGGTCTTTCATTGAAAAACACTTATTCAAGTATCCTTTTATGCTATCCAGAAATTTTATATCATTTCTAATCAACAATATGCCATCCACATATAATATTAGAAATGCTACAGAGCTCCCAGTCACTTTCATGTAAATACAGGCTTCTCCAAAAGTCTGTATAAAACCATATCCTTTGATCACACTATCAAAATGTTTATTCCAACTCCGAGATGCTTGCACCAGTCCATAAATGGATCGCTGGAGCTTACACACTTTGTTAGCATCCTTTGGATTGATAAAACCTTCGGGTTGCATCATATACAACTCTTCTTCCAGAAATCCATTCAGGAATGCAGTCTTTACATCCATTTGCCAAATTTCATAATCATAAAATGCAGCAATTGCTAACATGATTCAGACGGACTTAAGCATCGCTACGGGTGAGAAGGTCTCATCGTAGTCAACTCCTTGAACTTGTCGAAAACCTTTCGCAACAAGTCGAGCTTTGTAGACAGTAACATTACCGTCAACGTCAGTCTTCTTCTTGAAGGTCCATTTATTCTCTATGGCTTGCCGAACATCGGGCAAGTCAACCAAAGTCCACACTTTGTTCTCATACATGGATCCCATCTCAGATTTCATGGCCTCAAGCCATTTTGTGGAATCTGGGCTCATCATCGCGTCCTCATAGTTCGTAGGTTCGTCATGGTCAAGTAACATGACCTCCAGAACCGGATTACTGTACCACTCTGGTGTGGATCTTACTCTGGTTGACCTACGAGGTTCAGTAGTAACTTGATCTGAAGTTACATGATCATCATCATTAGCTTCCTCACTAATTGGTGTAGTATTCACAGGAACTGATTTCTGTGATGAACTACTTTCCAATAAGGGAGCAGAATGCCATTACCTCATCAAGTTCTACTTTCCTCCCACTCACTTCTTTCGAGAGAAACTCCTTCTCTAGAAAGGATCCATTCTTAGCAACGAATGTCTTGCCTTCGGATCTGTGATAGAAGGTGTACCCAACAGTCTCCTTTGGGTATCCTATGAAGACACATTTCTCCGATTTGGGTTCGAGCTTATCAGGTTGAAGCTTTTTCACATAAGCATCACAGCCCCAAACTATAAGAAATGACAATTTGGGTTTCTTGCCAAACCACAGTTCATAAGGTGTCGTCTCAACGGATTTAGATGGTGCCCTATTTAACGTGAATGCAACCATCTCTAAAGCATAACCCCAAAACGATAGCGGTAAATCAGTAAGAGACATCATAGATCACACCATATCTAATAAAGTGCGGTTATGATGTTTGGATACACCATTACGCTGTGGTGTTCCAGGTGGCGTGAGTTGCGAAACTATTCCGCATTGTTTCAAATGAAGACCAAACTCGTAACTCAAATATTCTCCTCCACAATCAGATCGCAGAAACTTTATTTTCTTGTTACGATGATTTTCCACTTCACTATGAAATTCTTTGGACTTTTCAAATGTTTCAGACTTATGTTTCATCAAGTAGATATACCCATATCTGCTCAAATCATCTGTGAAGGTTAGAAAATAACGATACCCGCTGCGAGCCTCAATATTCATCGGACCACATACATCAGTATGTATGGTTTCCAATAAATCTGTTGCTCGCTCCATTGTTCCGGAGAACGGAGTTTTAGTCATCTTGCCCATGAGGCATGGTTCGCAAGTACCAAGTAATTCATAATCAAGCGATTCCAAAAGTCCATTAGAATGGAGTTTCTTCATGCATCTTTTGGCTTCAATATTTTGAATATGTGTGTCACTACTATCGAGATTCAACAAAAATAGACCACTCTTCAAGGGTGCATGACCATAAAAGATATTACTCATATAAATAGAACAACCATTATTCTCGGATTTAAATGAATAACCGTCTCGCATCAAACAAGATCCATATATAATTATTAAGGTTTAAAACTAATCCCGAAGTTAGATGTAGAGGTAGCGTGCCGACTGCGATCACATCGACTTTGGAACCATTTCCCACGTGCATCGTCACCTCGTCCTTAGCCAATCTTCGCTTAATCCATAGTCCCTATTTCGAGTTGCAAATATTAGCAATGTAACCAAAGATCAAATACCCGTGTACTATCATGCGAGTATTAGTAAGGTACACATCAATAACATGTATATCACATATACCTTTGTTCACCTTGCCATCCTTCTTATCCGCCAAATACTTGGGGCGGTTCCGCTTCAAAGGATCGGTCCCTTTGCAGTAGAAGCACTCAGTCTCACGCTTAGGTCCAGAGTTGGGCTTCTTCACTTGAGCAGCAACTTGCTTGCCGTCCTTCTTGAAGTTCCCCTTCTTCCCTTTACCCTTTTTCTTGAAACTGGTGGTCTTGTTGACCATCAACACTTGATGCTCCTTCTTGATTTCTACCTCCGCAGCCTTTAGCATTGTGAAGAGCTCGGGAATTTGCATGTTATAGTTCATCACGAAGCTTTTGTAGCTTGGTGGCAGTGATTGAAGAACTCTATCAATGACACTATCAACCGGAAGATTAACTCCCAACTGAGTCAAGTGATTATGATAACCAGACATTTTGAGTATATGCTCACTGACAGAACTATTCTCCTCCATTTTGCAGCTATAGAACTTATTGGAGACTTCATATCTCTCAATCCTGGCATTTCCTTGAAATATTAACTTCAACTCCTGGAACATGTCATATGCTCCATGACGTTCAAAACATCGTTGAAGTCCCGGTTCTAAGCCGTAAAGCATGGCACACTGAACTATCGAGTAGTCATCAGCTTTGCTCTGCCATGCGTTCACAACGTCCGGCGTTGCTCCTGCAGCGGGTCTTGCACCTAGCGGTGCTTCCAGGACGTAATTCTTCTGTGCAGCAATGAGGATAATCCTCAAGTTATGGACCCAGTCCGTGTAGTTGCTGCCATCATCTTTCAACTTAGCTTTCTCTAGGAACGCATTAAAAATCAAAGGAACAGTAGCACGGGCCATTGATCTACAAAAACATAGACATGCAAAATACTATCAGGTACTAAGTTCATGATAAATTAAAGTTCAATTAATCATATTACTTAAGAACTTCCACTTAGATAGACATCCCTCTAATCATCTAAGTGATCACGTGATCCAAATCAACTAAACCATGTCCGATCATCACGTGAGATGGAGTAGTTTTCAATGGTGAACATCACTATGTCGATCATATCTACTATATGATTCACGCTTTCGACCTTTCGGTCTCGGTGTTTCGAGGCCATATCTGCATATGCTAGGCTCGGCCAAGTTTAACCCGAGTATTCTGTGTGTGCAATATCTGGCTTGCACTCGTTGTATGTGAACGTAGAGCTTATCACACCCCATCTTCACGTGGTGTCTCTGCACGCCGAACTTTCGCAATGGTGCATACTCAGGGAGAACACTTGTACCTTGAAATTTAGTGAGAGATCATCTTATAATGCTACCGCCGAACTAAGCAAAATAAGATGCATAAAGGATAAACATCACATGCAATCAATATAAGTGATATGATATGGCCATCATCATCTTGTGCCTTTGATCTCCATCTCCAAAACACCGTCATGATCACCATCTTCATCAGCGCGACACCTTGATCTCCATCGTAGCATCGTTATCGTCTCGCCAACTATTGCTTCTACGACTATCGCTACCGCTTAGTGATAAAGTAAAGCAATTACATGGCGATTGCATGTCATACAATAAAAGCGACAACCATATGGCTCTCGCCATTGCCGATAATCGTGTTACAAAACATGATCATCTCATACAATAAAATTTAGCATCATGTCTTGACCATATCACATCACAACATGCCCTGCAAAAACAAGTTAGACGTCCTCTACTTTGTTGTTGCAAGTTTTACGTGGCTGCTACGGGCTGAGCAAGAACCGTTCTTACCTACGCATCAAAACCACAACGATTTTTCGTCAAGTGTGTTGTTTTAACCTTCAACAAGGACCGGGCGTAGTCACACTCGATTCAACTAAAGTTGGAGAAACTGACACCCGCCAGCCACCTGTGTGCAAAGCACGTTGGAAGAACTAGTCTCGCGTAAGCGTACGCGTAATGTCGGTCCGGGCCGCTTCATCCAACATACCGCCGAATCAAAGTATGACATGCTGGTAAGCAGTATGACTATTATCGCCCACAACTCTTTGTGTTCTACTCGTGCATATAACATCTACGCATAGACTTGGCTCGGATGCCACTGTTGGGGAACGCAGTAATTTCAAAAAAAATCCTACGCACACGCAAGATCCATCTAGCTGATGCATAGCGATGAGAGGGTAGAGAGTTGTCCACGTACCCTCATAGACCGAAAGAAAGCATTATGACAACGCGGTTGATGTAGTCGTACATCTTCACGATCCGACCGATCCTAGTACCGAAAGTACGGCACCTCCGCGATCTGCACATGTTTGGCTCAGTGACGTCCCACGAACTCTCGATCCAGATGAGTGTCGAGGGAGAGCTTCTTCAGCACGACGACGTGATGATGGTGATGATGAAGTTACAGATGCAGGGCTTCGCCTAAGCACTACAACGATATGACCGAGGTGGAATCTATGGAGGGGGCACCGCACACGGCTAAGACAACTGCCAACTCGTGTGTCTATGGGGTGGCCCCCTCCCCCGTATATAAAGGAGTGGAGGAGGGGGAGGGCCAGCCCTCTATGGCGCGCCCAAAGGGAGTCCTAGTCCCACCGGGAGTAGGATTCCCCCCTTCCCTAGTTGGATTAGGAGAGGAAGGAAGGGAGAGAGGGGGAAGGAAAGTGGGGGACGGTCCCCTACCCAATTCGGATTGGGCTTGGGGGGGCGCCCCCTCCTAGGCTCCCTTCTCCTCTCTCCCACTATGACCCAATAAGGCCCATATACTTCCCGGGGGGTTCCGGTAACCTCCCGGTACTCTGGTAAATGCCCGAACTCACCCCGAACCATTCCGATGTCCAAACATAGTCATCCAATGTATCGATCTTTATGTCTCGACCATTTCGAGACTCCTCTTCATGTCTGTGATCATATCCGGGACTACGAACCACCTTCGGTACATCAAAACACATAAACTCATAATACCGATCGTCACCGAACGTTAAGCGCGCGGACCCTACGGGTTCGAGAACTATGTAGACATGACCGAGACTCATCTCCGGTCAATAACCAATAGCGGAACCTGGATGCTCATATTGGTTCCTCTATATTCTACGAAGATCTTTATCGGTCAAACCACATAACAACATACGTTGTTCCCTTTGTCATCGGTATGTTACTTGCCCAAGATTCGATCGTCGGTATCTCAATACCTAGTTCAATAACATTACCGGCAAGTCTCTTTACTCGTTCCGTAATGCATCATCCCGCAACTAACTCATTAGTCACATTTCTTGCAAAGGCTTATAGTGATGTGCATTACCGAGAGGGCCCAGAGATACCTCTCTGAAACACGGAGTGACAAATCCTAATCTCGATCTATGCCAACCCAAAAAAACACCATCGAGACACACAGAGAGCATCTTTATAATCACACGCTTATGTTGTGACGCTCGATAGCACACTAAGTGTTCCTCCCAGATTCGGGAGTTACATAATCTCATAGTCATAGGAACATGTATAAGTCATGAAGAAAGCAATAGCAACAAACTAAACGATCAAGTGCTAAGCTAACAGAATGGGTCAAGTCAATCACATCATTCTCTAATGATGTGATCCCGTTAATCAAATGACAACTCATGTCTATGGCTTGGAAACTTAACCATCTTTGATTTAACAAGCTAGTCAAGTAGAGGCATACTAGTGACACTCTGTTTGTCTATGTATTCACACATGTACTAAGTTTCCGTTTAATACAATTCTATCATGAGTAATAAACATTTATCATGATATAAGGAAATATAAATAACAACTTTATTATTGCCTCTAGGGAATATTTCCTTCAATAGCAATATCAATCTTAGAACATAATGGATACTAGGGATCAAACCCTAACAAAACTAACTCGATTGCATGGTAAATCTCATGCAACCCATCACCGTCCAGCAAGCCTACGATGAGTTTACTCACGCACGGCGGTGAGCATCATGAAATTGGCGATGGAGGATGGTTGATGATGACAATGGCAACGGATTCCCCTCTTCGGAGCCCCGAACGGACTCTAGATCAGCCCTCCCGAGGAAGATTAGGGCTTGGAGGCGGCTCCGTATCATAAAACGCGATGAATCCTTCTCTCTGATTTTTTTCTCCCTGAAAGTGAATATATGGAGTTGGGGTTGAGGTCGGTGGAGTCCCAAGGGGCCCACGAGGTAGGGGGCGCGCTCTGCACCCTCGTGGACAGGGTGTGGGCCCCCTGATGCTGATTCTTTCGCCAATATATTTCATTAATTCCAAAATGTGTCTCCATGGATTTTCAGGTCATTTCGAGAACTTTTATTTCTGCACAAAAATAACACCATGGCAGTTCTGCTAAAAACAACGCAGTCCGGGTTAGTTCCATTCAAATCATGCAAGTTAGAGTCCAAAACAAGGGCAAAAGTCTTTGGAAAAGTAGATACGTTGGATATGTATCAACTCCCCCAAGCTTAAACCTTTGCTTATCGTCAAGCAATTCAGTTGACAAACTGAAAGTGATAAAGAAAAACTTTTACAAACCCTGTTTGATCTTGTTGTTGCAAATATGTAAAGCCAACATTCAAGTTTTCAGCAAAGATTATGAACTAACCATATTCAAAATAACATTTAGGTCCCATGTTTACTCATATCAATGGCATAATCAACTAGCGAGCAATAATAATAAATCTCAGGTGACAACACTTTCTCAAAACAATCATAACATTATATAACAAGATGGTATCTCGCTAGCCCTTTCTGAGACCGCAAAACATAAATGCAGAGCACCCCTGAATATCAAGGACTGACTAGACATTGTAATTCATGGTAAAAGAGATCGATCCACAGTCATACTCAATGTAAATTAATAGCAATGCATGCGAATGATGCGGTGCTCTCCAACCGGTGCTTTTTAATAAGAGGATGATGACTTAACATAAAAGTAAATAGATAGGCCCTTCGCAGAGAGGAAGGTGGATTTGCAGAGGTGCGAGCTCGAGCTTTGAAACAGAGATAAATAATATTTTGAGTGGCATACTTTCATTGTCAACATAACAACCAAGAGATCTCGATATCTTCCATGCTACACACATTATAGGCGGTTCCCAAACAGAATGGTAAAGTTTATACTCCCCCACCACCAACAAACATCAATCCATGGCTTGTCCGAAACAACGGGTGCCGCCCAACTAATAACAATCCTGGGGGAGTTTTTTTTGCAATTATTTTGATTTGATTTGAGCATGGGATGGGCATCCGGTTACCGCCATTTTCTTGTGAGTGATGAGCGGAGTCCACTCATCGTGAGAATAACCCACCTAGCATGGAAGATATAGACAACCCTAGTTGTTACATGAGCTATTCGAGCATACAAAACAAAATTTTATTTGAAGGTTTAGAGTTGGGCACATACAAATTTACTTGGAACGGCAGGTAAATACCGCATATAGGAAGGTATGGTGGACTCATATGGAATAGCTTTGGGGTTTATGGAAGTGGATGCACAAGCAGTATTCCCGCTTAGTACAAGGTGAAGGCTAGAAAGAGACTGGGAAGCGACCAACTAGAGAGGGACAACAATCATGAACATGCATTAAGCTTAATCAACAATGAGTGCAAGCATGAGTAGGATATAAATCACCATGAACTTAAATATCATGGAGGCTATGTTGATTTTTTTCCAACTACATGCGTGAACATGTGCCAAGTCAAGCCACTCGAATCGTTCAAAGGAGGATACCACCCTATCATACCACATCACAACCATTTTAATAGCATGTTGGCATGCAAGGTAAACCATTATAAACTCCTAGCTAATTAAGCATGCCATGCGCAACTATAATCTCTAATTGTCATTGCAAACATGTTTCATTCATAATAGGCCGAATCAGGAACGATGAACTAATCATATTTACAAAAACAAGATAGGTCGAGTTCATACCAGCTTCTCTCATCTCACTCAGTCCATCATATATCGTCATTATTGCCTTTCACTCGCACAACCGAACGGTGTGGATAATAATAATAGTGCACTGCATTGCACTAAGCTGGAATCTGCAAGCATTTAATACAAGAGAGAAGACAAGGTAATATGGGCTCTTGGTTAAATCAACAATAATGCATATGAGAGCCACTCAACATTTTCATCATGGTCTTCTCCTCTCGACCCCGAAAGAAAAGAAAAGAAATAAAACTATTTACACGGGAAAGCTCCCAACAAGAAAAGGAAGTACGAGAAATCTTTTTGGGTTTTCTTTAAATTACTACTACTATAGGCATGGAAAGTAAACTAGCTAAAAGCTACAACTAAATTTTTTTGGTTTTTCTTAAGGTTTTTCATACACACAAGAAGAAGGCTTAGAAAAGGAAATAAACTAGCATGGATAGTACAATGAAAAAGTATGAGCACCGACAACTGGCATGAGTGTGTGAACATGAATGTAATGTCGGTGAGAAATACGTACTCCCCCAAGCTTAAGCTTTTGGCCTAAGTTGGTCTATGACCACTGCTGGCCTGGCGGATATCCAAAGTCGTAGTCGGGGTTGTACTGAGAAGCAGCAGCTACTGCCTGAAGAGCTACGGCTTGGAGGCGAGCTGCCTCCATCCTCCTCTCATACTCGTTCGCCTCCTCCCTGGTTATAACATATCTCCTTTTTGCCTAAACGTTAAAGAAAGTAGGAGCAGGGATGGCAACATGGACAGTGCGCTGTCTGTCAAAGATTAGTCGGTACTGGAGGAACTGTTCATTCCTCTCAAGAAACTGATGGCGAACCATAGCACTATAATCTAGATAAGCAGGAGGCAACTCCATATCATTTCCATGTATGGGTACACCAATATAATTAGCTACACGAGTTGCATAAATTCCACCAAACAAATCTCCACTTGTACCGTTAAGATGCAACCTTCGTGCAACAATGGCCCCCAAGTTATATTGTTTATCACCTAATACCGCACTCTTGAGGACTCTAAGATCTAGAACGCACATGTGACAAGCCTCATTTTTACCGTTAATGCATCTACCTATAAAGAGAGAAAAATAGTGTATGGAAGGGAAATGAATGCTCCCTATGGTAACTTGTGTGATTTCTCTAAATTCCCCCACAGTGATACTAGCAAGAAATTCTTTATATTCAGATTTGCGAGGTTCACTAACATTGCCCCACAGCAGGAGTTTACAAGCGGTTCGGGCCCTCTCGATGGAGGTAATACCCTACTTCCTGCTTGATTGATCTTGATGATATGAGTATTACAAGAGTTGATCTACCACGAGATCGTAGAGGCTAAACCCTAGAAGCTAGCCTATGGTATGATTGTTGTTGTCCTACGTACTAAACCCTCCGGTTTATATAGACACCGGAGGGGGCTAGGGTTACACAGAGTCGGTAACAAGGGAGGAGATCTACATATCCGTATTGCCAAGCTTGCCTTCCACGCCAAGGAGAGTCTCCACGACTGGGGATGATTCCCCTGAAGGTTGTGTTGCTTTTCTCAATGCGGTTCCAGTCTATTTCCATTTTCCTGAAGAGTTTCCTCATAAATGAGGTTCAATCCGCTGCCGCCGTCCATGAGTACTTTGGTGAGTCAAAAGCCGTCCACAATTGGGCTGAGGACCAGTGCAGCTGGTGCCCGGGCTATTTGGAATTTAGGTTCGTCACTAGCATTGAAGGTAATAGCCGTGTCACTCCATGGATTTATTGCTGCCACGTGGCAGATTTCGGCAAGGCTGTGGAGTGTTCGCTTGCGCCTATTATTTGATGCGAAGGTCTCAAAGACTGTTAATACCGCACTGTTATCCCCGGGATGGTGCTCTGTGGCATCTGGGATGAGAAGATCCTCGCCACTTTTGGCCACCGCCGAGTATCCAACATGCTCTAAGGCTGTGTGTTGGTATGGCATCCGCTGTACTATGAATTTTGTAGGGTCCATTGAGCCATCCCTCCAATACGGCTCCATGCCCAGTAGAGGGTTTTTGCTTTTTTGGGATTAACTGGGTGTCTTATGATAGTGCACCCTTTTAATTCGGACTGGGTGTGTATTGACCGGATTATCCCAAAATTTCGATTTGGTTTTCCAGGCGCTTTCCATCGCACAGTAATTTTGTACTATGGATGCCAAGTCAGTGAAGCGTGATATGTCACGGCGACTTATGGCGTTAAGGATTCCCTTGTCCGTGCAATTATTGCGAGAAAAATAAGATTGCTTCTTCCTCACGGCAGTCCTTAACCTTGTTCATTACAAGGAGGAATCGGCCCAATAATGATGTCTTTGTTTCACGGGCTCTTGCACGATGTGGGAAAGATTGCTTAAGTTTGGGTGGGTGGGTGGTATTGAGTCCGAACCCTTACTCTGGCCCGAGACCCAGGGGCCGAGGAGCTTCCAATCTTGGAAGTTCGGGTTCCGTAATGTTGCCCGATAGGTCTGGCCCGTTGCCTGACTCTAGGTTCAGGGCTTGGGTGCTGTCCTCCCATAAACAGGTGTCCGGCTCGGAGAGCTCAGGAATCCAGACATAGTTAGTCCTCAAGATAGAGGAAGAATCGCCGCATTATTCCTCCACCACCGCAATGTGATGGGTTACCGGTGGAGAGTGAATCTCCCTTTGATCGGGTTTAAGCCCAATCCGATCATAGTCCGTAGCGACTCCCAAGGCGGCGATGCGATCCAAGAGCTCGTTTAGGGAAGAGCGCTCCATTGGATCCATCTGCTCGGCGAGTTCCGAGCTGACGTGGAGGCTGTTTTCGATGACCCGAGAAGTCATCGTTGGTGCAGCACCCAAACAGGCGGTCATGATGAAACTGCCTAGCCGAAGGGTTTGGCCGACAGCCAAGGCCCCCCGGCGGTAATGTCGTCTTTAAAGACGAGACAAGACATCCTTCCCTGTGGTGACGGCACAGTGGAACTCTCAATGAAAGCACCAATGTCGGTGTCAAAACCGGCGGATCTTGGGTAGGGGGTCCCGAACTGTGCGTCTAGGCAGATGGTAGCAGGAGATAAGGGACATGATGTTTTTACCTGTGTTCGGGCCCTCTCTATGGAGGTAAAACCCTACTCCGATTGATTGATCTTGATGATATGAGTATTACAAGAGTTGATCTACCACGAGATCGGAGAGGCTAAACCCTAGAAGCTAGCCTATGGTATGATTGTTGTTGTTCTACTGGACTAAACCCTCCGGTTTATATAGACACCTTTGGAGGGGCTAGGGTTACACAGTAGTCGGTTACAAGGAAGGAGATCTACATATCCGTATTGCCAAGCTTGCCTTCCACGCCAAGGAGAGTCCCATCCGGACACAGGACGATGTCTTCAATCTTGTATCTTCATAGTCCAACAGTCCGGCCAAAGGATATAGTCCGGCTATCCGGATACCCCCCAATCCAGGACTCCCTCAGTGATGGTGAGGCGAGTGGTGAATCCAGCCAGGATCGACTCCCAGTCTTCGGATGTCGAACTGGCACCAAGGCTCAAAGCCAGATCCGTAGTAAGGATGGTGAGTTTGGCCAGGATCGATTCCTGGTCCGCGGACACCGTACTCGCATCGAGGCTCAAGCCCGATCTATGGTGGGGAAAGTGAGTCCCGCCAGGTTGACTCGATCTTTGGACACGGTGGTTGCATCCGGGTTTGAAGCCGACACTGAGTCGATGGCCGATCCAACGATCCGATCCGACCGAGGGAGATCCCAAGTCAAGGCTCCAGGTTTTTCGGGCGCCTCAGTCGAGGCTGAGAAGCCAGTGAAGATCAAATCGCCCCGAGCATCAGTGACGTACTCTAGGTTATCAAATCTGATCTAGTTCTTAGGGGAGAAGTTGTCGACCTGGTAGAGATGACCGGCCGAGTTGGCGTGCAGAACGATGCCGCCGAACGCAAAAAGCTGGCCGGGGACGAAGATGTCCCTGGTGTTGATGCCATCTCCGATGATCACGCGAGCCATCGATCCTTTGGCGATCCAACAACGAAACTCTCAATGAAAGCACCAATGTCCACTACAAAAAACCACTTCGCGTGACGATACGTGTTTGTCACAAGAGGTCACATTTTACATCATGCATGTACATCCATGACGATTTTATGACGTAATCAAGATAGTCATACTTGATGTCGTAGAAGTATTCCATGACAATACAGAAATTATCATCACGGAAGTGTCCACTTCCATGACGATAAATGGCATGTCATGGAAGTGCTTTCGTCAAGGGTAACCGACACGTGGCATCCACCGTTACCGGTAGCCGTTATGCTATCGGGTCCGGTTTTGGATCCGATAACCCATTAATGTACACGACCAATGGGGATTTTCCACGTGTAAAACTACGATTCACCGGAGGACCCACGTGTCAGCTCAACCTTGGGACGGATGCCATCCATCCAATGGACGGGACAACGATACGTCTCCATCATATCTACTTCTCCAAACTCTATTGCCCTCGCTTTTGAACTCTAATTTGCATGATTTGAATGGAACTAACTCGGATCGATGTCAAGCTTTTCAGCAGAATTGCCATGGTGTTATTTTTGTGGAGAAATAAAATTTCTCGGAATGACCTAAAACTTCACGGAGATTATTATTGGAATAAATAAAAAATATTGGCAAAAGAATCAACCAGAGGGAACCCACACCCTGTCCACAAGGGTGGAGGGCGCGCCCACCCCCCTAGGGAACGCCCTCTAGTGTTGTGGGTCTCACAAAGCTCCACCAACCTCAACTCTAACTCCATATATTCACGGTCGGGGAGAAAAAATCAGAGAGAAGGATTCATCGTGTTTTACGATATGAAGCCGCTGCCACCTCCTGTTCTTCCTCGGGAGAGCAACTGAGTCTGCTCGGGGTCTTGAGGGAAAATCATCGTCGTGCTTGCTAATTATACTTTTAAGGGTGGAATACCAAAGAAACTAGGAGATCCAGGGGTACCAACTATACCATGCTCCATTAAAAGAAACTATGTTAAAACTGCTTTATGTGATCTTGGAGCCAGTGTTAGTGTTATGCCTTTCTCTTTATATCGTAGACTTGATTTGAATAAGTTGACACCGACTGAAATTTCTTTGCAAATGGCTAATAAATCAACTGATATACCCATCGGTATTTGTGAGGATGTTCCTATTGTGGTTGCAAACGTTACTATCTTAACAGACTTTGTTATTCTTGATATTCCTGAGGACGACAGTATGTAGATCATCCTTGGTAGACCCTTTTTGAATACTGCAAGGGCTGTTATTGATTGCAACAAAGGCAATGTCACTTTTCATGTTAATGGTAATGAGCATAAGGTACACTTTCCAGAAGAAACAACCTCAAGTTCATAGTATCAATTCTATTGGAAAAATTCCAACTATTACTATTGGAGGTTTTGAATTCTCTTCTCTTGTCCAAAAAGAAATATGATATTCTTATTGTTGGGGGCATGCATATCCCGTTGAGGTAACCTAGTGTTATTCAAAATTCTCGGCTTCATGTCATTCTAAGAAGTTTGTTAATAAGACTTGATCAACCTTGTTAATGGATTCCTTTTGATGAGCATGAGATGGATGAATTTAGAAGGCACAACTTTCTGTACTGATTTTTTACTTTCTGTTTTTTAGATTAAATAAAGCAAAAAAAGTATTTTCTGTCTGTTTTCTAAATTATCTGTGCAATAAAAAATGTCCCGAAAATAAAAGTTCTCCAAATGCCCTGAAAAGTTAGTATGATTTTTATAGAATATTTGAGAATTTCTGGCACTGAGAACACACCAGGGGCTTCACCAGTGGGCCACAAGGGTGGAGGGCACGCCCTACCCCCTGGGCGCGCCCCTGTCTTGTGGGTCCCACGAGGGTCCCCTCCACTTATTCCAGCACCCATCCACTTCGTCTTCCTCCAAAAAAAACCATCCCGTAGCTCAAACCCGTGTTCTTGCTCATTTTGCTGCCATTTTCGATCTCCTTGCTCAAAGCTCCATTCCCAAAACTGCTTTGGGGGATTGTTCTTCGGTATGTGACTCCTCTAATGGTCCAAAGTAGTTTTGATGCATGATATAGCCTCTAGGCACTTGTAGGAGTAGTTGCTACCTATCTTGTTGAGTTTGGTTCACTTTTATTTCGAGTTATTAAAAATTTCAGAAATTTTTCAGAGAAAGAAAATGATGAGGAGATTGTTGAGAGGTTCCTCGAGCCGGGGTTCCAAAGAAAAATAAAATGAAGTGAAGGAAAATCCCAAGTACAATCTTCCTCACGCCGCGGAGATTCGGCCGTGTGAATGACCATGTGATGCATTCTTGGAGGCAGCCAGAATTTATGAGGATTTCTATTATTTTCTTAAGAATGCATGCATCAATGACTTTCTCCATGATAAGTGTGATCAATAACTCCTACTCACTAATACTTTTGTGCAAAAATTTCACTTTCATGCTAGGAGATCACCACCCATGGTAGAGTTTCACTTATATGATGAGCATAAGGAGATAACACTTTATGACTTTTGTGAGGTTTGTAAATTACCTTATGAGGGTAGCATCGAAGAGCCACGTCCTAGATATGTGGAAGATTTTATTGATGAAATTAACGTATTGGAAGGGAGAGAGGTGTCGAAAGCTAGAGTCTCTAGTTTACATTTTCCTGTTCTGCGTTACTACTCATTATTTGCTGGTAGATGTTTAGTTGGTCGCCGGGACAGTGGAGGCCTTAGTGCTCCCGACCTTGCCATTTTGCGCCATGCTTTACTTTGTGATAAACTTTTAGTTTGGGCACTATGGTTGCTAAACGGTTGAGTTTAAACCGTACGAAGGGTCCTATCTTTGGAGGTATCTATGATTCCCGCCTTGCTAGACGCTTCGAGATACCCATTAGGCACGATGAAAAATAGGAGAAGTTACTATCCACTATATACTTAGATTATGAAAGCATGGTAGCACATAATTTTATTCGCTACGATAAGGAAAAGAGACTCATTTATAACCTAGTATTCAGCAAGGAGACTTTTCAGATTATTACCTTGCACACTTTTGCTTTGTTCGATATTCGTTCAGGCAGGTACTTCGTTTTGCCCGCGGACATTCATGCATACTGGGAGGGGACGCGATCCCTAGTTCCTGATCCAGAACCATCATGTCGGTGTCAAAACCGGCGGATCTTGGGTAGGGGGTCCCGAACTATGCGTCTAAGGCGGATGGTAACAGGAGGCGAGGGACACGATGTTTACCCAGGTTCGGGCCCTCTCGATGGAGGTAATAACCTACTTCTTGCTTGATTGATCTTGATGATATGAGTATTACAAGAGTTGATCTACCACGAGATCGTAGAGGCTAAACCCTAGAGGCTAGCCTATGGTATGATTGTTGTTGTCCTACGGACTAAGCCCTCTGGTTTATATAGACACCAGAGGGGGCTAGGGTTACACAGAGTCGGTTACAAGGGAGGAGATCTACATAACCGTATTGCCAAGCTTGCCTTCCACGCCAAGGAGAGTCCCATCCGGACACGAGACGAAGTCTTCAATCTTGTATCTTCATAGTCCAACAGTCCGGCCAAAGGATATAGTCCGGATGTCCGGAGACCCCCTAATCCAGGACTCCCTCAGTATCCCCTGAACCAGGCTTCAATGACAATGAGTCCGGCGCGCAGATTGTCTTCGGCATTGCAAGGCGGGTTCCTCCTCTGAATACTCCATAGAAGATTTTGAACAGAAGGATAGTGTCCGGCTCTGCAAAACAAATTCCACATGCCACCGTAGAGAGAATAATACTTCCACAAATCTAATCTGCTGACGCATTTTGCGGCATGTCATCACACCATAGCCCGGTCATTATTCGAACCGTTTTTCACAACCAGCCACTGCACATATTGCGAGGCGGTTTCCTTGGCATGTCTTGTTGAAGTAGAGATCGTGTCCCCTTATCACGGGATTCTCATCAATACGGATGTGGGTAACCCAACCGCGCCATCAATTACGGCGCTTGGGGAATAAGCGAGTTTTACTAGGTAAGTGGGGGGACATATAGTTTCGTCCGCCCTTATAAAGGGATAAGGGTTCACCTTTTTCACCCACGCCTTCTTTCTCCTTGCTCATCCATTCTTGCGCACTCGAGATCCAGCACCCAAGTTTGCGTCCTTCTGCTCAAACCGCTCCAAGCATGTCCGGAGCGGGAGGCAAGTGGATGGTCTCCTCCGTCACGGAGGAGAACATCACAAAGCTACGGGGAGCCGAATATCTAGTCGCGGATATGGCACACCGGCTTCCAGATGAGGGGCAGATCATCCCTACGCCAGAGCCCCATGAGAGGGTGGTTTTCCTTACCCACTTCATCCGCGGACTGGGATTTCCACTCCACCCGTTTGTCCGCGGGCTCATGTTCTACTACGGGCTGGACTTTCACGATCTGGCCCCCAATTTCATCCTCAACATCTCGACGTTTATTGTCGTGTGCGAGGCTTTCCTCCGCATCAGGCCCCACTTCGGCCTGTGGCTGAAAACCTTCAATGTCAAACCGAAGGTGGTGGTCGGCCAGCAGGCGGAGTGCGGAGGCGCCATGGTGGGCAAAATGCCCAACGTTACATGGCTCGAAGGCTCCTATGTGGAGACCATAAAGGGGTGGCAATCGGGGTGGTTCTACATCACCGAGCCGTGCGACACCAACTGGGTGGTGGCCCCCAAGTTTCGATCCGGAATCCCCATGCGGCTCACCACCTGGAAAGAGAAGGGCCTGTCCTAGGGTTCCTCAGTAGAGCTGACCGGACTCCAGACATGTATCAAAAACATGATGAGCAAGAAAATCAAGCTCGTCAACGTGGTCCAAGTCATGCTCTTCCGCCTGATCCTCCCGTGCCAAAGACGGGCATTCACCTTGTGGGAGTTCGACCCAGCCAAGCACCAGACGCTGTGAGAGCTCTTCGACATGACACACAAGGACGTTTGGAGGGTGCTGTTCAAGGGCGCCGAGGTACCTCCTCCCCTTACCAAAGACCGCGGACTCAGCGCAAAGCGCCATGCCAATCCGGTAAGTTTTTATATCTCACAGGATATTTATTTTCCCCAGTTTAATCGTGTGCGGGATCTAAGCTTCCATGCCATTAACAGGACTGGGTAGAGACAGTGGAGCAGATTGATTGTCCGGCTCCCCTGCCCGAAGATCCAGCAGATGCTCTTCTAACGAAGATGCTGGTTCCGGCGCCTTATGAGGTGCCCGAGAAGAAGGCCAAAAAGAAGGCTGCGGGGACCCGGAAAAGTCTCCGGCGCCAGGTTATATCGGACTCATTGTCCGATAACACTGAGACGCACTCCTCTCATGAAAACGAGGAGGAGGAAGAGGAAAGTTCTCCCCCAGCTGGGGGAGACAAGAAAAGGAAGGCCGCCCCAACCGGGGAGGCCGAACGGTCCAAGAAGGGAAGGACTCTCCTTCTGGACTGCTCCACGACGGCCGCCTACAGCGACGACGAGTGGCTACCTAGGGACAAGCCCCTGGCGAAGTCGTAAGTATCTGGATACCATAGTAATTCATGGTATGTTTTATTGCACTGCTTCTCTTTACGCCGAACATGATTATGCAGTTCGTCCCGAGCCCATATCGACATATCTTCGTCGGATGGTTCTTTAGACCCGTCGGATATACATAGCGATTCACTTCAGACCGCCTCCTCCCCTCGCCCTATGGACAACGTCGAGGTGTTGTCTCAAAGGGCACCGAGCCGAGGGGAGGTAGTCCTGGAGGCGCCTCGAGGCGACATTCCGGACCCTGGGTGCAAAGGGAGCAAGACTCCCATGGGCTCCAAGTTCGGCCCCCAGCCGAACACTGCACCGGGACCTCCAGTGGTTACGGACTCCGGCAGGCGACCCCCCATTAAGAAGGGCAAGCCGCCCGTGCCGGTGGCCTCTGTCCATCCAGAGGCACCGGAGAACTTGCTGGAAGTGCTTCGCGGCGCTTCCATCGACGAAGAGCACCGGACTATCATGAGTGCGGTGATCGAGAAGGTTCAGTCCGCCAAAAACGGACTAACCGAAGCTTGTGCCGACCTCCTAACAAAGCTTTCGTAAGTAATCAAAGTATAGAAAATATTACCGCATAGACAAGAGCCTCGATGCTCGCTTTGGCTCACAAGAAAGGCCGAATAGAGGATCGAATAATGACTCAGGATACTAATCCAAACATGTCTATATGCGTATGTAGGCTTCACTGCTGGCCGCCGCCGCACGTACTTCGGAGGTCGCTGCACTGAAGTAGGACCTTGGGCGGTCCGGGGAAGAGCTCGGCCTTGCCAAGAGGCAGCTCGAGGAGAGCAAAGGTAAGCAATACCTTGTCTATATATTAAAAGGAAATTTGGTTGTAAAATAATAGGATCATCATGAATTTGCCAGGGGCCACGGCCGAAGTGGCGACCCTCAAGAGGGCGTTGTCCGAGGCCGAAGACAGAGCGGTCAAGGAGCGCACTGAGCGAGAAAAGCAAGAAGCCCGGGTAGGCGAGGTGCATCAAGAGCTCCAGGCTCTCGTCAAAAAACACGATTCCTTGGAGTTTGACTCTAATACGCGAGAGTCTGAGCTTGCGAAGGCCCTTGAAAGCACAAAACATGCCAAGGACGAAGCCCAAAAGTCCCTCCAGGAAATTGAGGCGGTTCAGAAGATAGCGGCGGGTAAGGCATTCATTATGCAAAGCAAGCATGTGAAAGAAAATTTTCTTTTACTTACCCAAGTTCGGAGCTCTCCAGGAGCGTTCGCAGATCTACCCCGCAGTGTGTTAGATGCCGCGGAGTTCTATCGGGTTGAGGAGGGGAGCTCGACGGAGAAGTTGTTCTGGTCTCAATATACTGGGACCGAACACCCAATGCCCTTGAGCGACCAGCTGAAGCAACTGTTCGAGCTCCACAAGGCGGCCGAACAGGCCATGAAGGGTCTTATAGTCCGGATATGGCCTGGCGATCCCCTGCCTAACAGCTACTTCGGTCTGGTGAGGCGGCTTGTAGATGCCTGCCCCCGGCTTGAAGTCATAAAGCGGTCCGTCTGCATCGAGGGTGCACGCAGGCTTTGCCCGGCGAAGGTGCACTGGGCTAAGCCGGACGCCGTGAAGCCGGTGAAGGAGGGCCCACGGAGGGCAAGGAGCATCGCCGCCCGAGATGTATTATGACGGTGTCTGAAGGGTTCCCGCCTTGTATGGAGGAATGTGCTAAAGATGTAATTTTTGAATGAACATGCTCATGTGATCCTGTAATGTGAAAACTAGTTCATTTGCGCTATGCAATGCCTTTTGAATTTAAAATATTACCTTCTGTGCGGCCGTTTATAAAATCTGAGAGTTGGCCAGCCGTCGGCTTCTGCCCCCATGTAACTAGTACTGGGGTGTTCAGGATAAACCTGAGCACTCTTTTTCCCAATGTCGGGTCCTTCGAGGGAGGTGTTTAGCACAACGAACCAGGCAATCGGATTATAAGGCTTTACCACTCTCACTTAGGCATAGAAGTCTACAATTTTAAATTTTGGCGAAGCCCCTAGTATTTGGAAGGCCGAATTTGGGGCACTATATACGCCTAAGTCGGGCAAGGCCGACTCCTCGCCCGAAGCAGAAAAAGTCTTTAAGGACTTGAGACCTCTCGAACAGCGACCAGCTCTCGCCTTATCATGACAATCAGCTTTCGACTTTCTCTACTGAGGTGCTCGTCCGGAAGAACCGGGACACAATCGCAGTAGTTCTCCCAGCGCTACCTTAGCCGATATAGCGGAATGTAAGGTACCAAAACATGGGAGCCGGGCAAACCCAAATATTGACCCAAGACATGATTCGGAGCTGATGCATATAATGCTATAAGTTCGGGGTGCCGCACTGTCGAAAGTGTTCGGACTTCTCGCGCCGTATTATGGGGTATACAAAAGCCCCTGGCATACTGGCCGTACGAGAATGTACGGGTGCAAATTGTTGTAAATAAACAAACAAGAAAAAAAGAAGAAGGGTAATGCAATTATAGACTAATGCTACGCATTGTTATTTAAATAATACGTCGAAGCATACTGATACAAGTAGTGCAATAAGCAAAGAATAGGACTATTTGACATGTCCTATCCAAGGGCAAGCTGCCTAGGGGTGTTTAAAACAGGTATTTCGATCGTTATCAGAGACCACATGGGAATTCCATTATATGACTTAGCTTCTTGCCTCCTTGGTTGTTCCTTCCCGTAATGTGTCCGGCAATCATACTGCCGGAAAGGGCTTCCAGAGAGTAAGGTCCTGAAAGAGAAAGAAAAAAATAAAGGTATGCAACCCCTAGGGCGGTTGAGCCGCATTGTGGGACATGCCCTGATCGTGCCCCCGCCTATGCCCATGGTATTTTCAGTGCGTAATTATGTACGCGCGACAAGGATTTCGTCGCTTGATCGACTAGGACGGGGGCGAATTGCTAGGCGAAGCTCGAACGTGCAGGCGATCCCGCTGCAGGTTACTCCGGACTCGCTTGACGGTGTCCGGGGGCTGTATCGCCGAATTGGCGGTTTGCCTTAAGAGGCTTCTTTGTGCTTCTGCTGCGAGGGCTGCAGTGTGGTCCTCCGTGCGGAGCGAGCGCTCTGTGTTTCCATTGACTGTTATGACCCCCCTAGGTCCTGGCATCTTGAGCTTGAGGTATGCGTAATGCGGTACCGCATTGAATTTTGCAAATGCGGTTTGCCCGAGCAGTGTGTGATAGCCACTGCGGAACGAGACGATATCAAAGATTAACTCCTCGCTTCGGAAGTTGTCCGGAGATCCGAAGACCACTTCCAGTGTGATTGAGCCCGTGCAATGGGCCTCTAGACACCTGGGATGACACCCTTAAAGGTGGTTTTGGTGGGTTTGATCCTCGAGGGATCTATAACCATTTTGCGCACTGTATCCTGATAGAGCAGGTTCAGGCTGCTGCCGCCGTCCATGAGGACTCGAGTGAGGTGAAATCCGTCAATGATGGGGTCTAGGACCAATGCAGCAGATCCACCATGACGGATATTAGTGGGGCGGTCCCTGCGATCGAAGGTGATCGGACAAGAGGACCATGGGTTGAACTTTGGGGCGACAGGCTCCATCACATAGACGTCCCTTAGTGTATGCTTCCGTTCCCTCTTGGGAATATGGGTTGCGTATATCATGTTCACCGTCTTCACTTGTGGGGGGAACCTCTTCTGTCCTCCCGTGTTCGGCGGCCGGGGCTCCTCCTCGTCATCACTATGCAGCCCCTTGTCCTTGTTTTCGGTGTTTAACTTGCTGGCCTGCTTGAACACCCAACATTCTCCGTTAGTGTGATTGGCTGGCTTATCGGGGGTGCCGTGGATTTGACACGAGCGATCAAGTATACGATCCAAACTGGACGGCCCCGGAGTACTTCTTTTGAATGGCTTTTTCGCTGACCAGATCTAGAGCCTCTGAATCCGGCATTGACTGCCGTATCTTCAGCGTCATCGCCGTAGTTGCGGCGCTTGTGTCTATTAAGACGTGGTTTGCCGTTAGCATCTTTAGTATCTGAAGTGCCCGAATTCCTTGATGTGTTGCTGCTGCGAGCCAGCCAGCTATCCTTGCCCGCGCAAAAGCGGGTCATGAGTGTTGTGAGGGCTGCCATAGATTTTGGCTTCTCCTGGCCGAGGTGTCGGGCGAGCCACTCGTCACGGATGTTATGCTTGAATGCCGCTAAGGCCTCAGCATCCGGACAGTCGACAATTTGGTTTTTCTTAGTTAGGAACCGTGTCCGTAATTGCTCGCCGATTCCCCTGGCTGCTGAGTTATATGGCTCAAGTCATCAGCATCCGGTGGTCGCACATAAGTGCCCTGGAAGTTGTCAAGAAATGCATCTTCCAAATGCTCCCAACTGCTGACGGAGTCTGTTGGCAAGCTATTCAGCCAATGCCGTGCTGGTCCTTTGAGTTTTAGTGGGAGGTACTTGATGGCATGTAGATCATCACCGCGAGCCATGTGGATATGGAGGAGGAAATCCTCAATCCATACTGTGGGATCTGTTGTACCATCATACGATTAGATATTTACGGGTTTAAAACCCTCCAGGAATTTGTGATCCATAACTTCATCAATGAAGCATAGGGGGTGTGCGGCACCTCTGTGCCGGGCTATATCACGACGCAGTTCATATGAGTCTTGTCTGCTGTATTCAGCCCGGCCGGATTTACTTTTAGTGTATCCGGCGTGACGGTCATCGTCCCGCGTTGGTGCGCGCACCCGTGACCCGTATATCGATCTTGCATGTTTTGCCCTGCTTTCCAATACGTCTCGCAGGTCCCGCGTGTTGCCCCGGGCCTTGGTATTTTTGTTTGAGTGGTGGTGGGGTGCAGGCTGAACTTCAGGCTGAAACGCCTCTCTGTCTCGGCCACGAGGTGGCCGGTCAGCCGCATCGTGCGCTGGTGCAGTAGGTTTTAATGCTTCCTCCTCGAGTCGGGGTAGCGACCTTTTCTTTGGGTAACTCTTGGAGGGGCATTCGAGTTCGAATTCCTCGGTCGCAAGGACTTCGGTCCATCTGTCTGCTAGCAAGTCTTGATCAGCTCAGAGCTGTTGTTGCTTTTTCTTCAGGCTATTTGTGGTGGCTATAAGCCGGCGCTTGAAGCGCTCCTGCTCAATGGGATCCTCAGGCACGATAAATTCTTCATCGCCGAGGCTCACCTCGTCTTCGCAGAGAGGCATGTAATTGTCATCCTCCGTTTCTCCATCTGATGCCTGTTCTGGAGGGCTAGCTTGTTCATCCTCCTGCTCTAAATCTGGCTGGAGGGTGTAGGACCTTGAAGTATGTCTAGAGGGGGGGGGGGTGATTAGACTACTTGACGAATTAAAAACTTAACCTTTTCCCATTTTAGAGTTTGACAGATTTTAGCTATCTTAGGACAAGTCAAGCAATCATCACACAAATCAAGCAAGCATGCAAAGAGTATATAGGCAGCGGAAATTAAAGCATGCAACTTGCAAGAAAGTAAAGGGAAGGGTTTGGAGGATTCAAACGCAATTGGAGACACGGATGTTTTTGGCGTGGTCCCGATAGGTGGTGCTATCGTACCTCCACGTTGATGGAGACTTCAACCCACAAAGGGTAACGATTCTTGTGAGTCCACGGAGGGCTCCACCCACGAAGGGTCCACAAAGAAGCAACCTTGTCTATCCCACCATGGCCGTCGCCCACGAAGGACTTGCCTCACTAGCGGTAGATCTTCACAAAGTAGGCGATCTCCTTGCCCTTACAAACTCCTTGGTTCAACTCCACAATCTTGTCGGAGGCTCCCAAGTGACACCTAGCCAATCTAGGAGACACCACTCTCCAAGAAGTAACAAATGGTGCGTTGATGATGAACTCCTTGCTCTTGTGCTTCAAATGATAGTCTCCCCAACACTCAACTCTCTCTCATAGGATTTGGATCTGGTGGAAAGAGGGTTTGAGTGGAAAGCAACTTGGGAAGGCTAGAGATCAAGATTCATATGGTAGGAATGGAATATCTTGGCCTCAACACATGAGTAGGTAGTTCTTTCTCAGAAATGGTAAGTTGGAAGTGTAGGTTCGCCGATGGCTCTCTCCACGAATGAAGAGGAGGTGGAGGGGTATATATAGCCTCCACACAAAATCTAACCGTTACACACAATTTACCAAACTCGGTGGGACCGATTCAACAGACTCGGTCGGACCGATTTAGTAAACCTAGTGACTGTTAGTGATTTTCGGTGGGACTGACATGCAACTCGGTGAGACCGATTCGGTTAGGGATAGGGCATAACGTAATCTCGATGAGACCGATTGCACAAACTCGGTGAGGCCGGTTTTGGTAATAAGCTTTCCAGAGACTTGGTCAGGAACTCGGTTGGACCGATTTGCTCTTTTCGGTGAGACCGAAATGTTACAAAAGGGAAACAGAGAGTTTACATTGCAATCTCGGTGGGACCGATCGCTCACTTCGGTTAGACCGAAACATTACGAAGGGAAACAGAGAGATTACAATCCCATCTCGGTGAGACCGAGATCCCTATCGGTAGGACCGATTTGCCTAGGGTTTGTGGCAGTGGCTATGACTTTTGAAATCGGTGGCGCCGGGTAGGAGGAATCGGTGTGACCTATTTTGGCTTAGGGTTTAGGTCATTTGTGGATTGTGAGAAAGTAGCTGAGGGTTTTGGAGTATATCACTAAGCACATGAAGCAAGAGGCTCATTAAGCAACACCTCATCCCTCCTTGATAGTATTGGCTTTTCCTATAGACTCAATGTGATCTTGGACCACTAAAATGTAAAATGAAGAGTCTTGAGCTTTTGAGCTTGAGCCAATCCTTTGTCCTTAGTATTTTGAGGATCCACTTTCATCATCCATGCCATGCCATTCATTGAGCTTTCCTGAAATAATAGTCTTGGAATAGCATTAGCTCAATGAGCTATATGTTGTTATGGATTACCAAAACCACCTAGGGATAGTTGCACTTTCAATCTCCCCCTTTTTGGTAATTGATGACAACATATAGATCAAAGCTTCGACAAATGATAATAAGATTGAAAAGCATCGTCGCTTTGAGAAGTATGTAATAAGCAAGAGCTCCCCCTAAATTTGTGCATAGTTTAAGATTTGCTTTGGACTGCAAATGCACAAGGAATTAGGATCATGGGTTACTCTTCCATGTCACATACATCTTGGTGGAGCGCTCAAAATGATAAAGATTGAATACATGCACTCATCACCAAGCAAGGTGAATGATCACATAGGATAGATAAGATAATATCATCAAACATGCATAAGTGTAGCTTATGATCAAACACATGATCATAAATGTCTCACAAGAATAGCATAGTATCTCAAGCAATCAAAAGCAAACAAGTTTGAACCACCAAATCAAGAGAGAACAAAAGCGACACTCTCTCTCTCGAAGCCTATGATCTATACATTTTTCTCCCCCTTTGGCAACAAGTTACCAAAAAGTTCATAGAAAATGCATAGTGCAAGATTGACTCTCAGGCTTGATCTTCAGGTGGTGGTGTAGGGATGGCTCCTTGGACGAAGACTTCAGTTGATGTAGAGGGAGCTGAAGGAGTTGGTGCTGGAGCTGATTGCACTGGAGCTGTAGGAGCTGTAGCTGGTGCAGATGATGTTGCTCTAGTTTCTGGTACTGGCACTGCATCTGATCTCTGAGCTCTAGGCACTCTGGCAAATACATTGGTGGTAGTCTTGCCCTTCCTCTCCTGCATGTCATCCTGCGTTGCTCCACAACCGATCGAATCTCGCCATTACTTTGACATCTAGATCATAGAATTTTTGTTCCATGATTCTTTCCAAGCTCTCCTGATTTTGAGTGAGGGTTGTCAATCCCTTCTCAATCCTCAGAGATGATGCTATCAAGTAACCAAGCTGCTCCTGCTTGTTCTTCAAGAAATACTCAGATGCCTCCTCTTGAGTTGGCATCTTGGCAGCCTTCTCCTTCCTTGCCTTCTCCTTCTTCTCTTGAGCTTGAACTGATGATGGATCATTCTCATTCATGACAACCTCATTGTCCTCAAAGTCTGGATAAAGTGGAAAATGTTCCTTATCCAATAGATATTTGCCTGTGCCCATCTTTGAGTTAATCAACACCGAAATCTGAGGGGCATAACCACAACTCCTCTTATGATCTGCTGCAGTCCTCTTAATGGTTTCAACTATAAGGCTCATGACCTTGAATTTACGAGGCTCATCAAATAAATGCAACATATTGATTGCATGCCCTCTGATCATGTTGTGGTCACCGACTTAGGCAATAGAGTGTGCCTTAGGATCCAATTGATTGTAGGCAGCCCCGATGTAAGAAAGTGGACTGATCCAAAAGAGAAAGTCTCTAGGGTTTTGTCTGGGATCTCCTTGTACATATGTGCCATGGTATTGTGTCCCATTTTCTTCTTGGCATATACATCTAGGTCATCATCATTTTCCTTTGGGGCATTTATCAGTTTTGCCCACTCCACAACAGTTGACTGGTACCTTGTACCTTCAGACATCCAAACTATCCTCCCATCTGGATAGAAGTGTGATGTGGAGTAGAATTGCATGATAAGTTCATCATTCCAGTTGGTGAGCTTTTGCCCAACAAAAACTGCAACTCCACAAGCAACAAAACTGTTGTCGGTGTCAAAACCGGCGGATCTCGGGTAGGGGGTCCCGAACTATGCGTCTAGGCGGATGGTAACAGGAGACAAGGGACATGATGTTTTTACCTGTGTTCGCCCTCTCGATGGAGGTAATACCCTACCCTGCTTGATTAATATTGATGATATGGGTAGTACAAGAGTAGATCTACCACGAGATCGAGAGAGGCTAAACCCTAGAAGCTAGCCTATGGTATGATTGTTGTTCGTCCTATGGACTAAAACCCTTCGGTTTATATAGACACCGAATAGGGTTAGGGTTACACAGTCGGTTACAATGGTAGGAGATCTACATATCCGTATCGCCAAGCTTGCCTTCCACGCCAAGGAAAGTCCCATCCGGACACGGGACGAAGTCTTCAATCTTGTATCTTCATAGTCTAGGAGTCCGCCAACGGTGATAGTTCGCTATCAGGACACCCCATAATCCAGACTCCTCAAGAGTCTCGAACCAGGCTTCAATGACGACGAGTCCGGCGCAAGATATTGTCTTCGGCATTGCAAGGCGGGTTCCTCCTCCAAATACTTCATAGAAGGTTTTGAACACAAGAATAGTGTCCGCTCGCAAAACAAGTTCCACATACCACCGTAGAGAGAGAATAACTTTTGCACAAATCTGCCGACGTATTCATGGGCGCGACATCACACCACGGCCAGGCCTTTATATGAATCGTTTTTACTGTTCCACCTCGGTAGCGTTTAGCGAGGCGGTTTCCTTGGCACGTCTTATCAAAGCGGAGATCGTGCCCCTTATTCCGGGATTCCCATCAATACGGACGTGGGTAACCCATCCGCGCCAATCGACACGGCGCTTGGGAGATAAGCGAGTTTTACCAGGCTGGTGGGGACGCATAGCTTTGTCCGTCCATATAAGGGATAAGGATCCATCTTTTCACCCACGCCTTCTTTCTCCTTTGCTCATCCATTTCACAAGACTGAGCTCCAAATACTAAGTCCGACACCCCACCTCAACCTTCTCCAACTATGTCCGGAGCGGGAGGCAGGTGGATGGCCTCCTCCGTCACGGAGGGGCACATCAAAAAGCTGCGGAAGGCGGATACTTGTCCAGCAACATCGCAAGACCGGCTACTCCGACAAGGGGCAGCTCATTCCAACCCCAGTGCCCCATGAGAGGGTGGTGTTTCTCACCCACTTCCTCCATGGACTAGGTTTTCCACTTCACCCATTTGTCCGGGGGCTCATGTTCTACTACGTCCTGGACTTCCACGATCTGGCCCCGAATTTCATCCTCAACATCTCGGCGTTCATCGTCGTGTGCGAGGCCTTCCTCTGCATCCAGCCCCACTTCAGCTTATGGCTTAAGATCTTCAATGTCAAGCCGAAGGTAGTGGGCGGCCACCAAGCGGAGTGCGGAGGCGCCATGGTTGGCAAGATGGCCAAAGCCCTATGGCTCGAGGGCTCCTTTATGGAGACCATAAAGGGGTGGCAATCGGGGTGGTTCTACATCACCGAGCCGCGCGACTCTCAATGGGCGGCGGCCCCCGAATTCCGATCTGCCCCCCCCCCCACGCGGCTCACATCATGGAAAGAGACGGGCCTGTCGTGGGGTGATTCGGACGAGCTATCCGGACTCCAAACCTGCGTCCGAAACCTGGCGGACAAGAATCTCAGGCTTGTCAACGTTATCCAGGTGATGCTCATCCACCGGATTCTCCCATGCCAACAACGGGCCTTCAAATTGTGGGAGTTCGATCCAGCACAACACCCAACTCTGAAAAGGCTCTTCGACACTACGTACGAAGATGCCTGGAAGGTGCTGTTCAAGGGCGCCGAGGCTCCCACATCCGCCATCAAGATCGCGGATTCAGCTCACAGCGTCAAGCCAGCGAGGTAAGTTATTTTACCCTTTATGGGACTCTTTTTCATAGTTTGACTCTATGCGGGATCTAAAACTCCCTAACCTTTGACAGATCGGTGAAGACGTCCGGACAGATTAACTGTCCGGCCCCTTTACCGAAGACCCAATGGACGCCCGATTGACGGAGCTCTTGGCTCCGCACCTCACGTGGTGCCGGAGAAGAAGGCCAAGAAGAAGGCCACGGGAACTCAAAGGAGCTCCGGTGCGGGGGCTGTCGGACTCGTCGCTGACAACCCCTGGCGGAATCCTCCTCTGAGGAAGAGGAGGAGGAAAAATAAGCCTCTCCCCCAGCGAGGGGAGAGAAGAAAAGGAAGGCCGCCCCAACTGGGGAGGCCGGAGGGCCCAAGAAGGGAAGGACCCTTCCTCCGGACTTCTCCACCAACGCTGACAACGACGAGGAGGAGTGGCCAACAAGGGCCAAGCCTCTGGCGAGATCGTAAGTGTCCGGACTCCGGAATAGTTCATGACTTTTTACTTGTCGCATAGTGTCTTCTAACGCCGAATATGACCATGCAGCCCGCCCGAGGACGAGCTTGCCGCTTCGTCGAGGGGCTCCCTGGGTTCGTCGGATGTGAATAGCACTTCACTTCCGAACCGCCTCCTCTCTTCATGTCGCCGACGACACCGCGGTGGAGTCCCAAAAGGGGCCCAGCCAGGAGGAGGTGGTCCTGGAGGCGCCGCAAGGCGACCTCCCGGACTCCGGGCGCAAAGGGGGCGAAACCCCGAGGGGCTCTAAGTCCGCCTGTCTTGGGACTCCGTCTCCGGAACCTTGGTGGTTCTGAAGTCCGGAAGCGCCCCTTCGTGAAGAAGGGTATGACTCTGACGCCGGTGACCTCCGTCCATCCGGAGGCACCAGATAGCTTGGCTGGAGGCGCTTAAAGGCGCCTCCATCGGCGAGGAGCACCGCCTGTTATGAGTGTGGTGATCCAGAAGTTCGATCCGCCAAGAGCGGGCTGATCAAGCCTGTACCAGCTTTCTAACAGGCTTTGAGGTAAGTTTAGAATATGTAAAAATATTACCGCATAGACAGTAGCCCCTGATGCTTAGTTCGGTGTTCGGAAAGAAAAGCCGGACTAAGGATCTAAAAAGATATACGCAGGAGTCTAACATAAGGATGTCAATATGCGAATGCAGGCTGCGCTGCTGACCTCTACCGCACTGACTGCGGAGGTCAATGCATTGAAGCAGAGCCTCGAGCGGTCCGAAAACGAGCTCGGCCTTGCCAAGAAGCAGCTCGAGGATAAGGAAGGTAAGCAATACCTTATTAAAGAAATACCTTATAGAAAGGATTCGGTTGCAAAAAATGACAGGAATAACGTGGGTATTGTAGGGGCCACGAACGAGGTGGCGACCCTGAAGGAAGCAGTGTCCGCGGCCGAAAGCAAAGCGGCCGCGGAGCGCACCGAGCGAGAGAAGCAGGAGGAGCGGGTGGCGGAGGTGCGGCAAGAGCTCCAGGCTCTCGTGGAAAAACACGAGAGTTTGGAGCGTGACTCGAAGACTCGAGAGTCCGAGCTTGCCTCAGCTCTTGAGAGTGCCAAAGACGCTAAGGCCGAAGCCCAAAAAGCCCTCCAAGAAATTGAATCATTAAAGAAGATAGCGGCGGGTAAGGCATTCTTTATGCAAAGCAAGCATGTGAAAGTGAATTACCTATTACTTACCCGGATTCGAGCTCTCCAGAGCATTCGCAGATCTGCCCGTAGTGTGTACGATGCTGCCGCGTTCTACCGCGCCAAGGAGGGAGCTCGACGGAGAAGGTGTTCTAGTCTCGATATCGAGGCCGAACGTCCGGTGCCTCGAGCGACCAGCTGAAGCGGCTGGTCGAGCTCCTAAGGTCGCCGAACAGGCCATGAAGGGCCTCATAGTTGTTGTGGCCATTGGAAGCCATGCCCGGAGCTACTTCGGGTTAGTAGCGGCTGGTGGACGCATGTCCATGGATTGAAGTCATCAAGCGCTCCGTCTGCATTGAAGGTGCCCGTCGGGCCCTTGCCCGTGCGAAAGTGCACTGGGGCAAGCTGGATGCGGAGAAGCTTGTGACGGACGGACCATCGAAGGGCAAGGAGCATCGCAAGCCCGAAATGTACTATGAGGGCGTCCTGAAGGGTGCCCGCCGTATAGAGGATGAGTGCTCCAAAGATGTAATTTTTTAATAGACTCGCATTTGTTATCCTGTACACTGAAAACTTGTTCATATGCACTAAGCAACACTTGTTAATTTAAAATATTACCTTGTGTGCGGCCGTTTATCAAATTTGAGAGATGGCAAGTCGTTGGCTTCAGCCCCCATGCCACGAGTGCTGGGGTGTTCGGGATAAACTTGAGCGCTCTTGTTCCCATTCTTGGGTCCGTCGAGGAGGCGCTCAACGCGAACGAACAAGGCAACCAAACTTATAGTTCTTGAACACTCTCACTTAGCCATAGAATTCTATAATTTTAAATTTCGGCGAAGCCCCTAGTATTCGGAAGACCGAGTTCGAGGCGCTATGCACGCCTTGGCCGGACAATGCCGACTCCTCGCTCTAAGCGGCATAAGTCTTTAGGGACCCGAAAAAACCTCTCGAACAGCGATCGGCTCTCGCCCTATCATGACGGTCAGTTTTAGCTTTCTCCACCGAGGTGCTCAATCCAGCTCAACCGGGCACAATCGCGATGGTTCTCCTGCTACCTTAGCCGATATAACGGAACGTAAGGTACCAAAACATGGGAGCCGGGCAAACCCAACTATTGACCCAAGACATGATTCGAGCCGATGCATATAATGCTATAAGTACGGGTGCCGTACTTGTGAAAGTGTTCGGACTTATCACACCATACTTTTGGGGTACTTAAGCCCCTGGTGTATTGGCCGTACCAAAGTGTACGGGTGCAACATGTCATGAAATGAACATATATATAGATAAAGAATGGAGTGCAATAATAGGCAAAAGCTATGTATTGTTTATTCAAAAGAAACTGCAAATAAAAGCGAGCGATACAAATTGTGCGATAAGCAAGGTATGGGACTATTTAACATGTCCCCTCCGAGGTAAGCTGCGGGATGGTATGTAAAACAGGTATAATGCTCGTAGTAGAGACCACTGGACACTGACGTGGCTTTCGCTTCCCTGGCTGTTGCATCGTGAGTTCGGCAATTCTAGTGCCGGACGGGACTTCTGAAACGGAGTCCCGAAAGTAAAAAAAGAAGAAAAAAGAATGACACAATCGGAGCCCACAGTGCGGTTGAGCCGCGTGCAGGCGTGCCGTGGTCGTGCCCTCCCTTATGCCCATGGTATCTCCAGAGCGTAGTTATGTACGCGTAGTACTGGCTTCGCAATTTCGCGAGGGCTGGGGTTGGGGCCGGATTGCTACGCGTGCTCGGATCGTGCCAGGCGGTCTTGTTGTAGGTTACTCCGGGCGCGCTTGATGGTGGCCGGACGTTTAATAGCCGGGCTCGAGAATTGTTGCGAGAGGCTGCTTTGCGCCTCCACTGCGAGGGCCGCCATGTGCTCCATTGACCGTGATTACTCCTCGAGGGCCTGGCATCTTGAGCTTGAGGTATGCGTAGTGCGGCACCGCATTGAACTTTGCAAATGCGGTTCGTCCAAGCAAAGGCGTGATAGCCGCCATGAACGGGACTATGTCGAAGATTAACTCTTCGCTTCGGAAGTTATCCGGGGATCCAAAGACCACTTCGAGTGTAACTGAGCCTGTATAATTGGCCTCTACACCTAGTATTACGCCTTTAAAGGTCGTCTTTGTGGGTTTAATCCTTGAGGGGTCTATGCCCATTTTGCGCACTGTATCCTGATAAAGCAGGTTCAGGCTGCTACCGCCCTCCATCAGGACTCTAGTGAGGTGAAATCTGTCGATGATTGGGTCAAGAACCAATGCGGCGAATCCGCCGTGACGGATGCTAGTGGGGTGGTCCCTTCGATCAAAGGTGATCGGGCAGGAAGACCATGGGTTGAACTTCGGGGCGACTGGCTCCATCGCGTATACGTCCCTTAGTGCATGCTTCCGCTCCCTTTTGGGTATGTGGGTTGCGTATATCATGTTCACCGTCCGCTCTAGTGTGGGAAAGCCCTTCATCCTCTATTGTTCGGTGGTAGGGCTCTTCCTCGTCATCGCTATGCAGCCCTTGTCGTTGTTTTCGGTGCTTAGCTTGCCTTGCTTGAACACCCAACAATCCTGTTGGTGTGGTTGGCTGGTTTTTCGGGTGCCATGTATCCGCACAAGCGATCGAGTATTCGGTCCAAGTTGGACGGGCCCTGGGTATTTCTTTTGAATGGCTTCTTCCACGGCCGGGTTTAGAGCCTCTGAATCCGGCATTTCTTGTCGTATCTTCAGCATTATCACCGTTAACGCGGCGTTTATGCTTGTTGCGACGCGACACCGCCATTGCTGTCCTTGGTATCCGAACTATCGTGGTGTTTAGCCAAGTTGTTGCTTCGAGCTAGCCGGCTGTCCTCTCCCGCAAAAGCGGGTCATGAGTGTGGTGAGGATGCCATGGATTTCGGCTTTTCTGTCCTAGGTGCCGGGCTAGCCACTCGTCGCGGATGTTGTGTTTGAAGGCTGCTAGCGCCTCGCATCCGAGACGGTCGGCGATCTGATTTTTCTTTGTTAGGAACCGCGTCCGTAATTGTCCGGCTGATTCTTCCGGCTGCTGAATTATATGGCTAAGGTCATCGGCGTCTAGTGGTCGCACATATGTGCCTGGAAGTTATCAAGGAATGCGGCTTCCGTGTCCTCCCAACAACCGATTGACTCTGGCGGCAAGCTGTTGAGCCAATGCCGAGCTGGTCCTTTAAGCTTGAGTGAGAGGTATTTGATGGCATGTAGATCATCACCGCGGGCCATGTGGATATGGAGGAGATAGTCCTCGATCCGCATGCAGGATCTGTGGTACCATCGTATGATTCGATGTTTATGGGTTTGAAGCCCTCGTGGATTTGATGATCCATTACTTCATCTGTGAAGCATAGTGGGTGTGCGGCACCTCAGTATTGGGCTATATCACGGCGTAGCTCATATGAGCTTTGTCTCATCGTGGTTCGCCCGGCCGAATTGTCAGATCCGGTGTGACGGTTATCGTCACGTGTCGTGGGGCGCCCACGCGATCCGTAGATCAATCTTGTTTGCCTTGCCTTGTCCTCCAATATGTCTCGCAGGTCTAGCGTGTTTCCCCGTGCCTTGGTACTTTTCGAGCGACGCCGAAGTGCGGCTTGAATGGAGGGTCTAGAGGCCTCTCTGTCGCGACCACGGGGTGGCCGGTCGGCCGCATCATGCGCTGGTGATGTAGGTTTGGGCGCTGCTTCCTCTGATTGGGGTAGCAGCCTGTGTTTGGGGTATCTCTTGGAGGGGCGTTCGAGTTCATACTCTTCGGCTGCAAGGACTTGATCCATCTGTCGCCTAGCAAGTCTTGGCCAGCTCTAAGGCTGCGCTTTGCTTTTCTTGAGGCTGCTTGCCGTGGCCATAAGCCTGCGTTTGAAAGCGCTCTGTTGGCGGGATCCTCGTGCACGACAAATTAAATGTCGTCAAGGCTTGCCTCATCTTGAAGGGAGGCATATAATTATCGCCCTCCACCTCCCATGCGCTCTATCATGAGGGCTGGCTTCTCCCTCCTCATGTGCTGAATCCTGCCGGAGGGGTTGTCTTCGACCGTCCGGGGTGTTATTATCTCCGTGCGGAATCGCCGTTTTTACCGTGGCGGGATTTAGAGCGGCGCCGCTGACGTCGGCGCTTGGGTTGTTTCTTGGAGGGGTCATCCTCCGCCGTTCCATCGCCATTCCCATCTTTTGGGATGTCCACCATGTATATGTCATATGACGAGGTGGCCTTCCAGTGCCCTGTAGGCGCTGGTTCTTGGTCGTCTCCGGCATCATCGTCCATACCGTCGATGTCTTCGGAGTTGAAGTCAAGCATGTCGGTTAAATCATCGACAGTGGCTACAAAGTGGGTGGTGGGTGGGCGTTGAATTTCTTCGTCGTCCGCATCCCAACCTTCCTGACCGTATTCCGGCCAAGGCTCTCCTGATAAAGAGAGAGACTTTAGTGAATTCAATATGTCGCCAAAGGGCGAGTGCTGAAAGATGTCCGCAGCAGTGAACTCCATGACCGGCGCCCAATCGGATTCGATTGGCAGGGGCGCGGAGGGTTCGGAGTCCGGAGAAGAGTCCGACACCTTGGAGTCACGGTCTTCGCAAAGGACAGGGATGGAGTTCGGCTCAATCGCCGTTGAGATTGTAGCCCCCGAGGCAATGTCCAACCATTCGTCCTCGATCGGGGGAGTTGGCTCCGAGCTAAGGGTCGGAGCGGACTCTGGTGCGGCTTCCATGGCACTGTTCAGCGGCAGAGCTAGATCATGCCCATCGAGACAAGGCGGCGCACTTGGTGTGGATCGAATCCGTCGAAGATCAAGTCTCCGCGGATGTCGGCCGTGTAGTTCATACTCCCAAATCTGACACGATGGCGGGGCGTAGCTTCGATCTGCTCCAGATGGCCAAGTGAATTGGCCCGCAGCAAAGCCGCCCGAATCTGAAGATCTGTCCGGGAGAAAAGTCTCACCGGACTGCGTCGTTCTTGATGATTGAAGGAGCCATCGGGCCTATAGGTGACGCATACGAGAGGAACTCTCAATGAAAGCACCAATGTCGGTGTCAAAACCGGCGGATCTCGGGTAGGGGTCCCGAATCGCAAGTGCGTCTAGGCGGATGGTAACAGGAGACAAGGGACACGATGTTTTACCTGTGTTCGGGCCCTCTCGATGGAGGTAATACCCTACTCCTGCTTGATTAATATTGATGATATGGGTAGTACAAGAGTAGATCTACCACGAGATCAGAGAGGCTAAACCCTAGAAGCTAGCCTATGGTATGTTGTTGTTTGTCCTACGGACTAAAACCCTTCGGTTTATATAGACACCGAATAGGGTTAGGGTTACACAGAGTCGGTTACAATGGTAGGAGATCTACATATCCGTATCACCAAGCTTTCCTTCCACGCCAAGGAAAGTCCCATCCGGACACGGGATGAAGTCTTCAATCTTGTATCTTCATAGTCTAGGAGTCCGGCCAACGGTGATAGTTCGGCTATTCGGACACCCCCTAATCCAGGACTCCCTCAACTGACTTGTACTCCAGGATAGTGCTCTTCATTTTCCTTCATGTAGGTCCAGTCGACCCACCTCATATCACACACAATGGGCTTCTTGTCCAACAAGATTGTCTCATAGAAGTCCTGCTGTTCCTTTGTATGGAACCTGTAATCAACAACAGTCCTTCTCCTTGTGGCATATGGATCTGCCAACCTCCATAGCCTCAACCCTGAATCTTTTCAGATGTTCATGTCCTCAGCCACAGGATGGGCATCATTGTGGTCTGGTATCTTGGGCTTGAGCTTCCTCTGAACTTGTCCTTCTTCATCTTCCTCCTCATCAACCTCAGGCACTGGGGCCTTGTTCTTCTCAGCAGCTGGAATACTCCTGGTACTCCTCTTTGGTGCAGACTTGGCCTTGGGGGCAGCTTTGGGTGCTTCCTTGGGCTTAGATGTTGCAGCCTCGATCTAATAGCATCACCCATAAGCTTTGGTGCCTTGGGTGCTTTGGTGCAAAGCTCTTCTTCCTCTTCCATCATGGAAGGTTGCCCAACAACTCTGGCCATGGTCTTCTTGACCCTTTCCTTCCTTTTCTTTCCTTCACCAGCTGGCTCTTTGGGATCAGGCTTCTCAGGCAGTTTAGTTGAGTCTCTGGCTTTGGACATTGGTTGTCTTCCTGTAGGCCTTTTAATCTTCATGCCTGGCTTTGTATGCTTTGCTGAGCCATACTCCTTTTTTAGTACTACTTTCTTGGAGGTAGCCTCATCTTCTTCTGCTCTATAATCCTCATCTTCAGAGTCTGAAGTTCTCTTCTTCCTTTGCCTGGTAGCAGCCTTAGGCAGGTTGTTAGGAGTGCTCCTGCTGCCTTCATCTGAAGTGCTGGAGGGACTAGTGCCCTCACTCATGTCAATCTGCTCCGCTGACCTGTTCTGGCTGTTACTTTGGTCTGACATGCTGCAAACACTGACTGCTGACCCTGTGAAGAGTTATAGATGAGATAGAGTGGATGAGCATCACAAAATGCAGAGATTTTTGCAAAAGAATGATTCAAAAATTCAGTTTTAGTTTTCCACAGAAAGCATTTCGGATGAACCGATTTTCAAACTCGATGATACCGAAGCAATTTTGGAACCTAAACTGATGAACTCGGTTGGACCGAGTCACAGTTCGGTGGCACCAAGACTGCTAGGGTTTCACAAAGTGTAACATCCCAAAATTCTAAATTTTGGAATGTTATATTAGATAAATAACTATGCTTGTTGTCTGATTGTTTGTTTGATTGATTGAGTGAAATTGAGTGGAATTTGAAACTTTTGAAAGTTGGATGAGAGGAATAAAAATGACTTTCCCAAAACTATCCCCTTTTGCCCTTTTTGGATCTCCATGAATTCAATTCCATTCCAACACCAAAACCCTAGAGTGAAGATGAAATGACTTCTTCCATTTGAAATGAAAAGGGTTTTGAAAAGATTTGAATTTCATTTGAGAATATTTCAAATTCAAAGCTTTATGCAACTCAATGATTTTCATGAGGGAAGATAAAATGACTTCTTCAATTATAGGAAATATGAGTTGAAAGTTAAAAAGAATCAAATTGAAAGTCATTTGAAGGTATTTTGAAACTCCCCTTCAAATTTGGAATTATTTGGATTTCATTCAAAATTATTTTTCTCCTAAAAATAAACAAATGGAAATATGGGTAAAATGATTCCCTTCAATGGAAAATTAGGAGAAAATAAATTTGGAGTCATTTTGGTATTTTTAAAATGATTTTTATTGGATTTTATTAGAGCAGAAACACTCTTTGTTTTATTTGAATTTTTGTGTATTTTATTTGAAGCTGGAATAAAGTTCATCGTGTAGGAAATGTTTTTTCTGAAAATTTTGATATATATATGTCCTATATAAAATATTTATATTTATTATGTTTTTCTCTCTCTTTAAATTCAAAAAAAGAAAGAAACCTCAGCGCCAGCCAGCTAACCCGACCCAATAGCGGCTGACCGAGGGCAGGCCAGCCCGGCTTGACCCAGGCGCACTGAGCCGACCAACCGACCCAGGCGCCCGAACCCCTAGGCCTCGGTCGCCTGACCCGATCGCCTCCTCCTCTCACCGACACCCGGGCCCCACCCGTCGTCTTCCCCTCAAGAAGCCACGCCACGCCGCCGCTCATGGGATCCCGCGAGATCCGGATCCTCCCGATCCCTCGCCCGACCTGCCCTCCTCCAAGTCGTCCCGCCCGCCTATTTATACCCCGACCTCATTCCCCCCTCGCCATGACCCCTCCCTCTCGCCGCTATTGCTCATGAGCACCCGAGGCGCCACGCATTGCGCCCCACCGCCGCCTCGGACCACCCCGAGCTCGCCTGACTCCACCCCGGACTCCTCGCCAAGCGCCAGCCGGAGGTCCCGCCGACGCCCCGACCACCGAGTCGCCGGAACCATCGCCGCCCGAGCCGCCTTCGCCGTCGCCGTCCGGTAAGTCACCGGAGCACCTCCCCGCCGTCCGATCTGTTTTCTAGGGTTAGGATTAGATCCCCCGAAGGGGTATGGTTTTATTAGGTTAGTTTTTAGTGAACCGGTTTATTTCCAGTTTATATCGATTAGTTAGGTTTTTTTAAACCGGCCGATTCGTTTTAAACCCTAGGGCGTAGTTTAGTTATTTAACACCGAAGCGTTATATAGGCCCATTAGGCCGTTTTTTCTTTATTTTCGTTTTCTGTTTAACAGAATAGTTTCAGATTTGAGAAATTCATATCTTTTAATCTACTTAATATTTTTAAGTGATTTTTTTTTGTTGGTTTGCAAATTTATTGTAGTTTCTGTAGAAAATATAATTAGTCATGTTAAAATTATTTAAAATTGCTTTATTTTAGATTTAGACAGAATAGTAAATCTGCTATAGAATGAGTTAGGAATATTATTTTTGGGTGATTCCTTTTGTCACCACTTTGTTTTGACATTGCCTAACCGTAGGAATTTATTTGGGCATTTTAGGATTAATAAAAAAATAGTTTTAATCAGAATCATGTTATTCTTAATTAATTAACTAGCTACAGTTTTCCTATTGTTTTACTTAGCAAATAAATTTATTTTTCATGAGAGATAGATTATTCTAGGTTAGTTTCTGTCACTTTAGAGCATGAACTTTTATTTATAATAAATAAAACTTTTATTTTATTTTCTTACTAGAATTTGCTTTAGGCCTAATAGGAGTTTTATAATAGATTTTAAGGTGATTCTTTTTGCTCCTAGTTGCTTGATGATTTCTTTTCAGTTAGGTAGCATAAACCCATGCTTAGGTTCTGTTAAGAATTTTTTTGTTATGTAAAACTATTTTTAGTTGTTGCTTGAAGTAGGAAAGCATTGAGTTGGATTTCTTCGAGTTTTTCCTTTGGGTTTTGATTCGTTTGTTTTGTGTGATTGTGTTAGCATGTTGTTATGTTAAGTGATCATATGCTATATGCTTATTATGATTGTTGTTTGCCTCGGTAGAATTTCCGAGTACTAAGCTTGCTACCACGAGTCCCTAGTTTTCGAAGATCGTCGACAAGGCAAGTTCACTTTGACCATGCTTTCATACCTATGTTTTATTGCATTTAGTGGCATCTTTGCAACCACCCCTCAGTAGTGTTATTGAATCCTTGTAGTTGAGTAGTATGCATGAGGTAGGAACCCATCACCCTGTTACCAAGCCCGGGACGTCATTTATTTTTTTGCTACGCTATAGTAGACGGGGTTGGTATGAGTGCTCGAGAGTGGTGTGAAGAAGGAGGACTCTACGTCAATGAGGACAACTCCATGATGGCATCTGCAAGGACTGCACTTTCAAGGCCTCAAGACTTCAAGACTCAAGACAAGAATTCAATACACACTACTGGGTGAAGGATGGTTGACGGGCACCCTGGAGAAACCAGTGGTTGGCCGGGATGCATGGAGAAGCGCCATGACATCTTGCGGAAAGCTTCACCCAGACTCAAAGAGACGGAAGAATACTTCATGCCCGGAAGCTTACCTGTGCAACCGCAAGTCAATATGGGCTCTGGCTTGGTTGACCTTAGTTGTGACTCGGGCTGGGACGGTGCTAGCAGATGTAGAACTACGGTAGGATTGGATGAGCACCGGACAGTGGTCGGGGAACTCTTGGAAGACCATGTTTGGTCATCTTGTTCTCAAACACCACGAAGTGCGAGAACGTAAAAGAGGGATCGAATCTTGCGGGTAAAGTGTACAAACCTCTGCAGAGGGTTATAACCTAATCGATTAGCCGTGTCCCGATTACGGACAATTTGAGCATCCGGACTTGGATCTATCTCGGAACTCTCAACACCGGATTGATAACTTAATTGTGGGCAACTTATGATGATTTTGGGCTATGAGACATCGGTTGGCGGAACCATGTCATGATAGAAAACTCCATAGTACAGACTTCATTTATTCCTTTGATGTAGGGAAAATAAAACCAGCTTTTACGCCATAAACAAAACTCGCATACGAGCCACAAAAGCCATATTGCATATAGTATAGTTTTACCATCTGTTTTCCCATGTTGTGATCTTGCGGTACATTCAATGTCTTGACCTACGGCTGCAACTTATCATGTTGCAGATATTTTACTTCCAAGCAGTAAGAATGCAGTGCAGAGTTACGGTCTACACTCAACCTGCCGATGGCGTTGATGGGACTCCACACCCGTTTGATTGTTTCACGAGTATTATGAGGTATATATCAGTTTTACGTTATTTATACATGTGATTGCACTTTGATATATACATTGATGTCTTGTGTGCCGACATCTTGATCCAGGGATGGCACGGATACACAGAGGCTTGACCGTCTAAGGTCGGGTCGCTACAGAAATGGTATCAGAGCACATGTTGGCTGTAGGACGTAACCCTATAAAATGACTTAGTAATATGAAGACCCCAATAGGAATGACCTTTGTTTTGTACTACTCTCGTAACACCTGATTTCTTTTACTGAACCTTCCTTATTTCAAACTATAGATGGAGAGCTAGATTCTGAACAAAAGAGAACACTACGAGAAGGTTCTTGGAGGCCCCTTCCTTGTGGAGCTAGTCAGTCTTTGAAGTTACCGATACACGAGATCAAGGCAACTAAGAGGACGTCTAGATCGTGGGGAGTCAAGACCCAAGTTTTTGGTCGAAGAAGACCCCAAGATGGCGGACATCAGCTTGAACTATAAATGGTGGCTGTGATATGGGCATCAACACCGCCGTCCATGATGCTATTGCACGCTTATGCTATCGTCATCGTCGCACTAAACCCACACTTCTTTGGAAGGATTGGATGGCAGAAGTCTGATGGAGCAACTATTGCCTTGACGGAAGCGCAAAAGATGAAGTTCTCCCCACTTTTAGTGTACAATCAGGATCTAGAACAATACGTCAAGAATCGTCAGATGGACCTCCTGGAAGCCCTGTTTGACAATGAGGCACTACGAGAAGAGGTCAAGACTCAGAGGCTGAAGGTAAACAAGCTGGAGGAGGAGAACCTCGAGATCTCGAGAATGCGTCAGGAACTGAAAAGCAGCAGGACCATGTCTCATGCCAAGGATGTTGAGATCCAGAAGCTCAAGGAACAACTTCAGGACATACAGGGTCATCACAAGAAACTCCGCGTCGACAGGGAAAATCTAGCAGAAAAATTGGAGGAGATCAAGTCCACACAGAAGAAGCCCAAGTGGGGACAATGATCAAGTTCCTAATAAATTAGCTTAGTAGTATCCCACCATGAGAGAAATAAAGATGAACGCTTTCTCGATTTAAGTATCTGACCATACCAATTTATGTGGGTGGCGATATTGTAGAATTGATTGAATAAATGAATGCTTGGTTGCTATTATTATTATTTTTTTGTGTTTATTGAATGGTTGGATAGATGCGATATTCGTAGGCTTGTATTTATTTCAACCATGAGAGACGTAAGTTACAGAAGAATGGTAGAAGGCCTTCATATGGGAAAAGCATCAGGAATTGGAAACTCCGAGCATTGAAGACTGAAGAAATGAGGACTTAGAAAGCGAAACCATAGTAGAACGGCCCATTTCAAACGGTACTTTTGAGCTAGGATTCTTTTGTTGATGGGTGGGTATTTGCTTTCTCTTTCTATCTCAACTGCACCCGAAATCTTGAACCCATGGACAATGAACACCAAACTTTTACGGAGACAATTGCAATTTCCCCATGGAGATACATTCCTTGTTACGAGCACCCCTCTTATCCTACACATGCAGATGACAACCCTTTATGAGTCCTTCCTTAAAGGTCCGGAAACAATCATGACCACGACGAGTGATCATGATTACAGAAGATCTGAAGGACATGATGAAGCATATTCACCTTGAAGGAGATGCGGTCTACAAAGGCTACCCCTTCATGCAAAGGGAGTGGAACTTTGGTATGTGGAGGTACACCTCCACCGTTCGAAAGGAGTTTGCCCAAAGATGATGGGGCAGTACTTTTCATCTCACGTGTGCCACAAGCAACTTTCTTCGATGCTGTTCGTGAAGCAGCCATGGAAGCCATACGCCAGATCGGAGAAATACTTGAAGCAAGAATCCGTTATACTCAGGAATACTTAAGAGAAGTGCATACAGAGATGATGGAGATGAAGCTCAAGGCCACCACGAAGAAACAGAAGATGGAAGATTTCAAGGCGCATGTCGCACAATTCCAGTGGGACTGAAGAATCCTCAAGGAGGAAAAATGAATAAAGTTGGAAGTAATGTCTGACCATACCGAACCATGTGGGTGGCAGCATTTGTAATAAACTTTTTGGAATTTGGATTTACGAAAAATGGTTGAGGATGTAATAAAAGATTTGATATGAAAAATAATATGATTTATGGGTAAACTAGTGCATTTCATTTTAAGTGTGGTAGTACTCCGTAAAGCCACAGGATCAATGACGAAAGAAATATGTTATTCATGACGGTCCATAGAAGGAGGCTGGACAAAATAAGTTGGAGTTTTGTATGATCGTCACCACAAGGGTATGAAGAAACAAAGTACTACTGGATTTAAAGGAGGTGTAATATGGAACAAGAGAGTTACTCCAAGGATGAGTTAAAGCTGCACTAGTGTTGAAGTGGGCCATAACCCACAGGCCCAAGATTTTGAAAAGGAACGGATGTAACCTTGATAAAGGAATAAATTTGGAAGAATCAGTGATCCAATCAGCATACGTTTCGTAGGAGGTTACGCAAAAAAAAAACCTGAGAGTGGTGAAGTAACGATAGATGTTTGTTTGGCTTGCTGAACCAAAGGAATTACTCGAACCCAGTTCGAGAACAAGAGAAATTCTGCAATGCTTGTGAATATGCCCAAATGTTAGAATACGTGATTCGATATTTACGTATGTGGTAATGATTCAAGTACGGGATGGATTGGCCCCCATACCGGAGACTTCTATCATGAACTATCATATGTTGATGGAAAATCGTAGAGCCTTGAAAACCTTAGAAGAGTGCCGACGCCGATAAGCCATAAAACCATAAAATGGTAGGACGATGGAACCCTTTACAGCAACCGTTGCCAATCGTAGGTTATCTGATGAGGTTCAACCTGCACCCGTTTTCTGCAGGAAAAACCATTAATGGTAGACCACCATGAGTATTTCGATAGTTGTCTAGAATGGACACAGACCTATCGACTAAGAAGATCCGGTCTCGACGAACTTCAACTTTGACAAACCGACCCAAGATTTTGAGGAAAACTCTATGCTTCTGACAGAAGAGCGCTAATGAAGGAGCTATTGTAAGATATGTGAAGAGACATACATTGTCGGCACTCCAGAGGAAGTATCTGAGTTTATTGGGACCGTAACCTTATTTTAAGTGTGGTAGCACCCCTGACCTTCCGACCAAACGTTTGCTAGCAGACCCCAACCCCTAACCTTTCTTGCTAGCCTCTTCGAATCTCGAGGACGAGATTCATTTTAAGTGTAGGTTTGTAACATCCCAAAATTCTAAATTTTGGAATGTTATATTAGATAAATAACTATGCTTGTTGTACGATTGTTTGTTTGATTGATTGAGTGAAATTGAGTGGAATTTGAAACTTTTGAAAGTTGGATGAGAGGGAATAAAAATGACTTTCCCAAAACTATCCCCTTTTGCCCTTTTTGGATCTCCATGAATTCAATTCCATTCCAACACCAAAACCCTAGAGTGAAGATGAAATGACTTCTTCCATTTGAAATGAAAAGGGTTTTGAAAAGATTTGAATTTCATTTGAGAATATTTCAAATTCAAAGCTTTATGCAACTCAATGGTTTTCATGAGGGAAGATAAAATGACTTCTTCAATTATATGAAATATGAGTTGGAAGTTAAAAGAATCAAATTGAAAGTCATTTGAAGGTATTTTGAAACTCCCCTTCAAATTTGGAATTATTTGGATTTCATTCAAAATTATTTTTCTCCTAAAAATAAATAAATGGAAATATGGGTAAAATGATTCCCTTCAATGGAAAATTAGGAGAAAATAAATTTGGAGTCATTTTGGTATTTTTAAAATGATTTTTATTGGATTTTATTAGAGCAGAAACACTCTTTGTTTTATTTGAATTTTTGTGTATTTTATTTGAAGCTGGAATAAAGTTCATCGTGTAGGAAATGTTTTTCTGAAAATTTTGATATATATATGTCCTATATAAAATATTTATATTTATTATGTTTTTCTCTCTTTAAATTAAAAAAAGAAAGAAACCTCAGCGCCACCAGAACTGCCCAGCCGGCCGAGGCGGCTGACCCGGCCAGCCAAGAGCCCAGCCAGAACCGAGTCGACCGACCGACCCAGCCGCGCCGAACCCCCTAGGCCTCGGTCGCCCGACCCGATCGCCTCCTCCCTCTCTCACCGACACCCGGGCCCCACCCCGTCGTCTTCCCCTCGCGCAAGCCACGCCGCCGCGCCGCCGCTCGCCGGATCCCGCGAGATCCGGGATCCTCCCCGATCCCCTCGCCCGACCTGTCCCTCCTCCAAGTCGTCCCGCCCGCCTATTTATACCCCCCGACCTCATTCCCCCCCCTCGCCCCTCGCCCGACCCCTCCCTCTCGCCGCTATTGCTCGCCGGAGCACCCGAGCCGCCGCCATTGCCGCCCACCGCAGCCTCGGACCACCCGAGCTCGCCCGACTCCACCCCGGACTCCGCTGCGCTTTCACGGAGGTCCCCGCCGACGCCCCCGACCACCGGAGTCGCCGGAACCATCGCCGCCCGAGCCGCCTTCGCCGTTGCCGTCCGGTAAGTCACCGGAGCACCTCCCCGCCGTCCGATCTGTTTTCTAGGGTTAGGATTAGATCCCCCGAAGGGGTATGGTTTTATTAGGTTAGTTTTTAGTGAACTGGTTTATTTCCGGTTTATATCGATTAGTTAGGTTTTTATTTAAACCGGCCGATTCGTTTTAAACCCTAGGGCGTAGTTTAGTTATTTAACGCCGAAGCGTTATATAGGCCCATTAGGCCGTTTTTTCTTTATTTTCGTTTTCTGTTTAACAGAATAGTTTCAGATTTGAAAAATTCATATCTTTTAATCTACTTAATATTTTTAAGTGATTATTTTTTTGTTGGTTTGCAAATTTATTGTAGTTTCTGTAGAAAATATAATTAGTCATGTTAAAATTATTTAAAATTGCTTTATTTTAGATTTAGACAGAATAGTAAATCTGCTATAGAATGAGTTAGGAATATTATTTTTGGGTGATTCCTTTTGTCACCACTTTGTTTTGACATTGCCTAACCGTAGGAATTTATTTGGGCATTTTAGGATTAATAAAAGAATTAGTTTTAATCAGAATCATGTTATTCTTAATTAATTAACTAGCTACTGTTTTCCTATTGTTTTACTTAGCAAATAAATTTATTTTTCATGAGAGATAGATTATTCTAGGTTAGTTTCTGTCACTTTAGAGCATGAACTTTTATTTATAATAAATAAAACTTCTATTTTATTTTCTTACTAGAATTTGCTTTAGGCCTAATAGGAGTTTTATAATAGATTTTAAGGTGATTCTTTTTGCTCCTAGTTGCTTGATGATTTCTTTTCAGTTAGGTAGCATAAACCCATGCTTAGGTTCTGTTAAGAAAATTTTTGTTATGTAAAACTATTTTTAGTTGTTGCTTGAAGAAGGAAAGCATTGAGTTGGATTTCTTCGAGTTTTTCCTTTGGGTTTTGATTCATTTGTTTTGTGTGATTGTGTTAGCATGTTGTTATGTTAAGTGATCATATGATATATGCTTATTATGATTGTTGTTTGCCTCGGTAGAATTTCCGGAGTACGAAGCTTGCTACCACGAGTCCCTAGTTTTCGAAGATCGTCAGCAAGGCAAGTTCACTTTGACCATGCTTTCATACCTATGTTTTATTGCATTTAGTGGCATCTTTGCAACCACCCCTCAGTAGTGTTATTGAATCCTTGTAGTTGAGTAGTATGCATGAGGTAGGAACCCATCACCCTATTACCAAGCCCGGGACGTCATTTATTTTTATGCTACGCTATAGTAGACGGGGTTGGTATGAGTGCTCGAGAGTGGTGTGAAGAAGGAGGACTCTACGTCAATGACGACAACTCCATGATGGCATCTGCAAGGACTGCACTTTCAAGGCCTCAAGACTTCAAGACTCAAGACAAGAATTCAATACACACTACTGGGTGAAGGATGGTTGACGGGCACCTGGAGAAACCGGTGGTTGGCGGGATGCATGGAGAAGCGCCATGACATCTTGCGGAAAGCTTCACCCAGGACTCAAAGAGACGGAAGAATACTTCATGCCGGAAGCTTACCTGCAAACCGCAAGTCAATATGGGCTCTGGCTTGGTTGACCTTAGTTGTGACTCGGCTGGGACGGTGCTAGCAGATGTAGAACTACGGTAGGATTGGATGAGCACGGACGGTGGTCGAGGGAACTCTTCGAAGACCATGTTTGGTCATCTTGTTCTCAAACACCACGAAGTGCGAGAACGTAAAGAGAGGGATCGAATCTTGCGGGTAAAGTGTACAAACCTCTGCAGAGGTTTATTAACTACTCGATTAGCCGTGTCCCCGGTTACTGACAATTTGAGCATCTGGACTTGGATCTATCTCGGAACTCTCAACACCGGATTGATAACTTAATTGTGGGCAACTTATGATGATTTTGGGCTATGAGACATCGGTTGGCGGAACCATGTCATGATAGAAAACTCCATAGTACAGACTTCATTTATTCCTTTGATGTAGTGAAAATAAAACCAGCTTTTACGCAAACAAAACTCAGACACAGAGCCACAAAAGCCATATTGCATATAGTATAGTTTTACCATCTGTTTTCCCATGTTGTGATCTTGCCGGTACATTCAATGTACTGACCTACACGGCTGCAACTTATCATGTTGCAGATATTTTACTTCCGACGAGTAAGAGTGCAGTACAGGTTACGGTCTACACTCAACCTGCCGATGGCGTTGATGGGACTCCACACCCGCTTGATTGTTTCACGAGTATTATGAGGTATATATCAGTTTTACGTTATTTATACATGTGATTGCACTTTGATATATACATTGATGTACTGTGTGTGCCAGCATACTGATCCAGGGATGGCACGGATACACAGAGGCTTGACCGTCTGAGGTCGGGTCGCTACACAAAGTCCTAAAATCGGTCGCACCGATTAGCAATTCTCGGTCAGACCGAGAGTTACTAGTGCAATGGCATAAGCCAAATCGGTGGGACCGAGTTTTTCAACTCGGTGGGTCCGAGATGGTTTCGGCGGAAACTTAACCCTAAATTTTCAAATCTCATCTAATCTACGGATTGCATTGACTGGATAGGAGTGTTTCAATCGTGTTAAGAATCAATAAGAACACAATGTGCTAGGAATCGGACAAGGATAGCACTGTGATCGAGTCCATACCCTAGATCGGCGATGAACTCGCTACGGCGGCAACTGCCGGGTTGAATTTCGTTGACGACGGCGGAGACCAGCGACAGGAGGCGGCTGGCAACAAGGAGACGATCCGGAGACCTTGGAGGCAGAACGAGCTATTTCGCGGGCGAAGGGGTTCGGAGAAATTTCCAGAATTTTGCCCGTGACTATATATAGCCCGACCCTGTCGGTGTGACCAAGTGGAACAACTCGGTGGCACCGAGATGCATAACTGTGTTCGCATAAAGACAACTCGGTGTGAACGAAGTTCAAATCGGTTGCACCGACATTGAAAACCTAGATCGACTTAGTGATCTCGGTAGGACGAAATGGAGGAATCGGTCGACCGAGAATCACAAAGAAGTTTTGGAAGTTTAAGTCTAGGATGAATCGGGACTCCGAGTGCTCCTCACACAGAGTGGTTCGAATCGACTTGATCAAATTTTGTGATGTAGCATGAATAGAGTTTGAGACGAGAAAAGCATAGATAGCTAGAGAAAGTTCTTAGGCATTCTTGTCCATCCACTTGGCCAAAAGAAGAAAGAACCAAACAATCAAAACAACAAGTGGATGTCCTTGAATGAGTAAAATATGCACCAACATGCTCACACAAAAGATAGCAAATGAAATATGTGGCAAAGCATGCACAACCAATTCTAGCATCTATCAAACAATTGGCGATGACTAGGTCATCTATATATGATTATATTGACTTAGGAGTCAAATGATAAACATTTGATCATAGGTCATACTCATCGTTTAAGCTCAAGTGGGGTTACCACTTTTACATAATGCATTGATGTGTTCACACCATTACAATTGCTTTGACTCAATTCTTAGAGTTAAGCTCCCCTTAGATGTGAGATCCCCCCTTAGAGGGATGAACTAACCTTGGGTTTTGTCGATGATGACTTCATGTAGGTGTTGAAGATGTGGATGCTCAATGTTGATGTAGATCAATTGGAGCAATCCTTTGGAGTGAGTTGCACTTTCAACTTGCCTACATGGGTTAGTCCCACAAGGAACAAACAAGAATATCCATAGACATAGAGTGACGCACACACAAGATGATGTCCATGAAATCATTAGGTTACCTTGTCCCTTGCCTTACCAACATGAGGGTTTGTGACTCCTTGAACTAGTGCAAGATGTGGAAGTTGATTGCACTTGTCCTTGCCATAATAATATGTGTGAAGAATGTTGGCGGAGTCACCCTCAAGAACTCTCTAGTTCTTCTTCTTCGGGATCCACATCATCTTGATGGGAATCCTTGGAGTTGTAGTTGTACTTGATGAAGTAGAACTTGTAGTAGTCTTGGGAATCCACTTGAACGAGGCTTTAGGTGCTTCTTCAAATGCATCAATCTCTTCTTGAAGCTTGTCCTTGCCTTTGTTCTTGTGGTCTTGTGGTGGAAGATCATCTTGTGCTTGTGTTCCCTTGAAGGAAGTAGGATAATACTTCTCTTGTTGAGGAACAAACTTCGTCTTGGGGTATTGATCTTCTTCCCACTCAACTCCATTGGCATTGAACTTTCGTTCAAAACCAACACCTTGATTCTTCCGTGTCTTCCTTGCTTATGCATAATTTCCTCGAATTGCTTACTCCGGCAAGGCTCTTGTAGACACCTTTCTCTATAATTCCCTTCAATAAGCTATTTTCTTGCTCAAGTGTAACTTGGCTAAGAGAATCATTAGTGGAATCAAGAGAACTACTAGAAGCAACAATATTGGATTTGACATTATTATTGTTACTACTAGAGGAAGTATCTTTCTTGTACTTGTTACTAGACTTGACTTGAGGCATGTAAGTAGATAGGAGTAACCGCTTGGCAATGTAAGAAGAAATTTTCTTACGGATATCATCATTGATTGCTTTTAAGAACTCATGCTCTTGCTCAAGATTGAGCTTTTCAAAGCGTAACTTCTCATGAGCCCTTAAAAGTTCTCGATGATCTTTGAAGATAGTTTCATGAGCCAACTTAAGAGTGTTTAGTTCCTTAGTTAGAAGCTCAATCTTCTCCTTATCATTGTCATTCGTTTTATCTTGATTAGCATGATTAATTGACGTTTCATCATAGTATTCATCACTAGAGTTGTCAACAAGTAAATCGTCATCCATAAGCAAGTCATCTTCATCACTATTGAAATCAACATACTCAGGATGTGTTACCTTTGGACCTTTGACCATGAAGCATCTTCCAATTCCTTCATTTGGTGAATCAAATATGTCGTAGGAGTTGGTTGACACAAGTGCTAGACCAGCAACACCTTCATCTTGAGTATATTCGAAGTCGGAGTGATAGCTTCTCTCGGAGTGATTGTCGGAGTCGGAGCCGGATACCCATTCACCAACATGAGCTTGATGTCTTTGTTTTGTGTAGCTCTTTGATGACTTGTCCTTCCTTTCCAAATCCTTGCTTCTCCGTGAGGGTCTTCGTTCATAACGATCATCTCTACTCCTTCTCTCTCTTGGTGGTGATTCTTCTCTTTTGCTTCTTCTTCTTGGAGAATCTTCTCTTATTTTGTAGGGTGCCGTACACTCATTGGAATAGTGTCCAGGCCTCCCACAATTGTAGCAATTGCGCTCTCGACTAGAAGATCTTTTGTCATGGTAAGTCCTTGACTTGGAGCTTCTTTCTTCGCTTCGTCTCTTGTAGAATTTGTTGAAGTTCTTCACCATTAAGCTCAATTCTTCATTGAAGGTTTGTTTCTCACTTGATGATGTGGGGGCTTCACTTGAGGCTTTGTAAGCACCACTTGACTTGTTGTGAAGTTCCTCCTTATCCTTGAGTGACATCTCATGAGCAACAATTCTTCCAATGACTTCCGTTGGCTTGAGATCTTTGTAGTTTGGCATCATTTGGATCAATGTGCACACGGTATCATACTTTCCATCCAATGCTCTTAGGATCTTCTTGATGATGAATCATCGGTCATCTCTTCACTCCCTAAGCCGGCAATCTCATTTGTAATAAGAGCAAGCCTAGAGTACATTTCAGCTACACCTTCACCATCCTTCATTTTGAACTTGTCAAGCTGACTTTGGAGCACATCCAACTTGGATTCCTTGACGGATTCGGTACCTTCATGCATATCAATCAAAGTATCCCAAATTTCTTTTGCATTCTCAAGACGGCTGATTTTGTTGAATTCTTGGGGCACAATCCGTTGAAGATGATATCACAAGCTTGAGCGTTGTATTGCATCATCTCCAATTCTTCAGCATTAGCTTCACGGTTCGGCTCTCTCCCATCAAAGAATTCACCTTGCAAGCCAATACAAATAATTGCCCAAACGGCGGGGTTATGTCCGAGAATATGCATTTTCATCTTATGCTTCCAACTAGCAAAATTAGTACCATCAAAGTAAGGACCTCACGGTGATAATTTCCCTCGCTAGACGCCATACTCTCCTAGGTTGTGAAACCAAGGCTATGACCACCAAAAGCTATGGAAATAAAAGCAAATGGAGACCAAAGCTCTGATACCACTTATAGGACCTTGAAGTATGTCTAGAGGGGGGGTGATTAGACTACTTGACCAATTAAAAACTAAACCTTTTCCCAATTTTAGAGTTTGACAGATTTTAGCTATCTTAGGACAAGTCAAGCAATCATCACACAAATCAAGCAAGCATGCAAAGAGTATATACGCAGCGGAAATTAAAGCATGCAACTTGCAAGAAAGTAAAGGGAAGGGTTTGGAGGATTCAAACGCAATTGGAGACACAGATGTTTTTGGCGTGGTTCCGATAGGTGGTGCTATCGTACCTCCACGTTGATGGAGACTTCAACCCACGAAGGGTAGCAGTTCTTGTGAGTCCACGGAGAGCTCCACCCACGAAGGGTCCACGAAGAAGCAACCTTGTCTATCCCACCATGGCCATTGCCCACGAAGGACTTGCCTCACTAGCGGTAGATCTTCACAAAGTAGGCGATCTCCTTGCCCTTACAAACTCCTTGGTTCAACTCCACAATCTTGCCGGAGGCTCCCAAGTTACACCTAGACAATCTAGGAGACACCACTCTCCAAGAAGTAACAAATGGTGCGTTGATGATGAACTCCTTGCTCTTGTGCTTCAAATGATAGTCTCCCCAACACTCAACTCTCTCTCATAGGATTTGGATCTGGTGGAAAGAGGGTTTGAGTGGAAAGCAACTTGGGAAGGCTAGAGATCAAGATTCATATGGTAGGAATGGAATATCTTGGCCTCAACACATGAGTAGGTAGTTCTTTCTTAGAAATGGTAAGTTGGAAGTGTAGGTTCGGTCGATGGCTCTCTCCACGAATGAAGAGGAGGTGGAGGGGTATATATAGCCTCCACACAAAATCTAACCGTTACACACAATTTACAAAACTCGATGGGACCGATTCAACAGACTCGTTCGGACCGATTTAGTAAACCTAGTGACCGTTAGTGATTTTCGGTGGGACTGACATGCAACTCGGTGAGACCGATTCGGTTAGGGTTAGGGCATAACGTAATCTCGGTGAGACCGATTACACAAATTCAGGGAGACCAATTTTGGTAATAAGCTTTCCAGAGAGTTGGTCAGGTAAACTCGGTGGGACCGATTTGCTCTTTTCGGTAAGACCGAAATGTTACAAAAGGGAAACAGAGAGTTTACATTTCAATCTCGGTGGGACCGATCGCTCACTTCGGTTAGACCAAAACGTTACGAAGGGAAGCAGAGAGATTACAATCCCATCTCGGTGAGACCGAGATCCCTATCGGTAGGACCGATTTGCCTAGGGTTTGTGGCAGTGGCTATGACTTTTGAAATCGGTGGCGCCGGGTAGGAGGAATTGGTGTGACCGATTTTGGCTTAGGGTTTAGGTCATTTGTGGATTGTGAGAAAGTAGCTAAGGGTTTTGGAGCATATCACTAAGCACATGAAGCAAGAGGCTCATTAAGCAACACCTCATCCCTCCTTGATAGTATTGGCTTTTACTATAGACTCAATGTGATCTTGGACCACTAAAATGTAAAATGAAGAGTCTTGAGGTTTTGAGCTTGAGCCAATCCTTTGTCCTTAGTATTTTGAGGGATCCACTTTCATCATCCATGCCATGCCATTCATTGAGCTTTCCTGAAATAATAGACTTGGAATAGCATTAGCTCAATGAGCTATATGTTGTTATGAATTACCAAAACCACCTAGGGATAGTTGCACTTTCAGAGGGGATTGTCATCGTCTTCAGCACTATCCGGAGTGTTATTTTCTCTTGTGCTGGTATCATTGCTTTTGCTACGGCGGGACTTAGAGCGGCGTCGCTGACGTCGGTGCTTGGGTTGCTTCTTGGAGGGATCATCCTCCACTGTCTTGTCGCCATTGCCTTCTTTGGGGGGTATCCACCATATATATATCGTATGATGAGGTGGCGGTCCAAATACCTTGTTGGCGGTGGTTCTGTTCGTCTCTGCATCGTCCATACCGTCGATGTCTACGGAGTCGAAGTCGAGCATGTCGGTTAAATCATCGACAGTGGCTACTAAGTGGGTGGTGGGTGGGCAGCGAATTTCTTCGTCGTCCACATCCGATTCTAGCCGGACATAGTTCAGCCAAGGTTCTCCTGACAAGGAGAGAGATCTTAACGAATTTAGCACGTCGCCAAAAGGCGAGTGCTGAAAGATATCCGCGGAGGTAAACTCCATGATCGGCGCCCAATCGGATTCGATAGGCGCGGATGCGGGTGGCTCGGAGTCCATGGCTGGAGACGAATCCAGTGGTTCGGCATCACGACTCTCGTGAGGGGTGAAGTCAGTATCCGGCTCTATCGCCGCTGAGAGTGCGGCCTCCATGGTGGGGTCTATCCACCCGTCCTCGGATGGCGCAATTGGCTCTGGATTGAAGGCCGGAGTGGTTGCAGGTGTGATCTCCCGAACACTGTCCGACGGCAGAGCTAAATCATGCTCGTTGTGATCGTGCGACGCACCTGGCACGGGCTCGAATCCATCAAAGATCAAGTCTCCGCGGATGTCGGCAGTGTAATTCAAGTTTCCGAACCTAACCTGGTGGCCAGGGGTGTAGCTCTCGATCTGCTCCAGATGGCCAAGCGAATTGGCCTGCAGTACGAAGCCGCCGATCGAAGGAGCCATCAAGCCTTATGGTGACGACACAGTGGAACTCTCAATGAAAGCACCAATGTCGGTGTCAAAACCGGCGGATCTCGGGTAGGGGGTCCCGAACTGTGCGTCTAAGGCGGATGGTAACAGGAGGCGGGGGACACGATGTTTACCCAGGTTCGGGCCCTCTAGATGGAGGCAATACCCTACTTCCTGCTTGATTGATCTTGATGATATGCGTATTACAAGAGTTGATCTACCACGAGATCGTAGAGGCTAAACCCTAGAAGCTAGCCTATGGTATGATTGTTGTTGTCCTACGGACTAAACCCTCCGGTTTATATAGACACCGGAGGGGGCTAGGGTTGCACAGAGTCGGTTATAAGGGAGGAGATCTACATATCCGTATTGCCAAGCTTGCCTTCCACGCCAAGGAGAGTCCCATCCGGACACGGGACGAAGTCTTCAATCTTGTATCTTCATAGTCCAACAGTCCGGCTAAAGGATATAGTCCGGCTGTCCGGAGACCCCCTAATCCAGGACTCCCTCAACCGTCCATGAGGACTCGCATTAGGTCGAATCGGTCGATGATTGGGTCTAGGACTAGTGCTGCTGATCCACCGTGCCGGATACTGGTCGGATGATCCCGACGATCAAAAGTGATCGGGCATGACGACCATGGGTTAAATTTTGGGGCGACTGGCTCTATCACATAAATGTCCCTTAGTGCACGCTTGCGCTCCCTTTTGGGTATGCGTGTAGCGTATATCATGTTCACCGTTTTGACTTGAGGGGGAAACTTCTTCTGCCCCCCTGTGGTTGGCTGCAGGGGCTCCTTGTCATCATCCTCACTCTGCGGTCCCTTTTCCTTATTCTCGGTGTTTAACTTGCCGACTTGCTTAAAAACCCAGCAATCTCTGTTGGTATGATTGGCTGGTTTGTGCGGGGTGCCATGAATTTGGTACGGACGGTCAAGTATGCGGTCCATGCTAGATGGTCCCTGATTGTTTCTTTGATATAGCTTTTTCCGCTGACAGGACTTGGAGCCGCTGAATTCGGCGTTTACAGCAGTTTCATCGGTGCTATCGCCATTGCTTTGGCGTTTGTGCCTGCTGCGTTGGGGTTTGCCGTTGCTGTTTTTGGCCTCGGAGGGGCCTGCCTCACTGGCCGTATTTTTACTGTGAGCCAGCCAGCTATCCTCACCCGCACAAAAGCGGGTCATGAGGGCCGTGAGGGCGGCCATAGATTTTGGCTTTTCTTGGCCGAGGTGGCGGGCGAGCCATTCGTCGCGGATGCTATGTTTAAATGCCGCTAGGGCTTCTGCATCCGGACAATCGACGATCTGGTTCTTTTTAGTTAGGAACCTAGTCTAGAATTTCCTGGCTGACTCCCCGGGCTGTTGAACTATGTGACTTAAGTCATCGGCGTCTGGCGGCCGGACGTATGTACCTTGGAAGTTGTCAAGAAAGGCTTCTTTCAAGTCCTCCCAGCTGTCGATGGAATTTTCAGGCAGGCTATTTAACCAGTGCCGAGCTGGCCCTTTGAGTTTTAGTGGGAGGTATTTGATAGCATGGAGGTCATCTCCGCGGGCCATGTGAATGTGGAGAATAAAATCCTCAATCCATACCGCGGGATCGGTTGTTCCGTCGTATGATTCAATATTGACGGGTTTGAACCCTTCGGGGAATTCATGGTCCATTACTTCATCAGTGAAGCAAAGAGGGTGTGCGGCGCCTCTATATCGGGCCGCATCGCGACTTAGCTTCGATGGAGTCCGTCTATGGTTATCGGCTCGAGCGTGACTAGGTTTGTCACATCCAAATAGGTAGCCATCGTCGCGTGTCGAGGCACGTCCTCGTGATCCGTAGATCGATCTTGTATGTCCTGCTCTACTGCCCAGGGTTTGCCGGAGGTCGTATGTATGACCCCGAACTGTTTTGTCTCTATTTTTTCGTGGCGGCGGGGCGGGCTGTTCGGCTTGAATTGCCGCTCTATCCCAACCACGAGGTGGTCGATCCGCCGCACTGTCCTGATCGCGTAGTGTTCGGTCGGCCGCGTTACGCAAGGGAGGTATGGGCTCCGGTGCCTCTTCATCGAACTGAGGTAGCAACCTTCGCTTTGGGTAACTCTTGGCTGGGCGTCTGAGGTCGTATTCTTCGGCTGCCAGGACATCAGTCCATCTGTCGACGAGCAGATCTTGGTCAGCTTGAAGCTGCTACTGTTTCTTTTTCAGGCTCCTTGCGGTGGCTATTAGTTGGTGCTTGAAGCGCTCCTGCTCGAGGGGTTCCTTAGGCACGATAAAATCTTCGTTGCCGAGGCTTTCCTCATCCCCAGAGAGCGGACGATAACTACCGTCCTCCGAGTCGTTGGTCCTGGCCTGTTCATTGGGGCTATTTTGCCCGTGTTCTTGATCCTCCTACTCGGATGTGATCTCAGCAGGGTCTTCATTGTTTTCGGCATCGTATGGAGTATTATTTTCTCCGATGCCAGTATCGCTGTATTTGGGACAACGTGACTTAGAGCGGCGCCGAGGACGCCGACGTTTTTGCTGTGTCTCAGGAGGTTTATTCTCAGCTGGATTTTCTTTGTCATCGTCGTTGGTTGTTTTGGGTGTGTCCACCATGTATACATCGTGCGATGAAGTGGCTGTCCAGCGTCCAGTGAATGGCGGATTTTGATTTTGCTCCTCATCAACATCGTTGTCCATACCGTCGATGTCTTCGGATTCGTAGTCAAGCATGTCGGTTAAATCCTCGACTGTGGCTATGAAGTGGGTGGCGGGTGGGAAACAAGATTCTCCATCATCAGCCCCTAGTTCAAACCGAACATAGTTCGGCTGTGAGCCCCCCGCCAAGGACAGGTTCTTCAATGAGTTTAGCACATCGCCCAGAGGTGAGTGCTGGAAGATGTCTGCGGCGCCGAATTCGAAGATCGATAAACGATCAAGTTCGGTGTCCACGGGCTCGTGTGGTTCGGAACTTATGATCGAAGACGAGTCCGGAGTTCCGGTAAGCAGATGTCCCATGGGTCTAGGTCCATGCGCGGCTCCAACGCCGCGGGACCCGTGGCCTCTGTGGTAGGGTTGAGCTTCCCGTCCTTGGACGGCACAATATGCTCCGGATCTAAGGCCGAAGCGGGTACGTGAGCTATCTCCTGAAAGCGGTTCGACAACAGATTTAGGTCATGTTCGTCGAGATGAGCAGGAGCGGTCACCGCGGTCTCGAATCCAGCAAAGATCAAGTCTCCACGGATGTCCGCGATGTAGTTCAAGCTCCCGAATCTGACCTGATGGCCAGGGGCGTAGCTATCAATTAGCTCCAGGTGCGTTGGCCCGCAGTGTGAAGCCACCGAAAACAAAGATCTGTCTGGGGAGGAAGATTTCTCCTTGGAAAATGTCACTATCGACGATTGAAGGGGCCATCGAACCTTTCATCGATGGCACAGTGGAACTCTCAATGAAAGCACCAATGTCGGTGTCAAAACCGGCGGATCTCGGGTAGGGGGTCCCGAACTGTGCGTCTAAGGTCGATGGTTACAGGAGACAGGGGACACGATGTTTACCCAGGTTCGGGCCCTCTCTATGGAGGTAATACCCTACTTCCTGCTTGATTGATCTTGATCAATATGATTATTACAAGAGTTGATCTACCACGAGATCGTAATGGTTAAATCGTAGAAGTCTAGCCTGTATGACTATGGTAATGAGTATCTGTCCATTCCGTACTAAGTCCTCCGGTTTATATAGGCACCGGGAGGATCTAGGGTTACACAAGGTCGGTTACAAAGGAAAAGAATCTACATATTCGTTCGCCAAGATTGACTTCCACGCCAAGGAGTCTCCCATCCGGACACGGGTGAAGTCTTCGATCTTCGTATCTTCACAGCCCATCAGTCCGGCCCATGACTAAGAGGTCGGACGCCCGAGGACCCCTTAGTCCAGGACTCCCTCAGGTAGCGAGGCATGTATTGTATTTTTGCCATCAAGGATAAAAATATGGGGTTTACATCATATTTCTTGAGTTAATCCTCTACATCATGTCATCTTACTTAAAGCGTTACTCCGTTCTTATGAACTTAATACTGTAGATGCATGTTGGATAGTGGTCGATGTGTGGAGTAATAGTAGTAGATGTAGTCAGGAGTCGGTCTACTTATCACGGACGTGATGCCTATATTCATGATCATTGCCTTAGACATCTTCATAACTTTGTGGTTTTGTATCAATTGCTCAACAGTAATTTGTTTACCCACCATATACTTTCTTAAGAGAGAAGCCTGTAGTGAAACCTATGGCCCCCGGGTCTATTTTCCATCATATATTTTCAGATCTATAAACCAAAAAACCCAAAAATACCTCGCTGAGTTTTATTTTGTTTTAAGTTTTAGTAATCTTTTATATTTATCTCTATCAGATCTCATCCTTGCAAGTGACCTGAAGGGATTGACAACCCCTTTATCACGTTGGGTGCAAGTGTTTGATTGTTTGTCAGGTGCATAGATTGGAGACTTGCTTGTACCTCCTACTTGATTGATACCTTGGTTCTCAAACTGAGGGAAATACTTATCTCTATTTTGTTGCATCACCCTTTCCTCTTCAAGGGAAAAACCAACGCAAGCTCAAGAAGTAGCAGGAAGAATTTCTGGAGCCGTTGCCGGGGAGGTTCTACATCAAGCCTACCAAGTACCCATCATAAGCTTTCATATCTTGTATTACATTATTTGTCATTTCCCTCTCATTTTCCTCTCCCCCACTTCTAAAACGTTTTCAGAAAAACACGAAAATATTCACCTTTTTATTCGCCCTTCTTTCGTTTGCTTTTTTGGTTGCTTGTGTGCTAGATTGCTTGCTTTGTCACAATGACTCAAGAGAATACTAAGTTGTGTAACTTTTACAACACTAATAATAATGATTTTATTAGTACTCCGATTGTGTCGGCGTTCTGGGAACGGGGGTCCCCAGACTTGCCTGACTGCGGCCCATGGCGTGGCTCCACAAGCAGGCCCGTACGGCCCATCTCCACCAGCAAGCACTCAAGACCCTCGCGAGGGGCCAAGCCTCGCGAGGCGGACGACACAAGACCTCCTCGGGAGCGGTCTCACTAGGCTGGCTCATGAGGGGCAGAGAGATCAAGGCAAGGCAAACCTCGCGAGGTTCTCATGACGTAAGCCATGACGACTAAGGCCAGGCGGGCGCCAGGCAGGCGCCAGCGCGCACAGTGTCCTTGCTTCCTCTTTGGTGCTAAGGAGGCAAGCGCAGGTGAGGAGTACCGAGGCATCAAGCAAAGGTTTCCATATCGGTGCAACGAGACCAAGACTAGCAGGACGGCAAGATGGAGGTCACCGTGGAGCCCAAGACGGCGTCACCACCAGAGCCTTTGGCAGGCGAAGACCGCTTTTGTCAGGATTAGCTGTACTAGTTGTTCCCCTTCAAACTTGGCCATTGTGGGACCCCTTCCCGCTCAATATTTGGGAAGAGGACCCGGGCCTCTATAAATAGAGCTAGCCACCGTAGTAGGGGGCAACTGGTCACAAACTCATTTCAGCTCATCCACACACCCGCCAAGAACAAGAACTCCTCACCTCAGGAGGCTGTTCTTCCCCTTGTATTGTTCATCCTCAGCCCAAGAGGCAATCCACCACCACCACACTGGAGTAGGGTATTACACCACAACGGTGGCCAAACCACTATAAATCTTGTGTATCTGTGTTCTTTGGGTTCGGCGAGTTAGTACGCTAGATCATGGAGTGCGAGAGCTTGGGAGAGGAGAGATCTTCATGCGCACCCCAGTGTTTGAACCTCAAGGGTTTTGCCGGAACCCGAAATCCGACATTTGGCGCGCCAAGTAGGGGTGCGCCAGAGCTTTCCTTCCAACGATCCGCGCTTCGCCACCACCGCGCTCCGCTCCCATGGCAAGCACAACGCTTTCCGCTCCGACGACTGATGCCAGCGGCGGGGTCAGGGGGCTCCGAGCCGTGGCCCCGCCTTACGGCAGGTGCAGTGGCCGCCTAAGTTCAAGCCGGAGATGCCACCGTGCTACGACGGCGCGGCGGATCCGGTGGCTTTCCTACTGGCGTACGAGGAGGCCGTCCTCAAAGCTGGGGGAGACAACAGGGTCATGGCTAGCTGGCTTCCCATGGCCCTTACAGGTGCACCACGCGCCTGGCTGCTCACCCTCCCAGGATCTTCTGTGGCGTCTTGGGAGGATTTGCGTGACCTCTTCTCGCGTGCTTCACTGTGCCGGCACCCCACACTGTAGCGGCCCTCCTCAGTGGCTCGCAAGCACCGCCCTCAAACCGCCACCTCAAGCCGTTCCTTTGCCAGATCGGTGCCGCTTCCATGTGCCAGGGGGCTCACCCGGGCTGGGCGGCGCCCGAGGCCGACCTCACCTTCGACTCAGGGGACCACCCCATCACCACCGTCGGCTCTGCTGTGCTCCCAATGCTTAGCACGCCCACCATCTGCAACGTGGTCGTCACCAAGACCCTCATCGACGGCGGCGCCGGCCTCAACGTGCTCTCTATGGAGGCCTTCAGCCTTCTTCACGTACCACTCGAGCGGCTCCGCCTCAGCAAGCCTTTCTCAGGAGTTGGCGGCGGCACCGCCCACTCCCTGGGATAGATCCGCCTTCCTGTCACCTCTGGCACACGCGACAACTACCGCACCGAGCTGGTCGACTTTGACATCGCCCGCATCAGCCTCTTGTACAATGCCATCCTCGGGTACCTAGCTCTGGCCCAGTTTATGGCAGCAACCCATCCGGCTCACAACCTCATGAAGATGCCTGGCAACAAGGGCGTCCTCACCATCGAGGGGGACACCAAGGAGGCTCTGGTGGCGCTCAAGCTTGCCCTCAAGACCGCCGCGGTGGCGCATCCCGCCGGCACGGGAGCTCTGGGGCCAAGGGAGCCGCACCGACCAAGAAGAAGCAGTTGTTCACCCAAGACAAGGCTGAAACCAAGAAGGTGCCCGTCGATGAAGACGGGTCCTCAGGAACCACCTTTACCATAGGTGCAGACCTTGACCCTGATCAAGAGGAAGCGTTGGTGAAGTTCTTGCGCGCGAACAAGGAGATATTCGCATGGGAACCCAAATAGCTGGTGGGGGTCCCGAGAGAGGTGATCGAGCATCACTTAAAGGTATGCCCCAATGTACGCCCTATGAAGCAGCGGGTGAGGCGACAGTCCACGGAGAAGCAGGCCTTCATCATCCAACAAACCCGCAAGCTGGAGGCGGCGGGTGCCATTCGCGAGGTTCGGTACCCCGAGTGGCTGGCGAACCCCGTTGTTGTGCCGAAGAAAGGCGGGAAGGAGCGCATGTGTGTCGACTTCACCAACCTCAACAAGGCCTGCCCCCAAGATCCATTCCCGCTTCCACGCATCGACCAGATCATCGACTCCACCGCTGAGTGCGATTTGCGGTGCTTCCTGGATGTGTTCTCAGGCTATCATCAGATCAAGATGGCGGTAGAAGATGTGGAGAAGACCACCTTCCTGACCCCGTGTGGGGTGTACTGCTATACTTGCATGCCTTTCGGACTACGCAACGCGGGAGCGACCTTCCAGCGGCTGATGCACATCGCCTTATGGCGGCAGCTCGAGAGAAATGCGGAGGCCTACGTCGACGACATTGTGGTGAAGTCTCGGGAGGCGAGAACTTTGATCCAAGACCTGGAGGAGACCTTCACGAGCCTACGCCAGGTGAACTTGCGGCTCAACCCGGAGAAGTGCGTGTTCGGTGTCCCTTCCGGCAAGCTAATGGGATTCCTCGTGTCCCACAGAAGGATTGAGGCGAACCCAGAAAAGGTCGAGGCAATCGAAGACATGAGTCCACCGCAGACCCTCAAGGAGATGCAGAAGCTCGCCGGCCGTGTGACTGCATTGGGGCGCTTTATCTCCAAGATGGGAGAGCGTGCCCTACCGTTCTTCTAGCCGAAGAAGAAGAAGGGCCCATTCGAGTGGACTCCGGAGGCCGACCAAGCGTTTCAAGACCTCAAGAGATACCTGACCAGCCCGCCAGTGATTGTGGCGCCTCGACCCCTCGAGCCCTTGGTGCTCTACCTATCTGCCACACCCCACTCCGCCAGCGCAGCACTGGTGGCCCTTAGAGAAGAGCGCCAGGTCAAGGGCCCGCCAAGTGGAACCACCAGGCCAGACGAGGCGGCGCGGCACCAGGGCGAAGCTCCTGAAGCAGCGGCTGCTTCGGCAGACCACCAAGCCCCTGAAGCCGAAGGCCCCGAAGAGATACCTCGACCCCCAGAAGCCAAGGACTCCGTCAGCTCTCCCGCCCTCGTCGAGCACCCGGTGTACTTCGTCAGAACAGTGCTGCGGGATGCGAGGGCACGATACCCCATGCCTCAGAAGATCCTACTCGCGCTCCTGGTGGCCTCAAGCAAGTTGTGCCACTACTTCCAAGGTTACCACATCAAGTTCGTCTCGGCTTACCCGCTGGAGAGAGTGCTAAGGAGCCCCAATGCTGCTGGGCGAGTCACTGAATGGAATATCAAGCTGCAAGCGTTTGACTTGGAGTTCAGCACGACCAGGGTCATCAAGGGGGCTGCGCTCACAGACTTTGTGGCAGAATGGTGGCCTTGAGGCTCAAGTAGGCGAGAACCAATCCCTATCTCCAGGGGAAGCGCGAACGGCTGGGTCATGTACTTGACGGTGCATTCTCACGCCCGAGGCGGGGCTGGAGCGGTGCTTATCTCACCCACCGGGACAAGCTACGTCTGCTGTGCAGCTCTGCTTCCAGCAGGGCGAGAAGGTCTCCAACAACATAGCAGAGTACGAGGGCCTCATAGCTTGGTCAGGGCTGTGGTGGCCCTGGGGGTGAGGCGTCTCACCATCAAGGGTGACTCGTAGCTCCTCGTCAACTTCTCCAACAAAGTATATGAGCCGAAGGACGAGCACATGGAGGCGTACCTTGCAGAGGTGCGCAAGATGGAGGAACAGTTCTCGGGTCTGGAATTGCAGCATGTGCCCCGTGGCACCAACAAGGAAGCCGGCAACATCGCCAAAAGGGCATCCAAGAGGCTACCCCAAGAGCCTGGCGTCTTTGAGGAGCGGCTCTCAAACCGTTAGCAACACCGCCGCCTCTCAAGAACAGCGCCGCCTCGGGAGGAGCTCCCTCAACCACCTGCCTCAGGAGCCCCGGCCTGTGGCCCGACCTCGGGAGTGCGCTTGCTCTTAGCGCTCGAACCTCAGGAGGGGTGCTGGATCAAGGAATTCAAGGAAAACCTGATGAAAGGGACGCTGCCAGAAGAGGAGGAGGACATGGAGCGCGTGGCCCGACAAGCCACGGCGTACTGCATCCGGGACGGTGAGTTATACAGGAAGCGGCCAAATGACGTTTCCCTATGTTGCATCTCCAGGGAGCAAGGAAGAGAGCTGCTGGCCGACATACATGGCGGGGACTGTGGGCACCACTTGTCGTCACGGACCCTCGTCGGCAAGGTGTTTTGCAGTGGATTCTACTGGCCCACGGCGCTCAGCGACGCGACTGAGTTGGTGAGGTCCTGCGAGGCCTGCCAGTTCCACGCCAAGCAGATTCATCAGCCGGCTCAGGGCCTCTAGACCATCCCACTCTCATGGCCATTCGCGGTCTGGGGGATGGATATCTTGGGCCCGTTCCCTCGAGCACCTGGGGGCTACCGCTACCTCTACGTTGCCATTGACAAGTTCACCAAGTGGGCGAAGGTAGAAGCCGTCCGCACCATCCCAGCTGGCTCCGCAGTCAAGTTCATCAAGGGTCTTGTGAGCCGTTTCGGGGTCCCCAACCGCATCATCACCGATAACGGCTCGCAGTTCACTATTAATCTCTTCAAGACATATTGTGCTAACCTTGGAATGCAGATCTGCTATGCTTCGGTGTCGCACCCCAGGAGCAATGGTCAGGCCGAACGCGCCAACGCGGAGGTCCTAAGGGGCCTCAAGACCAGGACCTTCAAGAAGAAGCTCGAGGACTGCGGCAGGGGCTGGCACGACGAGCTCCAGTCCGTGCTGTGGTCCACCTGCACCACCGCCACCAAGCCGACGGGTGAGACCCCATTCTTCCTCGTCTACGGAGCAGAAGCGGTTCTTCCTCACGAGGTCAAACATCACTCCGCGCGGGTCCTGGCGTTTGATGAGGCGCAGCAGGACGCCATGCAGGGGATGGACCTCGTGCTGGGGGAGGAACGCCCCCGTGAAGCCACGCTACGAGCGGCAAGATATCAGCAGGCACTGCTGTCGGATTTCGGGTCCCGGCAGACCCTCTAGGTTCGAACACTGGGGTGCGCGCAGAGATCTCGCCCTCTACCTACTTGCACCTCGCCGCCTCGCTAGGATCTAAACTATGAAAGGAACAAGACAAGAGACACAGGGTTTATACTGGTTCGGGCCACCATTGTGGTGTAACACCCTACTCCAGTGTGTGGCGTGGTCGATTGCCTCTTGGGCTGATGATGAACAATACAAGGAAGAACAGCCTCGCGAGGGTCTGTTCTTGGGCGGTGTGATGAACTGCTAGGGGGAGTTCAGTCGCTCTCTCTCTCTGCTGGATCAAGATGCCTCTACCCTGTGGGTGGCTAGTCCTATTTATAGGCAAGGGCCCTGGGCCTCTTCCCAAATATTGAGCGGGAAGGGCGCCAACAATTGGCCATTTTGAAGGGGAATATCTAGTACACTTATCCTGACTAAAGTTGGTCCTCGCCTGTCAAAGGCTCTGGTGGTGACGCCGGCTTGGGCTCCATGATGACTTCCTTCCTGCCGTTGCGACGGTCTTGGTCTTGTTGCACCGAAACGGATGCCTTTGCTTGATGCTCTCGCCTGCGCTTGCCCCCTTTGCACCAAAGAGGAAAGGAGGACACTGCGCGGGCTGGCGCCCGCCTGGCGCCCTTGGTCGTCATGGTTTGCGTCATGGGCACCTTGTGAGGTACCTGCCTTGATCTCTCCGCCTCCTCGCGAGCCCGGCTGACAAGGCCGTGCTCGAGGAAGCTTCCTGTCGTCCGCCCATGAGGCTTGGCCCCTCGCGAGGGTCTTGAGCTTCGTCTTGATGAAGATGGGCGTCGTTGGGCCACCCTCGAGCCACGCCAGCAGCCGCAGCGAGCAAGTCTGGGACCCCCGTTCCCAAAACGCCAACAGTAGCCCCCGGGCCCAAGGCGCGCCTGGACTTGGCTGAGCAGAGAAGCGAAGGGGCAAGTGCGAAGTGCCGCGGGCCCTAACAACCTGCGGCCTCGGGCACCGCATGGCGGTTGATTGGATGTGGGTGGCCCTGTTCTCCCACGCCTCCTTATTTTGCGCCCAGCTAGGCGGACCCGTGGTTGCACACAGTCGTTCCTCTTTTCGCTGCTCGACCGTCCCCTGCTCTTCCTCCTCTCGAGCTCCAGTCTCCGCTTCCAATCCAATCTCGAATCCTCCCCCTTCCGTCACCATGCCTCCGACAAAGAAGGGGAAAGGGAAGAAACCCGAGTCTCAGCCTCGCTCGCCGTCGTCGACGGCTCCTGCCGTCGATCGGTCGATCATACTCAACCGTGAAGGCTTGGGCAAGGTCAGGTCTGCTCTGGCCACTATCTTCAACGAGTGCGGGAGGACGACGGCCTGGCCCGCGTCTCACTTCTCCATTGACAGAATAGTCACCGAGGTCCGGTGCCGCCCGGCATACGTGGTGAGTCTAGTTCCCCTTTTCCAATTTCTTCAACGCTGTGCTTTCCCATTACCAGATCCATATGATGCATTTGGGTCCTGAATCCATTACTCTTCTTGCCGTCTTCACCTTTGTCTGTGAGGCAATGATGGGCATCCCTCCTTTAGTGGCCTTGCTACGTCACTTCTTCTCTTTGCGCCTCATCAACCCCACCCAGTGGTCGGGGTGCGTGAGCTTCATTGCCACACCAGAATAACGGCTTCAGGGATTGATTTCAGTCTTCCTCAGCCCGCGCCCGGGTTCCGCGAGCGGTGGCTGTACATGGATGTCGGGGTGCCCAGCCCCTGCTTTCGGAGCCAACATCTCCCGCTGTCCCCAATTCAGGCTGGGGCCAGGAGACGCTCACGAGCCCCCGGCTCATCTTCGTCTGGCGCCGCTTCGCGTTCCTGAGGGCGCTCGATGTGACGGTGCCCAAGGTGGTGAAGGAGTTCCTGTTATGCCGCATTGCCCCTCTCCAGCGTCACTCCCGCCGGATGTGGGCCTTCGGCGGGCGTGAGGATCGCATGAGGCTCCAGGAGGAGGACCTGACGCCTGAGACGTTGAGGAAGGTGCTTTTGGTCTTGACTGGGGACCCTTCCCCCGGCAGCATCCGACAAGGCGGGACTTTGTTGTACTTTTGCTCGAATAGGGGCGACTTTGTGAATCAGATGCCCGGCTTCGACGAATGGGGGCTACGCCCCGCTGGCCTCATGGGGCCTCGCGAGAACCCAGTGGTGGTGACTGCCCTTCCAGTCGCCCACGGCGGTCCTTCCTCGAGTGGCGGAGCAGGGAGGCGTGGGCCGCTGGAGGCTGAGGGGGCCCCCGCCGGGATGACGACGCCAGGCAGCACTCCTGAGGGGGCAGCTCCTGAGGCCCATATTGCTGCAGCTGAAGGCGTTGAGCCGCCGCCTGCGGCTCCCACGGTTGGGGCCCCTGAGGCTCCAGCTACTTTTCTTGGTGAGGCGACCGGCGGCGTGCGCCAGGACGACGCCCCTGACGCTGGTCACCTTGGTGCTTCTTCCTCGTTGCAGGCCGACCCCTGCGCTGAACTCCTGGGCCGCTTCCGCATGGACTTCGAGGATCTCCGGAAGAGAAGGGAGGCTTTGGGCGAGGACTACCCTTGCCGCCTACTGAAGCGCAGGAAGTATTACGCCATTGATGAGTAAGCCTTCCCCTTTCCTAGTTCCTGATCTTGCCGTTGCTTTGGCTGATCCTTGCTCTGCAGGGCCCTTCCTGCCAAGCTCACGGAGATGGCCGAGGAGCCATCCCCCCAGGCTTCACCCTCTCCACCGTCTTTGAGCGCTCCGAGCTCAAGCAGAGCCCTTGTGGTGAGGCCGGTCGGAGAGGTGAGCCATCCTGTGGCGCATCGCGGCTCTGCGCACCTTGCGACCCTCCTTCGCGAGCCTTCTCGGGGCATAGCCAACCTGCCTTGGGCTTCTCGTCTGGTCGTGGATGGCGATTGGCTGAGGTCGGCCCTACGCTCTTTATTTGGGGATGGGCTGGCTCCAGGCCAGGTTTCTGGCGAGGCGTGCCCAGCCATCGCGAGGGCGCCAGCCCCCAGCCCCCTGCCCAGAGGGGGAGTGCTGATTCGCGCCCCCCGCGCTTACTTGGGGCGGATGACGACGCAGAAGACGTGCTCGGGCGCGCCCAGGAGCGTCGCGCTCTTCGCCAAGGGTTTCTCCTGAGGGCGGCTGACGCGGTGAGCCTGCTTGGTGAAGAGCTTGCTGACAAAGACGTGCGCCTTGAGGCTAAGGGCCTGCGCCTGGCTGAAGAGAGGCGCAAGCTGAAGGCGGCTGTTTCCCTTGCGCGCCACTAGCGTGACCTCGACAATGAGGAAGCCGAGGCGTCGCTGGCGGCCTCTCGGGAGGCCCGTTCCCGGGTCGTCGAGGAGGCCCGAGAGGCTGACCGGCGGCGTGAGGCGGCGGAGGAGCGGGCACGGGAACTCCAGGCCTGGTGCCATTCCCTGGAGCAGCAGGTGGAGCTACGTGAGATGAGCCTTGCATCGATGAAGGTGGCTTCGGTCGACCAGGCAGAGCTCCAGAGGCGTGAGGAGGCGCTGACGCTGGAAGCTGCCGAACACGCACGCGATCTTGAGCGTCTGGAGATGAGGGAGCGCTTGGTGACGCAGGCGGAGGATGACATCGTTGTGCGGGAGGCCCGAGTCCTGGAAGAGGTTGGACGCTGGGTGGCGGCGGCCCCCTCGAACCATGAGCGCGAGTTCGAAGAGAGGTTGTGGTTGATCAGGGTCGAGGCTGAAGGCAGGACCGCCGCCCTGAGGGCCAAGCTGGATGAAATGACACGGCGGGCCGACGCTTCCCGGGCCGCCCTCGGCGTGGCGCAGGAGGAGCTGACTACCTCCCGCGCCGAGGCGCTTCTTCTCCATCGACGGGTGGACGAAGCTGAGGCCGTTCTTGGCGTAACGAGGGCGAGATACGCCAGCGGGCGGATCTCGAGCACGAGCATGGCCCCATGCTCTCCCGCCCGGAGAGAGCTAACACGGCCTTGGGTAACATCTGCGAGGTGGCCGTTGGCGAGCCTCACGCAGTCAACTATGCTGGCAACCTTCAGTTCTTCACCGACGTGGTGACGCAGCTGGAGGTGCGGCCGGTCAGGGCCAACAGGTTGGTGGAGGAGAGGAGAGGAGCCGTGCCCTGCTCGGGCGCGCCTTTTCTCGTGTCTTCAGCCATCTTTGGAACATGGACCCCAACTTCGATTTTGACGCCGCCATCGCCCCAGTACCCCAGGCCGTCCGGGACAACCTGGCGCACTGGGTGGAAGACAACGTGGATGCCCTCGTCATGGCCTTCGCTTCTGATAACGACGGCGTGGTCGTGGCTGCTGATGAAGGCGGCGTGGTGAACGGCCCTGATGCCGCTGGCGGCAACACGGGGAGCAATAGCGAGGCCAGCGACGCCAGCGACGATTCAGGAGGTGCCCCTGAGGATGCATTGGGGGATTTATCCGACTAGCCGCGTGTTGTCCCTGCTTTCTTACCCTGCGCAGATAGAGTTCGGGCTTTGCCCTGAAGGTTGTAAGAGCATTTTGGGAGGGGGAGCCCCTCATGTAAAAACTTGCATTCAGCGTATTAGTAGATGCGATATCACCCATACGCCTGCGCCAAGTGGCTGGCTTTGCGACGAGCTGGCTGGCTTGTTTACCTTTGACCCACATGGGCCCTGAGATAGCCTGCGGAGGGCTTGTGGTGTCCCGAGGGTCTCCTGAGCGAGCCCATTGATCCTGTAATGAAAACCTCCTGAGAGTGCGCGGCGACGGCAGTCCGGGCTGCATGCAAGCTAGGCCTGACCCAGCTCGCAAGGGGCTCACGAGGGGAGGCAGCTGAGGCAAAGCGGTAACCAGAATGCGAGAGATTGCTCGAACGAGACTAAACACCCCTTCCCCGAACACACGCAAATATCAAGCTCAAATCAAACTTAAATCCAACAGGGGAAAACGACAGCCAAGGGGAAAAGCAATGAAAGCAGAAAAAGGCCGCATCCGGCACCTAGTCTACTCTTGGATGTCTTCTCACCAGCGCGGAGCTAAGTGCTGCCACTGGGCGTGGGAGGGAGCCCCAGGGCCTGAGGCCGGCACCCCTGAGACTCCGGGGCGTGTACAGCCCCACTCATTATTATGTGAGAGTGTCACGGGGCGGCGAGCTTCACAGGCACTGGGCCTTCTTCACAGGTACCGGCCTTGCTTCATATCGCCAGACGAGGGCCCCGCCTTGCGCCACACTCTAGTGCCACCGACGACGACCGGAAACCAGGACGCCGCCGATGGGGTAGAGCGGTCGCCAGCAGTTCCCCGACGACCATGGAGTCCCTCTGCCGGGGCAGGCCCTGAGGCACCTCCCCGGCAGAGGGCCTACCTCCTGAGGACGCCTTGCTCTGAACGCCGCGGTGGTGATGCCGGATCTCGGCCCCTCTCCTGCAGCCCCCGGCGCCCTCCTCCTGAGGGGTAGGAAATTGCGGGAGTGGGGCAGCCGCCTGCTGTGGCGACCTGTACCTCCTGCGATCCATGGTTAGCGTATGCCTGCTCCTGAGGAATTAGCGGTACCCGATAATCGTTGCCTCTAGCGTGGCCGACGGGGCCTTCCCGGGGCTCCTGGAAGAGCTCAGCTTCTGGTGCCTCGTCCCCCCCAGCTTGGGCCGAGGAGCGAGCCTTGTTCGTCCTCATGCGCATGCCCTTGATCCATCATGTGGGGCACGTACTCTTCTGGGGCCGCCATCGCGAAGGCTGCGCCGTAGTGCTCCGTGTGCCACGCAGTTCTGCTTGAGGCACCCACCTGGGGGTGGTAGCACGGTGGCCCACTAGGGCCGTGGGTCGTGGCGAGTCCTTATTCGCTGGCCACGGGCGGAGGCGGCGCCGCTGCTGGCCCGGTGCTGACGGCCTGGCTGCCGTTGGGGTGGCCTTGGAGTCCGCTTGGAGTTGCGCGGGCGCGCGTGGAGACCCCGCGCGGGACACCCTGGACCTGAAGTGGGAGTTGGGTGCAGAAGGGGTGAGCCTCTGAGGCGGCGAAGCCCAGGAGCTCTGCCACCCGTTCTAGAAGCACGTTGCGGCCGCCTTCCAGCAGCCTGCACTGCAGCAGCTCTCGGGCCACCATGAGCGCGGCCCTTGAGTTCGCCTGCTCCCGTCGGGTGTACGGCGTCGTGGCCGCGGCGTGGTTGGAGGCCCTCGCCGCCGACCGCGCCTGCCGCGGCGTGAGAGCTGTCGTTGCCTGTCCGCGTCGCCCGCGGCCCGCAGCGCCCTGCGGACCGCGAGCTGCCTGGGGCATGGGGTCGCCCAGGGCGAGCGGCTCTACGTGGCGAGCTAGGCCGCCAGGATCAGGGTTACTGCTGGGTCGCGGACATGATGATGACGATGCGACGGACGCGAAGCAACAGAAGGTGGATTCGGCGCACCTACTGTCGCGCCAAATGTCGGATTTCGGGTTCAGCCAGGACCCTCTAGGTTCGAACAACTTTGGGGTGCGGCAGAGATCTCGCCCTCTACCTACTTGCACCTCGCCGCCTCGCTAGGATCTAAACTATGAAAGGAACAACACAAGAGACACAGGGTTTATACTGGTTCGGGCCACCATTGTGGTGTAACACCCTACTCCAGTGTGTGGTGTGGTGGATTGCCTCTTGGGATGATGATGAACAATACAAGGAAGAATAGCCTCGCGAGGGTCTATTCTTGGCCGGTGCGATGAACTGCTAGGGGGAGTTTAGTTGCTCTCTCTCTCTGCTGGATCAAGATGCCTCTACCCTGTGGGTGGCTAGTCCTATTTATAGGCAAGGGCCCTGGGCCTCTTCCCAAATATTGAGCGGGAAGGGCGCCAATAATTGGCCATTTTGAAGGGGAACATCTAGTACACTAACCTGACTAAAGTTGGTCCTCGCTTTGTCCAAAGGCTCTGGTGGTGACGCTGGCTTGGGCTCCACGATGACTTCCTTCCTGCCGTTCTGACGGTCTTGGTCTTGTTGCACCGAAACGGATGCCTTTGCTTGATGCTCTCGCCTGCGCTTGCCCCCTTTGCACCAAAGAGGAAAGGAGGACACTGCGCGGGCAGGCGCCCGCCTGGCGCCCTTGGTTGTCATGGCTTGCGTCATGGGCACCTCGTGAGGTACCCTGCCTTGATATCTCCGCCTCCTCGCGAGCCAGCCTGACGAGAACGTGCCTGAGGAAGCGTCCTGTCGTCCGCCCCATGAGGCTTGGCCCCTCGCGAGGGTCTTGAGCTCATGCTGATGAAGATGGGCCATGCTGGGCCAGCCCTTGAGCCACGCCGCAGTCCGCAGGCAGGCAAGTCTGGGGACCCCCGTTCCCAGAACGCCGACAGCTGCGGCGGTACCACTGCCGCAACATCCGCTCCAGGACGGTCGAGGTGGGTGACCTCGTCCTAAGGCGGGTGCTCTCCAGGGAAGGGCTGCATAAGCTCTCACCCATGTGGGAGGGCCCATTTAGGGTTGCCCACGTCTCCAGGCCTGGCGCCGCGCGGCTGGAGATGCAGGACGGGGTACCCATCCAGAACGCCTGGAACATCCAGCACCTCCTGAAGTTCTACACATGAAGAAAGGCCCAGCGCCTGTGAAGAAGGCCTAGTGCCTATGAAGGTCTCCGCTCGTGACACTCTCACGTAATAATGAGTGGGGCTGTACACGCCCCGGAGTCTCAGGAGAGCCGCCCTCGGGCCTCTGGGGCTCCCTCCCACGTCTTAGTGGCAGCACTTAGCTCCGCGCTGGTGAGAAGACAAGAAGACAAGACTAGGTGCCGGACGCGGCTTTTCATTTGCTTTCCGTAGTTGGCTCGCCCCTCTTTAATTGAAATTTGCTTTTTGGTGTTCTCTTGTTGGTCTCGTCCTGTCGCTTTCTGCCTCTGTTCTGCCTCCGTTTCTCTGTTTGGCATGTACTCTCTCGCGCGTCCCTCGCGAGGGGGCTGGACATGTGCCCTCGTGAGCGTCTTATTTTTCGCGAGGCACCCTCGTCCGAGCAACAAGCTGGCACTCCTCCCCTAATCCGTGCCCCACGGGTACCGCGATGCGGGGCGCTGAGTCATGGCTGGAGGCGCGTGTGATCAGGGCTCGGAATTCCCTAACTGACAAATTTTTGCAGTTCCCAAAAAGCCTGGCCAGGTGCTGAGGAATGTGTGCCCCGTAAGGCGGAAACTACATCAAACACGGCAATCTAAGTTATTCCTACGTGCATATATAAGACATTTTTGCTGCGACACGACACAGGAATGATAAACATAGCATAACAACTCGGAAACTACACTTGTGTTGCGCGCCTCTGCAGGGCCCCATACTCATCTCTTTTGATGCAGGAAGAAAAGGAAGAACAAAGCAAAAGCGGCGCGTGCCTCTGCAGTAGCTCGCGAGGTCGGACCCGTGGTGCTCTCCTGAGCTCAGTCGGACCCTTCCTTGCGCTTCACTAAGGCGCGACGGCGAGATGACCCGCTGCCACCTTCAAAGCGGGCGTGACGGCTTGGCGACTGGTCGTAGCCGCCGCTGCTGGAGCTGTCACTGGAGGGAGAGTCGCCGTAGCTGGGTGCGAGGTCGTCCCCGGCCTCATCTCGACCGTCGCCAAGGCCGAGCACCTCGTCACTGTCATTGACCTCGGGGCAGCACCCGGTGTGGCGACCATCTTCCCCAAACACCCTCACGTAGAGGGTCGCGTCGCCGTCTTACTTGAAATGGAGGGTGCACCGCCTACACAGGCCGCGCGCACGGGCAAATGTCTGCCAGCCGCGGGCCAGGGCTATGTTACCCGCGACGGAGACCTCAACCACAACCCAGGAAGCCCTGCTGCAGCAGCCGTTCGCCTGCAACCAAAGCCCGCCTGGACCTGTGGCCGGAAGCTTGTCGGCGAAGAAGCGCGGGAGCTGAAGCCAGTTGCCGGCTGCTATGTCTTGAGCTTGCGTTGGTTTTCCTCGAAGAGGAGAGGGTGATGCAGCAAAGTGTAGCTTAAGTATTTCCCTCATTTTTGAGAACCAAGGTATCAATCCAGTAGGAGGCTCCTCAAAAGTCCCACGCACCTACACAAACAAACTGAGAACTCACAACCAACGCAATAAAGGGGTTGTCAATCCCTTCACGGACACTTGCGAAAGTGAGATCTGATAAAGATAGTATGATAAGGTAAATATATTTTTGGTATTTTATAATATAGATGCAAAAAGTAAAGATGCAAATAAAAGTAGATTGCAAACAAGTATGATAAAAGATAGACTCGGGGGCCATAGGTTTCACTAGTGGCTTCTCTCAAGAGCATAAGTATTACGGTGGGTGAACAAATTACTGTCGAGCAATTGATAGAAAAGCGCATAGTTATGAGATTATCTAGGCATGATCATGTATATAGGCATCACGTCCATACCAAGTAGACTGACTCCTGCCTGCATCTACTACTATTACTCCACACATCGACCGCTATCCAGCATGCATCTAGAGTATTAAGTTCATAAGAACATAGTAACGCTTTAAGCAAGATGACATGATGTAGAGGGATAAACTCATGCAATATGATATAAACCCAATCTTGTTATCCTCGATGGCAACAATACAATACGTGCCTTGCAACCCTTTACATCCTTTGGGTAAGGACACCGCAAGATTGAACCCAAAGCTAAGCACTTCTCCCATGGCAAGAAAGATCAATCTAGCAGGCCAAACTAAACCGATAATTGGAAGAGACTTGCAAAGATAACTTAATCATACATAAAAAAATTCAGAGAAGATTCAAATATTATTCATAGATAAACTTGATCATAAACCCACAATTCATCGTATCTCGACAAACACACGGCAAAAAGAGATTACATTGAATAGATCTCCACAAGAGGGGGAGAACATTGTATTGAGATCCAAAAAGAGAGAAGAAGCCATCGAGCTAATAACTATGGACCCGTAGGTCTGTGGTAAACTACTCACAACTCATCGAAGGGGCAAGGATGTTGATGTAGTGGCCCCCCGTGCTTGATTCCCCCTCCGTGAGAAAGTGCGTGAAGGCTCCAAGATGGGATCTCGCGGATACAGAAGGTTACGGTGGTGGAAATTGTGTTTCGTGGTGCCCCTGGATGTTTCGGGGTGCGTAGGTATATATAGGAAGAAGAAGTACGTTGGTGGCTGCCCGAGGGGCCCACGAGACAGTAGCGCCCTATAGGGGGGCGCCTCCTATCTCGTGGAGACTCGATTGCTTCTTGACTTGCACTCCAATTTCTCTGGATCATGTTCGGTGAGAAAATCACGTTCCCGAAGGTTTCATTCCGTTTGGACTCCGTTTGATATTCCTTTTCTTCGAAATACTGAAATAGGCAAAAAACAACAATTCTGGGCTGGGCCTCCGGTTAGTAGGTTAGTCCCAAAAAATGATATAAATGTGGAAAATAAAGCCCAATATGGTCCAATACAGTAGATAAAGTAGCATGGAGCAATAAAAAATTGTGGATACGTTGGAGACGTATCACCGGCCGGGTTCTCCGACCAGACGACGGACTTCGGCAGCACCTCCGCTGAGTGGAAGGCGCAGCCGGGGAGGCCGCACGACCATGACACGTCTATCTTCATCGACAGGGCTGCCACGACCGGGGCGATCCCCACCATGCGAAGTGGCACCGCCGCGGCCGCGGGGGGCCACAGCGAGGGTCGCGGCGTGCTTGCGGGGACGTCCGCATCCACGCTTGGGCACCAGAGAGCCGGGCCCCTCCTGACGGGCCTTCCCCTTCTCCACGGCGGAGAACCTCTTTGATGACGCCATTGGTGTCGCTACTGGCAGTGGAGCAAAGAGGGAGAAGCAAGCGGAATGGGAAGAGATGGGCGACGGGGGCTCGGCCCCCCTCCCCATTTATAGTAGGAGAAGGCCAACCGGCACCCCCATGATCACATGTAATGATGGTTTTTCCTTGCATGCAGCAGGGACTCATCAGATCGGGCAGTTGCTGAGGCAGCGCGGGGAAGCGAAGACGCCCACGTCCAATCAACTGCCACGCGCCAACCGAGGCGGAAGGCTATTGGGGCCCGCGGCGCTCCGCACTTTCCCTTTGGCTTCGCCTCGAAGCCAAGTCCGAGCGCGCCTTGGGCCCGGGGGCTACTGTCGGCGTTCTAGGAATAGGGGTCCCCAGACTTGCCTGCCTGCGGCCCACGGCGTGGCTCCACAAGCGTGCCCGTACGGCCCATCTCCACCAGCAAGCACTCAAGACCCTCGCGAGGGGCCAAGCCTCGCGAGGCAGACGACACAAGACCTCCTCGGGAGCGGTCTCACCAGGCTGGCTCGTGAGGGGCGGAGAGATCAAGGCAAGGCAAACCTCGCGAGGTTCTCATGACGTAAGCCTTGACAACCAAGGCCAGGCGGGCGCCAGTGTGCACAGTGTCCTTGCTTCCTCTTTGGTGCTAAGGAGGCAAGCGCAGGCGAGGAGTAACGAGGCGTCAAGCAAAGGTTTCCATATCGATGCAACGAGACCAAGACCAGCAGGATGGCATGACAGAGGTCACCGTGGAGCCCAAGACGGCGTCACCACCAGAGCCTTTGGCAGACGAAGACCGCTTTTGTCAGGATAAGCTGTACTAGTTGTTCCCCTTCAAACTTGGCCGCTGTGGGATCCATTCCCGCTCAATATTTAGGAAGAGGACCCAGGCCTCTATAAATAGAGCTAGCCACCGTAGTAGTGGGCAACCGGTCTCGAACTCATTTCAATTCATCCACACACCCGCCAAGCACAAGAACTTCTCACCTCAGGAGGCTGTTCTTCCCCTTGTACTGTTCATCCTCGGCCCAAGAGGCAATCCACCACCACCACACTGGAGTAGGGTATTACACCACAATGGTGGCCCGAACCACTATAAATCTTGTGTCTCTGTGTTCTTTGGGTTCGGTGAGTTAGTCCGCTAGATCGTGGAGTGCGAGAGCTTGGGAGAGGAGAGATCTTCGTGCGCACCCCAGTGTTCGAACCTCAAGGGTTTTGCCGGAACCCGAAATCCGACAGATTGCTCCGGCCACTAGTGCAGAATCTTATGAAATTAATGCGGCTTTGTTGAATCTCGTTATGAAAGAATAATTTTCCGGCCTTCCTAGTGAAGATGCCGCATCCCATCTAAATTCTTTCGTTGAATTGTGTGATATGCAAACGAAAAAAAGATGCGGATAATGATATTGTTAAATTGAAGCTATTTCCGTTCTCACTACGAGATCGTGCTAAAACTTGGTTTTCATCTTTGCCTAAAAATAGTATTGATTCATGGAATAAGTGTAAATATACTTTTATTTCCAAGTATTTTCCTCCCGCTAAGATCATATCCCTTTGGAACGATATAATGAATTTTAAGCAACTTGATCATGAAAACGTTGCACAACCTTGGGAGAGGATGAAATTTATGATAAGAAATTGCCCTACTCATGGTTTAAGTTTGTGGATGATCATACAAAAAATTTATGCGGGATTGAATTTTGCATCTAGAAATCTTTTGGATTCCGCCGCGGGTGGTACTTTTATGGAAATTACATTAGGAGAAGCTACTAAACTTCTAGATAATATTATGGCAAATTACTCTCAATGGCATACCAAAAGATCTTTCACTAGTAAAAAAGTGCACGGGATTGAAGAAATTAATACTTTGAGTGGAAAGATGGATGAACTAATGAAATTGATTGCTAGTAAGAGTGCTCCAATTGATCGTAATGATATTCCTTTGTCCACTTTGTTGAGAATAATAATTAATCTATGGATGTGAATTTTGTTGGTAGGAACAATTTTGGTAATAACGCGTATAGAGGTAATTTCAACCCTAGGCCATTTCCTAGTAATTCCTCTAATAATTATGGTAGTTCCTACAACAATTCTTATGGAAATTATAATAAAATACCATCTGATCTTGAGAATAATATTAAAGATTTTATAAATTTTTAAAATAATTTCAATGCCATGGTAGAAGAAAAATTGCTTAAGATTGATGACTTGGCTAGGAACTTTGATAAAATTTCTCTTGAGATTGATTCTTTGAAGATGAGATGTATGCCACCCAAGCATGATATTAGTGAATCTCTAAAAGTTATTAAAGTATCTATGGATTAATGTAAAGAAAGAACCTCTAGGATGCGTGCTAAGCGAGAGTGGTTTGTAAAAGCGTGTTCTTCTATTTCTTTTGACAATAACGATGAAGATCTTAAAGTGATTGGTGTGACTCCTATTGAATCTTTGTTTGCTAATATAAATTTTGATAAATATGGGACTGGAGATGAGTCAACTTTAGCTAGAAGGCATCCCAATGATTTGGAGTTTAAAGATCTTAATGAAAAATTTGATAAAAGTGGGATTGTAGAGGTCAAAACTTTAAGTAGTGATGAACCCACTCATTTGGATTTCAAGGACTTTAATTGTAATAATTGCTCTTTGATAGATTGCATTTCATTGTTGCAACCCATGTTGAATTCACCTCGTGCTTATAATCAAAACAAAGCTTTTACTAAACATATTGTTCATGCTATGATGAAATCATTTGAAGAAAAACTTGAGTTGTAAGTTTCTATCCTAAAGCTTTATGATGAGTGGGAACCTACAAGTAAGATTAAAATTAAAGATTATGAGTGCTTTGCTTTGTGTGATTTGGGTGCTAGTGTTTCCACTATTCCGAAAACTTTATGTGATGTACTAGGTTTCCATAAATTTGATGATTGCTCTTTGAATTTGCATCTACCGAATTCCACTATTAAGAAACCTATGGGAAGGACTAATGATGTCCTTATTGTTGCAAATAGTAATTATGTGCCCATGGACTTTATTGTGCTTGATATATATTGCAATCCTACATGTCCTATTATTCTTGGTAGACCTTTCCTTAGAATGATTGGTGCAATTATTGATCTGAAAGAAGGAAACATTAGATATCAATTTCTTTTAAGGAAGGGCATGGAACACTTTCCAAGAAAGAAAATTAAGTTGCCATATGAATCTATTATGAGGGCCACTTATGGATTAAATACCAGAGATGACAATACCTAGATCGTTGCAATATGCCTAGCTAGGGGCGTTAAACAATAGCGCTTGTTGGGAAGCAACCTAATTTTATTTTCGTTTTTACTTTTGTGTTCCTGTTTTACATTAAATATATCTTCCGGCCTCTGGTTAGAGGTGTTTTTATGATTTAAATTAGTGTTTGTGCCAAGTAAGACCATTGGGATGAGTTGGAAGATAATTGATTTGATTTTGCTGGAAAACAGAAACTTTTGCGTACAGTAAAATAATTTTGATAATTCACAGGAATGTGATCTGGTTCTGAATATTTTACAAAAGACTGATATACAAACTTCCTAGATTTTCCTATTTTTTCAGAATTTTTGGAGTTACAGAAGTATACGAAGTTTCCTGATTACTACAGACTGTTCTATTTTAGACAAATTCTGTTTTTATTGTGTTCTTTGCTTATTTTGATGAATCTATGGGTAGTATCGGGGGTATGAACCATGGAGAAGTTTAAATACAATATATATAACACCATATTAAATTTAGAATGAGTTCACAATAGTACCTAAGTGGTGATTTGCTTTTCCTATACTAACGGAGCTTATGAGTTTTATGTTGAGTTTTGTGTTGTGAAGTTTTCATATTTTGGGTAAAGATTTGATGGACAATGGAATATGAAGTGGCAAGAGCCTAATCTTGGGAATGACCAAGGCACCCCAAGGTAATATTCAAGTACAACCAAGCATGTAAGCTTGGGGATGCCCCGGATGGCATCCCCTTTTTGTCTTGAATCCATCTGTAAATTTACTTGAGGCTATATTTTTATTCACCACATGTGTGTTTTGCTTGGAGTGTCTTGTATGATACGAGTCTTTGCTTTTTAGTTACCAAAATCATCCTTGCTGTATACACCTTTTGAGAGGGACATGCATTAATCGTGAATTTATTAGAATACTCTATGTGCTTCACTTATATCTTTTGAGCTAGGCAGTTTGCTCTAGTGCTTCACTTATATCTTTTTAGAGCACGTCGGTGGCTTTATTTTATAGAAATGGATGAACTCTCATGCTTCAATTATATTATTTTGAGAGTCTTAAAAAGCATGGTTATTTTCTTAGGTTATGAATTTAGTCTTAATATGATGGACATCCAAGAGGGATATAATAAAAACTTTCATATAGAGTGCATTGAATATAAGAGAAGTTTGATTCCTTGCAATTGTTTTGAGATATAAAGGTGGTGATATTAGAGTCATTCTAGTGATTTGTGGATTGGTAGAAATACTTGTGTTAAAGTTTGTGATTCCCGTAGCATGCACGTAAGGTGAACCGTTATGTGATGAAGTCGGAGCATGATTTATTTTTTGATTGCCATCCTTTTTGTGGAGGTCGGGATCGCGCGATGGTTAACTCCTATCAACCCTTCCCCTAGGAGCATGCGTGTAGTACTTTGTTTCGATAACTAATAGACTTTTGCAATAAGTATGTGAGTTCTTTATGACTAATGTTGAGTCCATGGATTATACGCACTCTCACCCTTCCACTATTGCTAGCCTCTCTATTACCGCGCAACTTTCACCAGTGCATTAAACCCACCATATATCCTTCCTCAAAACAGCCACCATACCTACCTATTATGGCATTTCCATAGAGATTCCAAGATATATTGCCATGCAACTTCCACCGTTTCATTTATTATGACACACACCATCATTGTCATATTGTTCTCATATGCATGCGACATTCATATAGAGTCATATTTTGTTAGTATTGAGTTGTAATTTGTGGGTTGTAAGTAAATAAAAGCGTGATGATATTATTAGAGCATTGTCCCATGTGAGGAAAGGATGATGGAAGCTATGATTCCCTCACAAGTTGGGATGGGCCTGCGGACTTTAAAGAAAATAAAAGAGGCCAAAGAAGCCCATAAAAAAAGAAAAGAGGAAAAAAGATAAAAATATGAAAAAATGAGAGAAGAATAGAGAGGGGACAATGTTACTATCCTTTTACCACACTTGTGCTTCAAAGTAGCACCATGATCTTCATGATAGAGAGTCTCCTATTTTGTCACTTTCATATACTAGTGGGAGTTTTTCATTATATAACTTGGCTTGTATATTCCAATGATGGGCTTCCTCAAATTGCCCTAGGTCTTCATGAGCAAGAGAGTTGGATGCGCACGCACATAGTTTCTTTCTGAGCTTTCATAAACTTATATCTCTAGTGCATCCGTTGCATGGCAATCCCTACTCACTCGCATCAATATCAATTGATGGGCATCTCCATAGCCCATTAATTTGCCTAGTTGATGTGATACTTTCTCCTTCCTTTTGTCTTCTCCACGACCACCATATTCTATTCCACCCAGAGTGCTATATCCATGACTCACGCTCATGTATTGTGTGAAAGTTGAAAAAGTTTGAGAACATAAAAGTATGAAACAATTACTTGGCTAACACCGGGGCTATGCATGATGAAAAATACTTTGTGTGATGAAGATGGAGCATAGCCAGACCATATGATTTCTTAGTGATAACTTTCTTAGGCCAGGTTATTTTGAGAACACACGATTGCTTTATTAGTATGCTTGAAGTATTATTGTTTTTATGTCAATATTAAACTTTTGTTTTTGAATCTCATGGATCTGAACATTCATGCCATAATAAATAAGATTACATTGACAAATATATTCCACATAAAAAATTCTATTTTTATCATTTACCTACTCGAGGACGAGCAGGAATTAAGCTTGGGGATGCTTGATACGTCTCCAACGTATCTATAATTTTTTTATTGTTCCATGCTATTATATTATCTGTTTTGGATGTTTTATATTCATTAATATACTATTTTAGCAATGTTTTGGGACTAACCTATTAACTTAGTGCCCAGTGCCAGTTGCTCTTTTTTCCTTGTTTTTGGCTTTTTCAGAAAGGAATATCAAATGGAGTCCAAACGGAATAAAACTTTTGCGATGATTTTTCTTTGACCAGAAAACACCCGTAGGACTTGGAGAGGGGCACAGGAGCTTCCCGAGGAAGCCACAAGCCAGGGGGCGCGCCCTGAGGGCTTGTGGGCCCCTCGGAGGTCTCCTTGTCGGATTTCGGGTTCTGGCAGACCCTCTAGGTTCGAACTCTGGGGTGCACGCGGAGATCTCACCCCCTACCTACCTGCACCTCGTCGCCTCGCAAGGATCTAAAACTACACAAAGAGCAACACAAGGGACACAAGGTTTATACTCGTTCGGGCCACCATTGTGGTGTAACACCCTACTCCAGTGTGTGGTGTGGTGGATTGCCTCAGGGGCTGATGATGAACAATACAAGGAAGAATAGCCTCGCGAGGGTATGTTCTTGGCCGGTGCGACGAACTGCTAGGGGGAGTTCGATCGCCCTCTCTCTCTCTCTCTCTCTCTCTCTAGATTGCTTGATCTCTAGCTCTGTTCTGGATTCCGGATCCTTTCTCCTCCCTAGCCCTGTGGGAGGCTAGTCCTATTTATAGGCAGAGGCCCTGGGCCTCTTCCCAAATATTGAGCGGGAAGGGCGCCAACAATTGGCCATTTTGAAGGGGAACATATAGTACACTTATCCTAACTAAAGTTGGTCCTCGCCTGTCAAAGGCTCTGGCGGTGACGCCGGCTTTGGCTCCACGATGACCTCCTTCCTGCCGTTGCGATGGTCTTGGTCTTGTTGCACCGAAATGGCTGCCTTTGCTTGATGCTCTCGCCTGCGCTTGCCTCCTTTGCACCAAAGAGGAAATGAGGACATCATGAGTCGGGCGCCGCCGGGCGCCCTTGGTCGTAATGGCTTGCGTCATGGGCACCTCGCGAGGTACCCCGCCTTGATATCTCCGCCTCCTCGCGAGCCAGCCTGACGAGGCCGTGCCTGAGGAAGCTTCCTATCGTCCACCCCGCGAGGCTTGGCCCCTCACGAGGGTCCTGAGCTGGTGCTGATGAAGATAGGTCGTGCTGGGCCACCCCTTGAGCCACGCCGCAGGCCGCAGGCAGGCAAGTCTGGGTACCCCCGTTCCCAGAACGCCGACAGTAGCCCCCGGGCCCAAGGCGCGCCTATACTTGGCTTAGCAGAGAAGCAAAGGTGCAAGTGCGAAGACCGCGGGCCCTAACAGCCTGCGGCCTTGGGCGCCACGTGGTGGTTGATTGGACGTGGGCGCCTTAGCAACTGCGCGAATCGACAAAAGAGCGGCACCCGCCTAGGCTTTGCCTCCCTTGCCTTCTCCAGTTATTGCCCAGATCCCCTTTCTTGGGCCTATCCTTCCTGCTTCCGAAATCCCCAGATCTGCTCCGACCCCGTGCCCTAGCAAGGTATGGCGCCTCGCCAGACCCCGGCCGGAGCTTGGTACTCGCCTGCTTTGGACTCCCCGAACGTGTCGGAGAAGAGCCTTGCCCGAGCGCGCCGGATGATGGCGGCGCAAGGCAACAACGGGGCAGCGGTGCTCAAGGCCGGCTCCGCCCTTCCTGAGGACGAAGGAAGCACTTTCTATCCGCTCTTCGTGAGCGCCATTGCTGCCGGTCTGGTGCCTCCCTTTTCTGAGTTCTTCTTTTCTGTCCTCCGCCATTACAAACTGCAAGCTCTGCACCTCCACCCCAACTCTGTTCTTCTCCTGGCGATCTTCGCCTACTATTGTGAGGCTCATGTCGGGGTGCAGCCCTCAGTGGCCTTGCTGCGCCACTACTTCTACCTTCGGGCCTCTCGCGGCCCCATCACTGCATGCGCGAGCTTTGTCGCGTACGGCAGCTGCAACACCATCTTGAAGCCCGGGAAGAGGATTGAAGGCTTCAGGAGCAAGTGGGTCATGGTAGATGCTGGGCGCATCCATCCTCGGCTGATTCTGTCCACGGAGCAGCCCACGCCCATCGACGATTGGTCTCGCGTGGAACTCGTGGATCCTCGCGAAGCGATCTTGGAGAAGATGAACGCGGACTGTGGCGGGCAACATGGCGACATGGCCGACCGGGCGTTGCTCTGAGGGAGTTCTGGAGCACCGGGTGGCCCCGCTTCATCGATTACTCGCTTCATTGTGGAGGCCTCGCCGAGCCTGTAGTAGTCTTGGCCGACGAAGATCTGGCCGCGGTCCTCCAATCGGTTGACGGGGGAGACGTGGCGAGGCTGGAGGGCGCTCCTGTACCCCTGTTCCTTTGAGATGATTGGGAGCAGGTGGTGGACTCCATGCCCACTTTCAACGGGGACGGGCCTGTGCCCGCGGAGGTTCCCGAGGACTTGGCGGCCCTGGACGGTGAACGTGTCCTCCGGCAACTCTAGCGGAGAGGAGGAAGAAGAGGAGCGGGGAGAGGGGCCCGACTCCGAGGCGACCGACGGGGAGTCGAGAGCGCCCCTCCCCCGACGCAGGTCCCACGCTCTCCGCCTCTTGCCGGACGACGATGAGGATGGCGATGAGCGGGGCGGCGAGCTTGCCTCGATCCCGAAGAAGGACAGACGGGCTGGTCCCAGCTGGTCTGCCCGGCCCGAGGCGATCTGCAGACGCGCCTCCTGCTCCCAAGCCTCTTGAGGCTGATCCTCGCAGCCGGCTCTCGGGCTTCAAGTTCGGCCGAGGTTGCTCGAGCCCACGAGCGATGACCAGTAAGTGCTAGATTCTTGTTTTATTCCTTGCTTTGTCGCTGGGGCTTGATATCTGTATTCCTTGGCTAGGCTGGCGCCTGCGGCGAAGAAGCTAAAGGGGGCTCCTGAGGCTTCGTCCGGGGCAGCGCCTTCATTCGCGAAAGAAGGCGACGACAAGACATGGGCCTCTCCTACCCGGTCATCCTCGCGAGGCCTGGCGGAGCTGGCTGGGGCGAGCTCAGCCCCCATGGCCCAAGCGACTCCTGCGATATCCTTGCCTGATGCCACTGCCGCAGTCGTCGGGGCGCAGAAGGCCCCGGCCCATGGTGCTGTGATTACGTTCTCGTCCTCTCCTCCTACTCCGCCAACTGCTGTCTCTCCGACTCCTTCCACTGCCCGTGATCGTCTTTCTGCTGGCCCCGGACCGCTGCAACAAGATCTTACGGCGCCGACCCTTGCTTGGTGGCCGGACGCCTGAGCTGGCCTCCGGCTGGGTTCGCTCTGATGCTTGATTCGAAAGGCTGGTTCAGGCATGACGGCTTGCGACGAGGAGAAACAGGCCGTCCTTGGGGCAAAGGCCACTCGCGACGCCGCCTTGGGGGAGGTAGCCGATACCCGAGGTCGTTGTAAGGCGCTGGAGAGCGAGCTGCAGGGCCTGCGCGACCAGCTTGCCAAGGAGGCCCGCGCCCGCCAAGAGAAGGAGGAAGACATGAAAGCTCGTGAAGCGGCCGCCAAGGACCGGGATGCCAAGCTTGACCGGCGCCGTGACCGCTTGGGTGCGCTGGAGCAGGAGTTGGAGGCGAAGAGGGTTGAGCTAGACGGCAAGGCGCGGGTCCTCGCCGAGGACCGCGTGGCCTTCGCGGAGATGGAGGTGAAGGCTCGCACGTTGCTGAGGTCGCTTTACGACATCGGCCTGGAAAGCCCGCTGGCCGGTGCCGAGGACGGCCCTGCCAAGCTGCTTCCCTTCCTGGTCCGCGCCCTTGAAGATGTCACCCTTGGCCTTGGCCCCACGGCTGAGGCCGAGGTGCGTGTCCTGTCTTCTGCAGCACTGACGCGCGTCCTTACCCACGTCTACCTTCGCGACCCCGATGCCGACCTCGACAGCCTGCTGGAGCCCGTGAGCGGCGAGCTTGCCGCTGCCGCTGCTGAGGCCGTGAAGGGTCGAGCGGATCGGCTCTGCTGGCGAGGTTCCAGGCCTTCAGCACCAAGCCGAAACGAGGCGCTGCTGATCCTGCGGCTTCACGAGGCGAACCCGCCCAGCGCAGCTCTGCCGCCAGTGATGGTGCTGCCAACAAGTGACTCCTTTGTGGCTCCTGTCCTGCTTTCAGCTCTTGCAACATGCATCATGCCTCGTGGAGGCGTTTAAATTTGCGTTTGGCGTTGTGAAAACAGTTATGGACTGTAATATTTGCTTTTTGAATTCCTTGAGATTTGTGCTTTTTCTTCCTACTTGCTTATGTTCTACGCCGGCAGAGCTCGGCCCCGCGCATACCTCAGCCGTCGTTAGCCCCGACCGGAAGCCAGGACGGGACCAAGGGGTGAGGGGCTACGTGACAAGTTAGGCTTCTGAGTCACGATGCTCAGGAGTCCCCCTTGGCGCACGAACAACAAGTAGGGAGGTGAGATGTATGGGTGAATTTACCATTCTACGTCTGCAGAGTCTGCCCTCACAGATACCTCAACCGCCGTTAGCCTTTCGGAACTAAGGGGTGAGGGGCTACGTGACCAGTTAGGCTCCTGAGTCGCGATGCTCAGGAGTCCCCCTTGACGTTCAAACGGCGTTAGTAACTTGGCTCCGCTCGGGGAGGGACGTGCGACGAACTAGGCTCGAGGGGCCTAGCTGGGTGGCGTGCGTCTGGGCGTGACCCAGGCGTAGCCCCTGTGCCCAGCCCCCTCGCGCGACACTCCCGAGGGGAGGCGTTACGATGAGGCCATACACTGAGCTCTGGGCTCCCTGAGGTTGATGCGACCGGGGGCCACCCTCAGTTGTTTATCACCAGCGCGGAGCATAGCGCTTCCGTATGTGTACGGGCATAGCCGCTCCTCGGCAGTGTCGTCGACCAAAGACGGAGCATGGTGCTTCCATCAGTGCGTGGGAGGGCTCCCCTCGGGAGAGCCCCGGGGCATGTCTGTGCCGCCATCGACACGTGGCTGGCACGGTAGGGCCTGACGAGGTGTATCTGGGCACCCGTGAGCCAGCGCGGGACTCACGGGGCCCTACCTCAAGGCGGGTTGCGCCTGGCACTGGGCCTTAACTTGTGATGTGTTCCTGCAGATTTGGTTAGATGTCGACGCTCTACGTCCTCGGGTCCCGGCCCTCGAGCGGGACTCAGCTGTCGCTGGTATGCCAGGTCGAGATGCCGTGGACAAGGCCAGAGGGTGAGGGCTGGAGAACCAGTAGGAGCCCATGAGTCGCGATGCTCAGGTACCCCCCTTTAAAGTGCAAGCGGCCGACATGAAGGAAGAAGGGGTGCCGTGGACAGGCAAAAAATAACAATCATGATGGGTCAAACGCATGATCCGAATAAACGCAAGAGGGGTACATGCCGCTGGGTCTAGCCCGAGTGGCTTGGGGATGATGCAGCCCGAGGGGCGCCCCCAACAAAGTAAGCTAGGAACATGAAGCAAAAGGGATACACGCCGTAGGGACGGACCCACGCGGCCTGGGAATGATGCAGCCCTGGGGGGCGCTCCCAGCTGAAAATGAAACTCGAAGGATGTTACCTGATAACCTTAAAGACGAAGGGATGCTGAAGTAGCGGACGTCATGGGCTGCGGAAGCTGATCTTCACGAGCCCCCAGGCCCAGGAGCCTCGGGAGGCTTCGGAGGCGCTGGTGGCTTCTCGCGGACCATCTCCATCTCCGCCAGGACTGTAGAACGCCTGGTGAGGGAGTCCTGGACTAGGGGGTGTCCGGATAGCCGAACTATCATCTTTGGCCGGACTCCTAGACTATGAAGATACAAGATTGAAGACTTCGTCCCTTGTCCGGATAGGACTTTCCTTGGCGTGGAAGGCAAGCTTGGCGATACGTATATGTAGATTTCCTACCATTGTAACCGACTCTGTGTAACCCTAACCCTATTTGGTGTCTATATAAACCGAAGGGTTTTAGTCCGTAGGACGAACAAGAATCATACCATAGGCTAGCTTCTAGGGTTTAGCCTCTCTGATCTCGTGGTAGATCTACTCTTGTACTACCCATATCATCAATATTAATCAAGCAGGAGTAGGGTATTACCTCCATCGAGAGGGCCCGAACCTGGGTAAAAACATAGTGTCCCTTGTCTCCTGTTACCATCCGCCTAGACGCACAGTTTGGGACCCCCTACCCGAGATCCGCCGGTTTTGACACCGACATTGGTACTTTCATTGAGAGTTCCTCTGTGTGACGCACCTATAGGCCCGATGGCTCCTTCAATCATCAGCAACGACACAGTCCAGGGTGAGACTTTTCTCCCCGGACAGATCTTCGTATTCGGCGGCTTTGCGCTGCGGGCCAATTCGCTAGGCCATCTGGAGCAGATCGAAAGCTACGCCCTTGGCCATCTGGTCAGATTTGGAAGCCTGAACTATACGACCGATGTCCGCGGAGATTTGATCTTCGGCGAATTCGAACCATAGCCGAGCGCTCCGCACTGTCTCGATGGGTACGATCTAGCTCTGCCGCCGAACAGCGCCCTGGAGGCCGCACCAGTATCCGCTCCGACCCTTAATCCGGAGCCGGTTTCGCCGATCGAGGACGGTTGGTTGGACACCGCCTCGGGGGCTGAAATCTCCACGGCGATTAAGCCGAACACCATCCTTGTCCTTTGCGAAGCTCGTGACTCCCAGGTGCCGGACTACTTTCTGGACTCCGAACCTCCCGCGCCTCTACCAGTCGAATCCGACTGGACGCCGGTTATGGAGTTCACCGCCACGGACATCGTTCAGCACTCGCCCTTTGGCGATACCTGAACTCATTAAAGTCTCTCTCTTTGTCAGGGGAGCCCTGGCCGAACTATGGCCAGGAAGGTTGGGATTCGGACGACGAAGAAATTCAACGCCCACCCACCACCCACTTTGTAGCCACTGTCGATGATTTAACCGACATGCTCGACTTCGACTCCGAAGACATCGACGGTATGGACGACGGTGCCGGAGATGATCAAGATGCCAGGCCCTCGAGGCGTAATCACGGTCAATGGAAACACCGAACGCTCCCTCCGGACGAAGGAGCATACAGCCGCCCTTGCGGCAGAAGTGCAGAACAGCCTCTTAAGGCAATTCTCCAGTCCGGCCAATAAACAATCGGACACCGCTGGCCGCTACCGGAGTAACCTACATGCAAGACCGCCGCACGTTCCGAACAAGCGTAGTAATGCAGCCCCAACCCCAGCCTTCGCGAATTCGCTGAAGCGATTACGCCGCACGTAATTGCGCTCTGAAGCACCATGGGCATAGGGGACGGGCCACGACCACGACATGCCCAGAATGCGGCTAGACCGCACTAGGGGCTCCCATTTGTGTCATTCCTTTTTTTTCCTTTTCTTCCTTTTACTTTCAGGACTCCGTTCTCCAGAAGCCCTGTCCGGCATTCGCGCCGAATACACGATGCAACAGCCAGGGAAGCAGAAAACCGCGTCGAGTGTCCAGGTGGTCTCTATTACGAGCAGTATACCTGTTTTACATACCACACCGCAAACTTACCTCGGAAGGGGGACATGTCAAAAGTCCCGTACCTTGCTTATCGCACAATTTGTATCGTTCTGCTTTTATTTGCAGTTTCTTTTGAATAACCAATTTATAGCGCTTGCCTATTATTGCATTCTTTCCCATTATATATGTTCATTTATGACATTGTGCAACCATACAATTTGGTACGGCCAATACACCAGGGGCTTATGTACCCCAAAAACATGGTGTGACAAGTCCGAACACTTTCACAAGTGCGGCACCCCAAACTTATAGCATTATATGCATCGGCTCCGAATCATGTCTTGGGTCAATAGTTGGGTTTGCCTGGCTCCCATGTTTTGGTACCTTACGTTCCGTTATATCGGCTAAGGTAGCACTGGGAGAACCACTGCGATTGTGCCCGGTTGAGCTGGGTTGAGCACCTCGGTGGAGAAAGCTAAAACGGCCGTCATGATAAGGCGAGAGCGGTTGCTGTTCGAGAGGTTTCTTGAGTCCCTAAAGACTTATGCCGCTTAGAGCGAGGAACCGGCATTGTCCGGCCAAGGCATGGATAGCGCCCCGAACTCGGTCTTCCGAATACTAGGGGCTTCGCCGAAATTTAAAATTATAGAATTCTATGGCTAAGTGAGAGTGTTCAAGCATTATAGTCCGGTTGCACGGTTCGTTGCGTTGAGCGCCTCCCTCGAAGGACCCAAGTATGGGAACAAGAGCGCTCAAGTTTATCTGAACACCCCAAAGACTCGTGGCATGGGGGTGAAATAACGACTCGCCATCTCTCAAATTTGATAAACGGCCGCACAGAAGGTAATATTTTAAATTCAAAAGCGTTGCTTAGCGCATATGAAAAAGTTTTCAGCGTACATGATAACAAATGCGAGTCTACTCAAATATTACATATTTGGAGCATTCACCCGCTATAAGACGGGCACCCTTCAGGACGCCCTCATAATACTTCCCGGGCTTGCGATGTTCTATGCCCGGCGGCCTGTCTGTCACCGGCTTCTCCGCGTCCGGCTTGCCCGGTGCACCTTGGCACGGGCAAGGGCCCTACGGGCACCTTCAATACAGATTGAGTGCTTGATGACTTTGATCCATGGACAGGCATCCACCAGCCGTCGCACTAGCTCGAAGTAGCTCCCAGGCATGGCCTTATTTGGCCACAGCATAGCTAGAAGGCCCTACATGGCCTGTTCGGTGACCTTGTGGAGCTCGACCAATTGCTTCAGCTGGTCGCTCAAGGGCACCGAGTGTTCGGCCTCAGCATACTGAGACCAAAACACCTTTTCCGTCGAGCTCCCTTCTTCGGCTCGGTAGAAAGCGGCGGCATCGGAGACACTCCCGGCAGATCTGCGAACGCTCCTGGAGAGCTCCGGATTCGGGTAAGTACTAGATAATTTACTTTTACATTCTTGCTCTGCATAAAGAATGCCTTACCCGCCGCGATCTTCTTTATTGCCTCAATCTCCTGAAGGGCTTTTTGGGCCTCGGCCTTAGCAGCTTTGGCACTCTCAAGAGCCGAGGCAAGCTCAGACTCTCGGGTCTTCGAGTCACGCTCCAAACCCTCGTGTTTTTCCACGAGAGCCTGGAGCTCTTGCCGTACCGCCGCCAGCTGCGCCTCCCCTTCTCTCGCTCGGTGCGCTCATGGCCGCTTTGTTTTGGTCGGACACCGCCTCCTTCAGTGGTCGCCACCTCGCTCGTGGCCCTGCAGTACCCATGTTATTCTGTTATCTTTGCAACCACATTTTTAAATTCAATAAGGTATTACTTACCTTCCTTGTCCTCGAGCTGCTTCTTGGCTTGGCCGAGCTCGTTCTCGGACCGCCGAGGCTCTCCTTCAATGCATTGACCTCCATGACAAGGCGGCAGAGGTCACCAGGGGCAGCCTGCATTCCCATATTGACATAATTATGTTAGACTCCTGCGTATATCTTTTAGATCCTCGGTCCGGCTTTTCTTTCCGAACACCGAACTAAGCATCGAGGGCCTCTGTCTATGCGGTAATCTTCTTACATATATTGAAAACTTACCTCAAAGCCTATTAGAAGGCCGTTGCAGAGCTTGATCAGCCCGCTCTTGGCGGATCGAACTTTCGGGTCACCACACTCATAACAAAGGCGGTGCTCCTCCTCGATGGAGGCGCTTATTAAGCGCCTCAAGAGTTATCCGGTGCCTCCGGTTGGGCGGAGGAATCTGGCGTCCTACCCTTCCCTGAAGGGGCCGCTTGTCGGACTTGAACCGGCTGAAGGTTCCGGTATGGAGTCCGGACAAGGGTCGGGCTTATAGCCTCGGGGTCTCGCTCCCTCGCGCTGGAGTCCGGGAGGCTGCCTTGCGGCGCCTCCTGCGCCACCTCCTCTTGACCAGGCCCCCTTGGGGCCCCACCTCGACGTCGTCGGCGGTGTGAGGTGAGGAGGTGGCCGGAAGTGAAGTACTCTCCACTTCGACGATTCGAGGACCCGCTTCGGCAAGCGGCGAGCTCATCCTTGGGCGGGCTGCATGATTGTTCGGCATCAGAGAACACTATGCAATGAAAAAAGCCATGGGTATCTGGACACTTACAATCTCGCTAGGGGCTTGGCCCTCGAGGGCCACTCCTCCTTGCCGTCGTTGGCGTTGGTGGAGACATCCGGAGGAAGGGTTCTTCCCTTCTTGAACCCTCCGGCCTCCCAGTGGGCGGCCTTTCTTTTCTTCTCTCCCTCATTTGGGAGAGGCTGTTCCCCCTCCTCGTTTTCACGGGAGGAGTCCGCCTCCGAGTCGTCGAACGATGAGTCCGACAACACCTGGCACCGGGCACTCCTTCGAGTCCCCGTGGCCTTCTTCTTGGCCTTCTTCTCCGGCACCACGTAAGGCGCCGGAGCGCAGTTTCGCCAAGCGGGCGTCACTGGTCTTCCGCAAAGGAGCCGGACAATTAACCTGCCGGATGTGCTCCGCCCGATCTGTCAAAAGGCAAGGGAGTTTAGATCCCATAGAGTCAAACTATGAAAAGCAAGATTCCCGTGAAGGGCAAAATAGCTTACCTCGGTAGGTTGACGCTGCGAGCTGAATCCGCGATCTTACATGGCGGATGAGGGAGCCTCGGCACCCTTGAACGGCACCTTCCGGGCATCTTCGTGACGTAGTGTCGAAGAGCCTCTTCAGGTTGGATCTTTGTGCGGATCGAACTCCCACAATTTGAAGGCCCGTTGTTCGCATGGGAGGATCCGGCGGATGAGCATAACCTGGACCGCATTGTCGAGCCTGAGATTCTTGTTCACCAAGGTCCGCATGCAGGTTTGGAGTTCGGTCAGCTCTTCCGAATTACCCCACGCCAGGCCAGTCTCCTTCCAAGAAGTGAGCCGCGTGGGAATACCAGACCGAAATTCTTGGGCCGCCGCCCATTTAGGGTCGCGCGGCTCGGTGATGTAGAACTACCCCGATTGCCACCCCTTCACGGTCTCCACAAAGGAGCCATCGAGCCATAAGACGTTGGCGATCCTGCCAACCATGGCGCCTCCGCACTCCGCCTAGCGGCCGCCCACAACCTTCGGCTTGACATTGAAGGTCTTCAACCATAAGCCGAATTGGGTCTGGATGCAGAGGAAAGCCTCGCACACGATGATGAACGCCGAGATGTTGAGGATGAAATTCGGGGCCAGATCATGGAAGTCTAGGCCGTAGTAGAACATGAGCCCCCGGACGAATGGGTGAAGTGGAAAACCCAGTCTGCGGAGGAAGTGGGCAAGAAATATGACCCGCTCATGGGGCTCCGGGGTGGGGATGAGCTGCCCTTCGTCGGGCAGCCGATGTGCGACGTCGCCGGACAAGTATCCAACCTTCCGCAATCTTTTTACTTGGCCCTCCGTGACGGAGGAGACCATCCACCTGCCTCCCGCTCCGGACATGGCTGGAGATGGTTGAGGAAGGATGTGCGGACTTGGGCGCTGGAGCTCAGAGTCTGTGAAATGGATGAGCAAGGGAGGAGGAAGGCGTAGGTGAAAAGGGTGGATCCTTATCCCCTTATATGGACAGACGAGGCTATGCGTCCCCCACCTGCCTGATAAAACTCGCTTATCTCCCAAGCGCCGCAATCAATGGCGCAGTTGGGTTACCCACGTCCGTATTGATGAGAATCCCGGAATAAGGGGGCACGATCTACGCCTTGATAGGACGTGCCAAGGAAACCGCCTCGCTAAACGCGCTGAGGTGGGACAGTAAAAAAACGATTCGAATAAAGGCCTGGCCGTGGTGTGATGTCACGCCGCGGAATACGTCAGCAGATCTATGCAAAAAATTATTCTCTCTACGGTGGTATGTGGAACTTGTTTTGCAGAGCCGGACACTATCCTTGTGTTCAAAACCTTCTATGAAGTATTCGAGGAGGAACCCGCCTTGCAATGCCGAAGACAATATGCGCGCGGACTTGTCGTCATTAAAGCCTGGTTCAGGGGCTCTTGAGGGAGTCTGGACTAGGGGTGTCCGGATATCCGAACTATCATCTTTGGCGGACTCCTAGACTATGAAGATACAAGATTGAAGACTTCGTCCCTTGTCCGGATAGGACTTTCCTTGGCGTGGAAGGCAAGCTTGGCGTCTGAGATATGTAGATTTCCTACCATTGTAACGGACTCTGTGTAACCCTAACCCTATTCGGTGTCTATATAAACCGAAGGGTTTTAGTCCGTGGGGACGAACAACAATCATACCATAGGCTAGCTTCTAGGGTTTAGCCTCTCTGGTCTCGTGGTAGATCTACTCTTGTACTACCCATATCATCAATATTAATCAAGCAGGAGTAGGGTATTACCTCCATCGAGAGGGCCTGAACCTGGGTAAAAAAATCGTGTACCTTGTCTCCTGTTACCATCCACCTAGACGCACAGTTCGGGACCCCCTACCCGAGATCCGCCGGTTTTGACACCGACACCTGGCCTCTTGAGGCTCCAGGATGCTCCCCATGAGGCGCTGGCGTGTGGCAGCCGCGTTCGGCACGCCGTAAGGCATGCGAACGTAGCTGTGGGGTGGACCTTCACAGCGCCCCACGCATGAGGGCCAGAGGCGCTCCTGAGAGCGGCTCGGTTGAGCCCTGGTATGTCGATGCAGATGCGCAGCCCACCATCCTCGCCTGGATGGGGAGCTACGGCGGAGTGGCGGCGGCTGCCACTCATGACTCTTGACTCCTGCAGCTCCTGAATGATCTGGCTGACGAACTCCTGAGGTTTTGGCCCTCCTTGCCTCGCTCCTTCCTGAGGGAAACGTGCTTTGAAACACGCCTCCAAGTGGTGCCCAAGCGCCTCCCTTGTGACCTTAGCAAGGTCGGTGGCCCTCTAGGAGAGAGCCCCTGAGCCTTGCTCAAGGAGGGCGCCGGGCGTGCCTTCCTATGCGACAGAAGGAGGAGCCCCCCTGAACAGGCACGGACCCCAAGGGGCCTGCCTCCCAAGGGGCCGGGCCAGGCGATGTCTTCTTCTTCTTGGGAGCAGCCTCGGGGAGCCTCCCGCTCCTGCGATCTGGGTCTTCAAGTGACGCGGCTTGAAATGCACGCTCCAGGGAGCACACTGCGTCCCTTTCCTCACAAGGCACCGTGATGACTCCACCGCTCCCTGGCATCTTGAGGACATTGTAGCCATGATGAGTCACGGCCATGAATTTGGCTAGAGCTGGGTACCCGAGGATGGCATTGTATGGCAGGCGAATGTGGGCGACGTCGAAGTCGATGAGCTCGGTGCGGTAGTTGTTGCGCCCCCCGAAGGTGATAGGGAGGCGGACCTGCCCAATCGGAACTGTGGAGCCGTCGGTGACTCCGGAGAAAGGCTTGGTTGGCTGAAGCTGATTGTAAGGCACTTGGAGATTGTTGAATGTTTCTACGGGCAGGACATTGAGCCCTGCTCCACCATCGATGAGGGTCCTGGTGACTTGCACGTTGCTGATGATTGGGGAACAAAGCATCGGGAGGACTCCGGCTGTGGCCGCACACTTGAGCTGATCCGCTGAGCTGAACGTGATGGCCCATGCTGACCACCTAAGAGGGCGCGTGGCTTCGAGCTTGGGGAGGACTGCATTCACTTCGCGTGGCTGCTTGAAGATCTTGTTGAGAGGCTGGGGCTTGAGCTCCGTCCGGGATGCAAGCGATTGCACGTGGCTCTGGAATCCCCCAGCCCCCTCGTCCTGATGATGGTCTTTGTTTCTCCTTGGCTGCGGTGGCAGAGGAGGGAGGCCTGCGTTGCCTTGCGGGCGATCCTCGTGAGGCTGATCCCTCCAGCCTCCCTCGCGAGGCGGGTCCCTCCAACCAACCTCCCGAGGCTGATCCTGCCAGCGGTTCTCGCGAGGTCGGTCGCGCCACCCTTGGCGGGGGCCGCGGTCTTCCCAGCATCCTGTGTTTCTTCCTCCTCCTCGGCCGTAGCCTCGATCGCTTCAGACGGGGCATCGACCGATTCGCCCTTCTCGCACGGCTCTGAGCTCTTGACACTCGTTGGTGTTGTGAGTGTGGAGGTCGTGGTACACACAGTACCAGCTGCCCTTGGAAACCTCGGGCTGATCTCTGCCTTGCTTGGTATCTGGTTCTACCGCGAGCACGGCAGCCCCCTTGCGCTTCACATCCTTGACCTTGGGCTTCTTCTCTTCTGGGTCAGCAGCTGGCAGCTCGAGGAGGGAAAGGCGTCCTTCCTCGCCTGGTGCACTTGGTTGCCAAGTTGAACAGCTCCAAGGATGTGCACAGGTCTTCATGCATCGCCAGCTCCTCCTTCATCTTGACGTCATGCACACCGTCGGAGAAGGCTGAGATGATGGCCTCCTCGGTCACCTTGGGAATCTTGAGGCGTGCATTCTTGAAGCGCTGGATGTACTTCTGCAGGGTCTCTCCTGGCTGCTGCTTGATGCGGCGCATGTCGCTCACGGCAGGAGGCCGGTCGCAAGTGCCTTGGAAGTTGGCGATGAAGCGTGTGCGCATCTCGTCCCAGAGGAGATCGTGCAGAGCCAAAGGGGCATCAGACTTTGAGCGCCATGGGAAACCAGTTCGCCATGACCTTCTGGTCCCCGTTGGCGGCTTCGATGCCCAGCTCGTAAAGCTGGAGGAACTCCGCAGGGTCGGCCGTGCCGTCGTAGCGAGGAGGCAGGTCTGGCTTGAACTTGCGGGGCCATGCGACGCTGTGTAGCTCGGCGGTGAAGGCGCGGCAGCCTGCTGTGGCCACGGGAGGCCTTTGGTGACGAAGGGCCTGGTCTTGCGGGTCCCCATGCGCTTTGGGAGAGTAGCGGGTCTTGGCATCTTGGAGCAGGAGCGCCTTGATCGTGTGGGCCGGTGCAGGGAGCACTCGGGCAGCTTCTTGGGGGCGAGGGACCTCTTGGCAGCTCTGCTATTGCTGCGCTGGAGCCGGACGGAGTGGGTTCCGCCTAGGGGCCACGCGCCTTGGGGCCAAGGCGCCTTCTTGAGGGGGAGGCGGCTGAGGCGCCCCGGAGCTTCATCGCCCGCGCAAGGCGGGCGCAGTCTTGATGAGAAGGGCGACACGGGGAGCCCCTGCGGCGCGACAAGCTTCGGCGACGCAGTCGAGCCACTCCTCGAGACGTCGTTGACAGGGCGGTAGCGCAGGAGATCGTTTGCCGCGATGAGCGCGGCTCGAGCCTCCATGGGTGCGCGGAGCGCGCGAGACGAAGAACCAGCTGGGGCGAGCGAAGGAGTAGCGGTTCGGCCGTCTCGCCTCACGGACGGATGTAGGGACGATGCTTGCTGCTCGTTCCCCACCGGGCCAGTGGTGGCGTTGACGGCAGGTGACGGGGAACGGAGGGAGCGGCCGCCGACGGGGGCCGTCTGGGCGATGCGGGTGGCGAGAGCGGCCCGGCGCTCGGCGCGGGCTCGACGAGTGTCCGACATGGATGAGATGGGCGGCGAAGAACAGGGCGGCGGAAGACGGATTCCGGTGCACCCCTACCTGGCGCGCCAAATGTCAGATTTCGGGTTCCGGCAGACCCTCTAGGTTCAAACTCTGGGGTGCACGCGGAGATCTCACCCCCTACCTACCTGCACCTCGTCGCCTCACAACGATCTAAAACTACACAAAGAGCAACACAAGGGACACAAGGTTTATACTGGTTCGGGCCATCATTGTGGTGTAACACCCTACTCCAGTGTGTGGTGTGGTGGATTGCCTCAGGAGCTGATGATGAACAATACAAGGAAGAACAACCTCACGAGGGTCTGTTCTTGGCCGGTGCGACGAACTGCTAGGGGGAGTTCGGACGCCCTCTCTCTCTCTCTCTCTAGATTGCTTGATCTCTAGTTTTGTTCTGGATTCCGGATCCTTTCTCCTCCCTCGCCCTGTTGGAGGCTAGTCCTATTTATAGGCAGAGGCCCTGGGCCTCTTCCCAAATATTGAGCGGGAAGGGTGCCAACAATTGGCCATTTTGAAGGGGAACATCTAGTACACTTATCCTGACTAAAGTTGGTCCTCGACTGTCAAAGGCTCTGGCGGTGACGCCGACTTGGGCTCCACGATGACCTCCTTCCTGCCGTTGCGATGGTCTTGGTCTTGTTGCACCGAAATGGCTGCCTTTTCTTGATGCTCTCGCCCGCGCTTGCCTCCTTTGCACCAAAGAGGAAATGAGGACACTGCGCGGGCTGGCTCCCGCCTGGCGCCCTTGGTCGTCATGGCTTGCGTCATGGGCACCTCGCGAGGTACCCCGCCTTGATCTCTCCGCCTCCTCGCGAGCCAGCTGACAAGGCCGTGCTCGAGAAGCTTCTGTCGCCCACCCAAGAAGGCTTGGCCCCTCGCGAGGGTTCAGCTGGTCTTGATGAAGATGGGCCGTCTTTGGGCCACCCTTGAGCCACGCCGCGGGCATGAGCGAGCAAGTCTGGTACCCCGTTCCCAGAATGCCGACACTCCTAACCCTAATCCTATCTCTATAAATTCACAAATATTCCCAAACCACCAGAAGCGTCCACCAAAATACTTCTCCGCCGCAAGCGTCTGACCTCGTGAGATCTAATAACCCACAAGTATCGCAACAGTTTTTGAGGGTAGATTATTCAACCCAAATCCATCTCATACAACAACTCATTCTGTGCTTTCAGAACTTGTTCTACTTGAGTTGTTACCATGGAAGCATGTTTATTGGTGAGCTTAAGATCATTAACAGTTCTACTCATATAATCACCCAAGCAGTCAAGCATATAAGCATTACGTTTCAATTTTCTACTAACATAAGCATTGAAGTTTTCTTGCTTAGCAATAAAGTTACCAAATTCATCCAAGCATTGACTAGCAGACTTATTATAAGGAATATCACCTCCATCAAATCTATAGAGAGAATTGACCTCTACTACCTGTGTCAGAGTATTAAGACCATGTATTTCTTCAATGGGTTGTAAATTCTTAACATCTTCAGCTTTAATGCCTTTTTCTTTCATAGATTTCTTTGCCTCTTGCATATCTTTAGGACTAAGAAATAGAATACCAGTTTTCTTTGGAGTTGGCTTAGGAGTTGGTTCAAGAAGATTCCAATCATTATCATTACTCAATATATTATTCAATAGTAATTCAGCTTGTTCAACAGTTCGTTCCCTGAAAACACAACCAACACAACTATCTAGGCGGTCCCTAGAAGCATCGGTTAGTCCATTATAAAAGATATCAAGTATTTCATTTTTCTTGAGAGGATTATCAGGCAAAGCATTAAGTAATTGGAGAAGCCTCCCCCAAGCTTGTGGTAGGCTCTCTTCTTCAATTTGCACAAAGTTAATTATTTCCTGTAAAGCAGCTTGTTTCTTATGAGCAGGGAAATATTTTTCAGAGAAGTAATAAATCATACCCTGGGGACTACGCACAAAACCGGGAGCAAGAGAATTCAACCATATCTTAGCATCGCCCTTTAACGACAAAGGAAACAACTTAAGAATATAGTAATAGCGAATTTTTTCTTCATGAGCAAATAGGGTGGCTATATCATTCAATTTAGTAAGATGTGCCACAACAATTTCAGATTCATAACCATGGAAAGGATCGGATTCAACCAAAGTAATTAACTCAGGATCGATAGAGAATTGATAATCCTTATCAGTAATAAAGATAGGTGAAGTAGCAAAGTTAGGGTCATATTGCATTCTAGCATTCAGAGATTTTTCTTTCCAATTGCATAATAATTTCTTAAGATCATCTCTATCCTTACAAGCAAGAAAGTCCCTAGCTACCTCTCCATCCATAACATAACCCTCAGGTATATTAGGCAATTCATATCTAGGAGAGCTAGGTCTAGCAGGTGTCTCAAAGTGTTCAGTTTCAATAATTTCATCAGTTTCAGAAATATCATCATCTTCAGCATAATCAATCGTTCTAACTCTAGCAAGATGTTCGTCATGTAATTCACATAGTGGCACAGTCTTATCTAGCAGAGTAGTAGCATCATAAGCATCATTCATAATAGAAGTAGCATCATCAATAACATGCGACATATCAGAATCAATAGCAGGTGTAGGTGTCGCAAGCTTACTCAAAACAGAAGGCGAATCAAGTGCAGAGCTAGATGGCAGTTCCTTACCTCCCCTCGTAGTATACGGATAGATCTTGGTTTTGGTGTCTTTCAAATTCTTCATAGTGATAAACATATATGAATCCCAAGTGACTCAGAGAATAGAGCTATGCTCCCCGGCAATGGCGCCAGAAAAAGGTCTTGATAACCCACAAGTATAGGGGATCGCAACAGTTTTAGAGGGTAGAGTATTCAACCCAAATTTATTGATTCGACACAAGGGGAGCCAAATAATATTCTCAAGTATTAGCAGGTGAGTTGTCAATTCAACCACACTTAAAAGACTTAATATCTGCAGCAAAGTATTTAGTAGCAAAGTAGTATAGATGTAACGGTAACAGTGGCAACAATAACAATAGCAGTTTTATAGTGATTGTAACAGCAGTAGAAACGAAAGTAACTTAGCAAAGATTAATATGTGAAAAGCTCATAGGCAATGGATCAACGATGGATAATTATGTTGGATGGCATTCATCATGCAACAGTTATAACCCAGGGTGACATAGAACTAGATCCAATTCATCAATATAATGTAGGCATGTATTCTGTATATAGTCATACATGCTTATGGAAAAGAACTTGCATGACATATTTTGTCCTACCCTCCCGTGGCAATGGGGTGCTAATGGAAACTAAGGGATATTAAGGCCTCCTTTTAATAGAGAATCGGAAAAAAGCATTAGCACTTAGTGAATACATGAACTCCTCAAACTACGGTAATCACCGAAAAGATCCCAATTATTGTCACCTTGGGGTATGCCGATCATAACTCGTAATAGGTGTCTACAACTTCCAAGATCGGATCAAGAACACAAATATATTCATGGAAACATAAAGGGTTCAGATCTGAATTCATGGCACTCGAGCCCTAGTGACAAGCATTAAGCATAGCAAAGTCATAGCAACATCAATCTCATAAAATAGTGGATACTAGGGATCAAACACTAACAAAACTAACTTGATTACATGATAAATCTCATCCAACCCATCACCGACCATTGAGCCTACAAAGGAATTACTCACTCCCGGGGATGAGTATCATGGAATTGATGATGGAGGAAGGTTAATGATGATGATGGCGACAGATTCCCCTCTCCAAAGCCCAAAACAGACTCCAGATCAGCCCTCCCGAGGAAGAACAGGAGGCGACGACCGCTCCGTATCATAAAACGCGATGAATCCTTCTCTCATATTTTTTTCTCCTTGAAAGTGAATATATAGCGTTGGAATTAGGGTCGAAGGAGCTCCACCGGGCCCACAAGCCACCTAGGCACGCCCAGGGGGCGCCCCCCAGGCTTGTGGACAATGGGTGGACCCCCTCTGGTTGATTCTTTCGGCAATATTTTTTATTAATTCCAAAATTATTCTCCCTAAATTTCCAGGTTAATCTAAGAAATTTTATTTCTGCACAAAAATAACACCAAGGCAATTCTGGTGAAAATATCGTCAGTCCGGGTTAGTTCCATTCAAATCATGCAAATTAGAGTCCAAAACAAGGGCAAAAGAGTTTGGAAAAGTAGATATGATAGAGACGTATCAAGATCCCATCTTGGGACCTTTTTCGATGATCTTCCGGAGGGGGATTCGATCACGGAGGGCCTCTACATCAACCCTATCGCCCTACCGATGATGCGTGAGTAGTTTACCACAGACCTACGAGTCCATAGCTAGTAGCTAGATGGCTTCTTCTCTCTCTTTGATCTTCAATACAAGTTCTCCTTGATGTTCTTGGCGTTCTATCCGATGTAATACTTTTTTGCAGTGTGTTTGTTGACATCCGATGAATTGTGGATTTATGATCAGATTATCTATGAATTTTATTTGAGTCTCCTATGAATTCTTATATGCATGATTTGATATCTTTGTATTTCTCTTCGAACTATCGATTTGGTTTGGCCAACTAGATTGGTTTTTCTTGCAATGGGAGAGGTGCTTAGTTTTGGGTTCTATCTTGCAGTGTCCTCACCCAATGACATAGTAGTGGTAGCGAGGCACATATTGTATTATTGTCATCAAGGATAAAAAGATGGGGTTTACATCATATTGCTTGATTTTAACCTTCTACATCATGTCATCTTACTTAAAGCGTTACTCTGTTCTTATGAGCTTAATACTCTAGATGCATGCTGGATAGCGATTGATGTGTGGAGTAATAGTAGTAGATGCAGGCAGGAGTCGGTCTACTTATCACAGACGTGATGCCTATTTTCATGATCATTGCCTTATATATCATCATAACTTTGCATTTTTCTATCAATATCTCAACAGTAATTTGTTTACCCACCGTATGCTTTCTTAAGAGAGAAGCCTCTAGTGAAACCTATGGCCCCCGAGTCTATTTTCTATCATATATTTTCAGATCTATAAACAAAAAACCCAAAAATACATCACTGAGTTTTATTTGCTTTTATTTTGTTTTACGTTTTTAGTAATTTTTTATATCTATCTCTATCAGATCTCATCCTTGCAAGTGATCGTGAAGGGATTGACAACCCCTTTATCGCGTTGGGTGCAAGTGTTTTATTGTTTGTTCAGGTGCATAGATCGGAGACTTGCTTGTACCTCCTACTGGATTGATACCTTGGTTATCAAACTGAGGGAAATACTTATCTCTACTTTGCTGCATCACCCTTTCCTCGTCGAGGGAAAAACCAACGCAAGCTCAAGAAGTAGCAGTAGCTACTAAAGACGCTTCATATGGCGTGCCAAGTGGCAGTTCGAGTGGCGAAGATTTTGTTGGAAATATGCCCTAGAGGCAATAATGTTGTATTACTATATTTTTTGTATTCACAATTAAGAGTTTACATTATATGCTATAACTACTATGATCCTGGAATATGTGATTGAGTGAAAAACTCATATGCACGTGTGGAATGATAAACGGTAAAATAAGAATCCTAGTTTTGCCTCTAAGACTAGCTCAAGTGTTGTTGGTGATCACGTTTTACATATCTAGAGATATCGTTAAGTGTAAGGATAGTATCAAAATAATATTGAGAGAAAGATGTTAGAAGAACAATCATATTGAATCGGCCCAAACTTTGTTTGTTATACTTTGAGATAATATATATCGTCAGAAGTCAACTGTTATAAAACAGAGTGTTATCATGTGATTTAGTTCCTTAGACCATGGGAGTGTTGTAGCCACTTCTTACTGTACGATGAACTTTGGGGTTGCTCAAACGTCATTTGTAACACGGTGATCATAACGATAACATACATGTTCATCGGAAAGTTTGACAAGGGACTAGATAACTCGATAGTGGGATTTGCTCCTTAAAAAATGGAAATATATTCTTAGGGCCCTCTCAGTGTGATGGAATCCATCATCGTCTGGCCAGACACAGGTGACTATGTCATGGGGATGCTAGAACACGTCAGCGAGAAAGAAGAACAAAGCCGATAACGAGGAGACTGGTATAGTGACCATGTGTATTACTCAAGAGGATATCGATATATCTCACATCAGGTTTTGCAAAGTATCGCGAAGAAAAGGGAATGTCACATGATAACCAAAGGTTCACTCGAATGTCCTTCATGTATTCATAGGGATCGATATGGACGTCCACGGTTCCGCTATCGGTCATTAAACGAAGGGGTTACATTCATGTCTATGTTTTGCCGAACCTACAGGGTCACAAGTTTAAGGTAATCAAGATCTGATGAGTGTTGGTAGGATGAGAATAATAAGAATATATTTGTGAAATAGTTTCGAGAGGAACTGGAAGTGTTCTGGGGTCACCGGAAGGATTTCAGAGTTTATCGGGCAATACCGTGTATTACCGATAAATAATATATAGGTGGAAAATGTTTTCAGAGATGTTAAATTAATAATAAAAGTCTCTAGTAATAGTTAGGAAGCTTATACTTAATTAAATATCAATGGGCCTAAAAAGGCCAAGTGGTGGAAGGAGTACTGGGCCACAAGGGCCCAATAGTGGTGGCGCTCCCTTCTCCCCATGGAAAGGGGAGAGGGGGGCCAAATTTCAGGGGGAGTCCCCCTCCTCTTGTCCGGCCAAGGGGGGAGAGTTCCCCTTGTGGCGCCCCCTCCTCCCCCTCAACCTATATATACTTGAGGTATTGCACTTTTTGAATACACAAGTTTTGGAGCCTCCTCTAGTTCTCTTCTTGTTGGTCCTAGTTGATCCATTAGAGCTAGACCTAGATCCTCTAATACTCATAATTAGAAGTCTAGTGTGGTTATAATCTCCTCCCTCTTCTTCTCTGATGATGATTAGCTCTCGACTGCGAAGCACTGCCGGATCGTGAAGACCATATGCTTGCAACTCATAGAGAGGCCGAGCTTTTGATCTTCCGTTTGAGGGACTGTTCGTGGGCGGTTCCCCGAATCGTTCATTGCTACTTCTGAGCTGCTTTAGGATTTTCTGAAAGAGGAGAGGATGATGCAGTACGGTAGAGATAAGTAATCCCTCAGTTAAGAACCAAGGTCATCAATCCAGTAGGAGAACCACACAGAACCTCGTTAGCAGCACCTCCACACACAAAAGAAAATACTTTTACCCAACGCAAACAAGGGGGTGATGCGCTTGAACTACGTCAGTATTTCCCCAAAGAGGAAGGGATGATGCAGCACAACTATGGTAGGTATTTCCCTCAGTGATGAGACCAAGGTTATCGAACCAGTAGGAGAACCACACAACACCACGTAAATAGCTCTTGCACACAAAGAACAAATACTTGCAACCCGACGTAAGAGAGGGGTTGTCAATCCCTCACGGGTAAAAAGGTAGGTAATATTGTAGTAGGTTGGCTAAGTAGATCTCGCGGGAACGCGAGATAAAATAAATAAATAAAAATTGCAGCAAGGTATTTTGCATTTTTGGATTAATAGATCTGAAAATAAAAGCAAATAAAAATAGATCGCGAAGGCAAATATAATAAAGAAGAGACCTGGGGGACGTAGATTTCATTAGTGGCGGTAAAAAAATTACTGTTGGGCAATTGATAGAACTTCAAATAATCATGACGATATCGAGGATAATTATATAGGCATCACGTCCAAGATTAGTAGACCGACTCCTTCCTGCATCTACTATTATTACTCCACATATCGACCGCTATCTAGCATGCATCTAGTGTATTAAGTTCATGGAGAAATGGAGTAATGCAATAAGAACGATGACATGATGTAGACAAGATCTATTTATGTATAAATAGACCCCCATCTTGTTATCCTTAATGGAAACGATACATACGTGTCGATTCCCCTTCTGTCACTAGGATCAAGCATCGTAAGATCGAACCCATCACAAAGCACCTCTTCCCATGGCAAGAAAAATCAATCTAGTTGGCCTAACTAAACCAAAGATTCAAAGAAAAAATACGAGGCTATAAGTAATCATGGATAAAAGAGATCAAATAAATCAAATAACTTTCATGGATAAAAACATAGATCTAATCATAAACTCAAAGTTCATCGGATCCCAACAAACACACCGCAAAAAGAGTTACATCAAATAGATCTCCAAGAGACCATTGTGTTGAGAATCAAAAGAGAGAGAGGAAGCCATCTAGCTACTAACTACGGACCGCATCATCGGAGAGGCACCAATGAGGATGATGAACCCCTCCGTGATGGTGTCTAGATTGGGTCTGGTGGTTCTGGAACTTGCGGCGGCTGGAATTGATTTTCGTTAACTCCCCTAAGGTTTCTGGAATATTGGGGTATATATAGAGCAAAGAGGCGGTGTGGGAGGCCACCGCCAGGCGCGTCCTGGTGGGTTGTGCCCCCTCGGGGCACCCCGCAAGGTGCTTCTCTGGCCCATCTGGTGTCTTCTGGTCCAAAAAAATCCACAAAAAGTTTCGCTGCATTTGGACTCCGTTTGGTATTGATTTCATGCGATGTAAAAAACAAGCAGAAACAACAATTGGCACTTGGCACTATGTCAATAGGTTAGTCCCAAAAAATGATATAAAATGATTGTAAAACATCCAAGATTGATAATATAAAAGCATGGAACACTCAAAAATTATAGATATGTTGGAGACGTATCAGCATCCCCAAGCTTAATTCCCGCTCGTCCTCGAGTAGGTAATTGATAAAAACAGAATTTTTGATGTGGAATGCTGCCTAACATGTTCATAATATATTCTTTTCTTTGTAGCATGGACATTTGGACTTTTATATGGTTCAAAGCAACAGTGTTGTTTTGACATGATGACTTAAATACTCAAGGATATCAACAAGCAACTATGTCTGTCAAAATATCAACACTAAAGCAAGTTATCCCTAGCCCATCGTGCTCAATCATTAATACATTCATGAAACACACTCGCATATTAGCTACACCCAATGCTCAAGTACGATCATCGTGCCTCTTAGTTGGTGCTTTATAAGAGAAGATGGAGACTCAAATAAAAATAAAAATTGCATAAAAGTAAATAGATAGGCCCTTCGCAGAGGGAAGTAGGGATTTTTAGAGGTGCCAGAGCTCAAAGTGAAAAAGATAGAGATAAAAACATTTTGGGAGTCATGCTTTTCCTGTCAAAGAAAACAACCGAGTTGTTCCCAATACTTTCCATGCTAGATATACCATAGGCAGTTCCCAAATAGAAAATAAAGTTTATTCCCTTTTCAACCAAGTTTAAATGGACCGAAGAGTATGAGGCCAGTTTTCAGGAATTGAAGAAACGTTTGGTTACAGCCCAGTGCTGATTCTTCCGGATATGCCCAAGGATTTCCAAGTGTATTGCGACGCTTCTCGCTTAGGACTTGGAGGTGTACTTATGCAGGACGGAAATGTTGTTTCATATGCCTCACGTCAGCTTTGACCGCATGAGTTGAATTATGCCATGCATGATTTGGAGTTAGCAGCCGTAGTGCATGCGCTCAAGACCTGGAGGCATTTTCTTATTGGAAACCGTTGTGATGTGTACATGGATCACAAGAGTTTGAAGTACATTTTCACGCAGAAAGAGCTAAATCTCAGGCAGAGGAGATGGTTGGAGCTCATAAAGGATTATGATATGAAGCTGCATTATCATCCAGGAAAGGCCAATGTCGTAGCAGACGCTTTGAGCCGGAAGAGTTATGTCAATACCCTCGTAAGCGGAGGATTACCAAAGGAGTTAGTCGAAGATCTCAGGGAACTTCGTTCGGAGATAGTTCCTAGAGGTTTTGTGGCAGCAATGGAGGTTCAGTCAACATTATTGGGAAAGATTCGTGAAGCTCAGAAGGATGATAAGGAGATTGCCGAAATAAAGGAGAGGATGAGCAAAGGAAAAGCCAAAGGTTTTCGAGAGGATGAGCACGAAACCTTATGGTTTGAGGACCGTGTATATGTACCCAATAATGCAGAGATCAGGAAGTTAATACTTCAGCAAGCTCATGATTCGCCATACTCGATACACCTCGGAAACACCAAGATGTATCTGGATTTAAAGGAGCATTTCTAGTGGACAGGTATGAAGAAGGATATTGCCGAGTATGTAGCCATGTGTGATGTATGTCAGAGAGTAAAGGCAGAACATCAGAAGCCAGCAGGATTACTGTAGCCCATGCCGATACCCGAATGGAATGGGACAAGCTTGGCATGGATTTCATCACTGGATTACCTAGGACACGATCGGGATATGATTCTATCTGGGTAGTAGTTGATCGCTTGACCAAAGTGGCTCACTTTATCCCAGTGAAAACCACCTATACGAGTGCGAAGTTGGCCAAGATATATATGACCAGGATCGTATGTCTGCACGGAGTTCTGAGGACCATTGTACCAGATAGAGGAACACAGTTCACCTCAAAGTTTTGGAATCAGTTGCGCCAGACTTTGGGTACTAGGCTAGAGTTTAGTACAACCTTTCATCCGCAGACAGATGGACAGACCGAGAGAGTCAATCAGATTCTGGAAGATATTTTGAGAGCCTGTGCACTAGATTATGGATCTAGTTGGGATGATAATTTTCCTTACGCAGAGTTCTCATACAACAATAGTTATCATGCTAGTTTGAAGATGGCACCTTTCGAAGCCTTGTATGGAAGGAGGTGCAGAACACCGTTAATGTGGGATGAAGTTGGAGACTGTCAGTTGTTTGGACCGGATCTAATCAAGGAGTCCGAAGAGAAGGTTAAGTTGATTAGAGATAGACTGAAGGAAGCTCAGTCCTGGCAGAAGAGTTATGCAGACTCCAAACGCAAGGAGGTAGTCTACGAGATCGGAGATAGAGCATATCTTCATGCGCCACCACTGCGAGGAGTTAAACGTTTTGGAGTTAAGGGAAAGTTAGCCCCGAGATTTTTAGGACCGTACCGAGTTTTGGAACGTATGGGAGAAGTGGCCTACAAGTTGGAGTTACCCGAAGGACTGTCAGGAGTTCATGATGTGTTTCACGTTTCCCAGTTGAAGAAGTGCCATGCAGAGATGGCCTATATTCCACTGAGAGACACAGTGCCCCTGGAAGCAATTCAGCTGGATAGTAATCTAACCTACGAGGAGAAACCCGTCAAGATTCTCGAGTTTGCCAGTCGAGTTACACGCCGTAAGGTTATCAAGTTTTGCAAGGTTCAGTGGAGCCACCATACTGAGGATGAAGCCACCTGGGAACGAGAGGAAGACCTATGGAAAGACCACCCACACCTATTTTCTAGCCAAACCGAATCTCGAGGGCGAGATTCATCTTAAGGGGGTAGATTTGTAACATCCCAATTTTCAATTTGGATGTTATACATAGGTCATCATATGCATATCATATTTTATTTGCATTTTGGTTGTGATCCTAGAAATCTTAAGCAACTCAAGGACCCAAGGAGAGAGTTGGGGATTTCATTTATTTTCATATTTCAATTTTTCTCAAATTTGAAAAGAGGATCAATTTGGTTTTAATAATTTTTCTCTCCAAATATTTCTAATATTCAAAAATAAAAGAGAGAAGATAATATGACTTCTTAAAAAAAAGGAATATCGGCGGAATTTTTTTAAAATCAAATACATATTTTATTTGGACTTTATTTGAGATTTTATTTGAATTAGAAAAATATGCATTTTTGAAAATTGCATTATTAGGCCAGAAAAATATTTACTTTGTTCTAAATATTTTATTTAGACGATTTAAAATTGTTTTGGCATTTTAGATTTTTATTATTTTTATTAGGATTTGTCCGATCGGGTCAAGGCCCAAATGAGCCAGCCGCCCACCTCAGCCTCGCCACCTTCCTCATGAGCGGAGGAATCTCAGCCGCCGCCGCCGAGGGAGTCCGAGCCGGACTCCCTATCACCGCCCCGTGCCGCACGCCACCTCCCCCCCCTCGGCCCCTTCATAACCCGAGCCCCGCCGCCGCCACGACCCCACCCCACCTGAAGCTGCCACCAGCTCGAGCCGCCGCCGCTTCTTGGCAACAGCCGCCGCCATCGCCATGTGCGCTGGCCATGCCGCCTAAAGCCGCCACCTCGCTGCTGCCGACGCCGCCGCTTGCCACCGCTGGCCGAGCCGCCTCACCGTTGCTCGATGCCGCCGCCGGATCTCGTCGGATCCCGCCGCCGCCATTTTTTTTATTGAACCGGTAAAACCGACAAAACTGTCCCTAGTTTTTTTATTAGATCGGTTCGGTTTTTTTCGGTTTCGCTAATTAGCGAACGTTCACCCGAACGCCTCTGTTCGCGAACGTTTTCGTTCGTTTGTCTCTGATAACGAATGTTCGTTCGTTAGTCTTTTGTTTTTCTTTTATTTTTTTGGCCAGGGACCTATCTGTGATTATTTTTATCGCAAAATAGCCCCTGATCTTCAAACCCTCGCAACTTTTTAACCGTTCGTCCAAATCCAGTGAAACCAACGCCAAAACCTTCGTCTCGGACCCCTCTTTCCAGTTAATCAACTTGAACATGGTTTTGACAAATTAAAATTATGTTTCAAGTGGATTTGATTTCGAATTTATTTTGATCGTAGTTTGAGTTTCATAGCTCCGATTTGATTGATTCTTTTTGCGAATCGAAGCACTTCAGTTGAACTTTTAGTTTGGACTTTCTCATCTGAGTTTTACCCTTGCATCTATGCTTGAGTGCTTATGTATGCTATTGTTTGTTTGCAATAGAGTTTCCAGAATGCGAAGCGTTCTACTACGAGTCTCTAGGGTTTGTAGATCGTCAGCAAGGCAAGTAACACTTTGATCGTATCCCTTTATTACCCAGTTTTTATTGCATTATTTTTAACCCTCAATCACTGCATGAGTAGGATCTGGTTAACATGTGGGTTGGGAAGTAGTTGATGAGGTAGAACCTATTGTCCTTTATGTAAACCTTGGGAGTTACTTCTACGTTATGCTTATACTGCTACGCTATGCTCGTAGACGTGGATTGGTTGAGTGTATACATGACAGATGTGAGAGTTATTATTAATGGTTAACTTAAGGTGGCTACTTTAATACACATCTGAGTGGATTGGTTGAGGCACCCTAGAGCACCTAGTGGTCGTCTGGGCACCTGGAGCAATCCAGCGCTGTCCTGGGATATCCCGGAGTACCTGTGTGATCATCCTATGGTTCGCCACCCAGGCTAAAAGGGATCATAAGATTTTTCATGCTGGAAACTTCCGTGTGCAGCCACAAGCCATTATGGGCTCTGGCATAGTTGAGTATGTTGCGTGACCTCTTTCAGTGGTGGGCTAGTAGATGTAGGGGATGTGGGTGGTACTGTCTACCCAGAGTAAAGAGTTAATGCTTCTGAAAGACTGTGTCTCGGTCATCTGTTTCTCAAACACCATGTAGTGTGAGAAATCAAACGGAGGAGATCGAGTCATGTGGGGAAAAGTGCGCAAACCCCTGCAGAGTGTTTTAACTAATCATGGTTAGCCGTGTCCCCGGTTATGGACATCTTGAGTATCTGGTTCTTGAATTATTGATTTGATCTCATCACTCTTTTAAATAACTTGTTGGGTTATTAATTAATGTTTAATTGGGATTGAGTTGGAGGAACCTTCTCAATGTTTATCAACCAACTTTGTAGTTAAATAAATTATATTCCTTTGCAGTAGGGAAAAATTGTCTTTACGCAAAAATGTGCTAACCATAGAACCTCCACCAGCCATATATGCATGTAGATATAGCTGTTATAGTTATTTTGCCAGCATATTCCATGTGCTGACCCGTTTCGGGCTGCAACGTATTATGTTGCAGACTTTTCAGACGAAGAGTAAGGTGCACTAGGTCATTGTCGTGCACTCAGCTATGCCGTTGGAGTTGATGGACTCATTTACCTTCGATGCTTCTGCATTTATCTTATTTAGATGGCCTTAAGCCATATTATTGCAATAAGTTCTCTTTTGAGACATTCGATGTAATAAGTGTGTGATTGCACTCTGTTATAAATCCTTCAAGTACTGTGTGTGTCAGCATTACCGATCCAGGGATGACACTTAAGCATAGGGATTTGACCGTTCGAGGTTGGATCGCTACATAAATTCATTTTTCATTTTGGGACTAGGCATCCCTAATACCTTTGCCGTAATCTCGTGCAATGACAAGTGAATAAACACTCATCTTGAGAATAACATATCTAGCATAGAAATATATTAGCCACCCCCTACCGTTTCATGAGCGGTACGAGCACACGAAAGAGAAGTTTATTTTGAGAATTAGAGATGGCACATACAAATTTGCTTAGAACAGCACGAAAATACCGCATATAGGTAGGTATGGTGGACTCATGTGGAAAAAACTGGTTTAAAGGATTCTGGATGCACAAGTAGTGATCATACTTAGTGGAAATGAAGGCTACCAAAAGATTTAGAAGCGACCAACCAAGAAGTGAAAAATCTCATAAGTGAGAATTAAGCATAATTAACACCGAATAATGCACCACAAGTAGGATGTAATTTCATTGCATAACTATTGACTAACGTTCTAGCATAGGGAATCACAAACCTTAACACCAATATTTTTACTAAAGCATAATTACTCATCAACTTAACTCACATATCACATAATCATATCTCAAAACTATTACAAAGAATCAAGTTTATTTTGTCCAATGATCTTCATGAAAGTTTTTACTATGTCCTCCTTGGATATCTATCACTTTGGGACTAATTTCATATGTTGCTTTTAATAAGCGCAAACAAATATAAGTGAACATCATGAGCATCATATTTCTTTCTCTCAAAATAATTTAAGTGAAGCAAGAGAGAATTTATTAAAATTTTACTAACTCTCAAATAAATGTAAGTGAAGAATGAGAGCATTTCTTCAAAAATACTAAAGCACACCATGCTCAAAAAGTTATAGGTGAAGCACTAGAGCAATTCGATAGCTCATAAAGATTTAAGTGAATTATAGAGAGCAATTATAACAAGTCATAGCATAATTTTGGCTCTCTCAAATAGGTGTGTATAGCAAGGATTAAAGACTTAAAATAAAAAGCAAAACAAGCAAAGACTCAAATCATACAACACGCTCCAAGCAAAACTCATAGTATGTGACGAATAAAATATAGTTCCAAGTAAAATATCAATGGTCGTTAGAAGAAAGAGGAGATGCCACTCGGGCATCCCCAAGCTTAGTTGCTTTCATCTCTTTAGTAATAGCTTGGGATGCCATGGGCATCCCCTAGCTTTGTCTCTTCTTACTCCTTATTCCTTCATCCATCGTAATATCACCCAAAACTTGAAAACTTCAATCACACAAAACTCAACAAAACCTTCGCGAGATCCGTTAGTATAAGAAAGCAAATCACTACTATAAGTACTGTTGAAAACCCATTCATATTTTATTCTTGCATTATATCTACTATATTCCAACTTTTATATGGCAAAAACTCTTCAAAGAAAACCATAGAATCATCAAAACAAGCACACAACGCAAAGAAAATAGAATCTGTCAAAAACAGAACAATCTGGATATTTTGAATACTTACATCGTTGCTTTATGCCTAGCTAGGGGCGTAAAATGATAGCGCTTGTTGGGATCACCTCCGAACTGCACGGTTGGTAACGGCCTCTAGCAAGGCATGCCGAACACCAAGCAGACTATGAAGCTGGTTAGCGAACCTGTACATCATACTTCCATTCCGTTTGTCACATGATTTATGTTGTCGGTCTCAAGGCGAGTATGTCATCCTTCTCCTAGCCCGACCTCTTTCTCGTTCCAGTGATGCCGGCCACTATTCGGATTATCTCATAATCCTTGTCGCATGGCCATGCTTATCCTGGTCGGATCACACGAGGGGCCCAGAGTATATATCTCCATGCAAACCTTAGCACTATCAAGAGGTTTTGCAAAGACAACATAAAATATGTTATCCATGGAAACCTTAGCACTATCAAGTTTCTTATCATCATAACCCCTTTGATTTCTGGCAACAATCCAAGAATAATGTTGATTAACATCATTAAAAACTTGTTGGATTATATCTAAAATAGGGACATCCTTTTTAAGATTATCATCAAAGATTTGATTATCCCCAAGAAAATATCTTAACGCATAATCACTATTATAAAGAATTTCATCTATCACCGGTTTTTTCACGATTCATACCATAGAAATCAAACATATCCCTAGCTTCCCGTATTATGTAGTTAAATTCATTCATAAGAACAGGAGTGGCCAATTTTTAGCATTGGGATTCTTTATAACGGGTAGCTTAAAAACAATCTTTGCAAGGTAGGATGTGTACGGATAAATTTATTTTCAAGTTTAAGAACTAGTGCTGAAATAGCTTTCGCATACAATTTAGTCCTCTTTAAGTATAGGAACATCATCAAGACTTAAACTTCCAACACAATTGAAAAATTCTTTGATACGTTCTTTTCCTATAGCATTCCCTTGCCCCAAAACAAAAGTTTTAGCATCCAGATTGCCAGATCATCTAATTTTAGGAGTTAGGCCATCATCTGTTTCTGCCATACCAAAGTCACACATGATTGCAAACAAAGGGCAGATCTAATGAGAAAACGACGAAAGAGAGCGAATAAAATGACAAATTTTTGTGAAGTGGGGGAGAGGAAAACGAGAGGCAAATGCCAAATAATGTAAATTGCAAGGATATGAGATTTTTGATTAGGAACCAGGTAGATGTTGATGATGTCTCCCGGCAACGGCGCCAGAAATTCCTTTTGATGCCTGCTTGAACTACGTCGGTATTTCCCCAAAGAGGAAGGGATGATGCAGCACAACGACGATAGGTATTTTCCTCAGTGATGAGACCAAGGTAATCAAACCGGTAGGAGAACCACACAACACTATGTGAACGACACCTGCACACGAATAACAAATACTCGCAACCCGACGTATTACAGGGGTTGTCAATCCCTTTCGGGCAACGACGCAAGAAATTGGCGAGTAGACGTGATAAAAATATGATAGATTGATAGATGCAAATAAAAGCAAATAAGATTCAGCGAGATATTTTGCGGTTTTTGGATTAATAGATCTGAAAATAAAAGCAAATAAAAATAGATCGGCAAATATAATAAAGAATAGACCCGGGGCCCGTAGATTTCACTGGTGGCTTCTCCCGAGAAAAATAGCAAACGGTGGGTAAACGAATTACTGTTGGGCAATTGATAGAACTTCAAATAATCATGACAATATCCAGGCAATGATCACTATAATAGGCATCACATCCAAGATTAGTAGACCGACTCCTGCCTGCATCTACTACTATTACTCCACACATCGACCTCTATCCAGCATGCTTCTAGTCTATTAAGTTTATGGAGAAATGGAGTAATGCAATAAGAACAATGACATGATGTAGACAAGATATATTTATGTAGAAATAGACCCCATCTTGTTATCCTTAATAGCAACGATACATACGTGTCGGTTCCCCTTCTGTCACTCGGATCAAGCACCGTAAGATCGAACCCACTACAAAGCACCTCTTCCCATTGCAAGATAAATAGATCAAGTTGTCCAAACAAAACCCAAATATCGGAGAAGAAATACGAGGCTATAAGCAATCATGCATATAAGAGATCAAAGAAGACTCAAATAACTTTCATGGATAAAAACATAGATCTGATCATAAACTCAAAGTTCACCGGATCCCAACAGACACACCGCAAAAAGAGCTACATCATATGGATCTCCAAGAGACCATTGTATTGAGAATCAAAAGAGAGAAGGGAAGCCATCTAGCTACTAACTACGGACCGGTAGGTCTACAATGAACTACTCATGCATCATCGGAGAGGCACCAATGAGGATGATGAACCCCTCCGTGATGGTGTCAAGATTGGATCTGGTGGTTCTGGAACTTGCGGCGATTGGAATTGGTTTTCGTCGATTCCCCTAGGGTTTCTGGAATATTGGGGTATTTATAGACCAAAGAGGCTATGCGGGAGGCCACCGAGGTGGGCACAACCCATATGGGCGCGCCTAGGGGCCCGATACATCCATTTTGCATCATGCTTTTATATCGATATTTATTGCATTATGGGCTCTTATTACACGTTATGTCACAATACTTATGCCTATTCTCTCTTATTTTACAAGGTTTACATAAGGCGGGAGAATGCCGGCAACTGGAATTCTAGGCTAGAAAAGGAGCAAATATTAGAGACCTATTCTGCACAACTCCAAAAGTCCTGAAACTCCACGAAAGTTATTTTTGTAAATAATAAAAAATACTAAGCGGAAGAAATACGTCAGGGGGGCCACCACCAGTGCACGAGGGTGGGGGGCGCGCCCTACCCCCCCAGGGCCCGCCCCTTGCCTCGTGGGCCCCCTGTTGGCTCTCTGGTGGCCATCTTCTTCTATATGAAGTCTTTCATCGAGGAAAAAATCATAAGCAACCTTTCGGGACGAGACTCCGCCGCCACGAGGCGGAACCTTGGCGGAACCAATCTAGGGCTCCGACAGAGCTGTTCTGCCGGGGACACTTCCATCCGGGAGGGGGAAATCATCGCCATCGTCATCACCAACGCTCCTCTCATCGGGAGAGGGCAATCTCCATCAACATCTTCACCAGCACCATCACCTCTCAAAACCCTAGTTCATCTCTTATATCCAATTCTTGTCTCCAAGTCCGGATTGGTACTAGTAGGTTGCTAGTAGTGTTGATTACTCCTTGTAGTTGATGCTAGTTGGTTTATTTGGTGGAAGATCATATGTTCAGATCCTTTATGCATATTAATACCCCTCCGATTATGAACATGAATATGCTTTTTGAGTAGTTACGTTTGTTCCTGAGGACATGGGAGAAGTCTTGCTATTAGTAGTCATGTGATATTAGTATTCGTTCGATATTTTGATGAGACGTATGTTGTCTAGCCTCTAGTGGTGTTATGTGAACGTCGACTACATAACACTTCACCATTATTTGGGCCTAGAAGAAGGCATTGGGAAGTAATAAGTAGATGATGGGTTGCTAGAGTGACAGAATCTTAAACCATAGTTTATGCGTTGCTTCGTAAGGGGCTGATTTGGATCCATATGTTTCATGCTATGGTTAGGTTTACCTTAATACTTTTGTGTTAGTTGCAGATGCTTGCAATAGAGGTTAATCATAAGTGGGATGCTTGTTCAAGTAAGAACAACACCCAAGCACCGGTCCACCCAAATATCAAATTATCAAAGTACCAAACGTGAATCATATGAATGTGATGAAAACTAGCTTGACGATAATGCCCATGTGTCCTCGGGAGCGCTTTTCTCTATATAAGAGTTTGTCCAGGCTTGTCCTTTGCTACAAAAAGGAATGGGCCACCTTGCTGCACTTTGTTTACTTTTATTACTTGTTGCTCATTACAAATTATCCTATCACAAAACTATCTGTTACCACTTATTTCAGTACTTACAGAGAATACCTTGCTGAAAACCGCTTATCATTTCCTTCTGCTCCTCGTTGGGTTCGACGCTCTTACTTATCGAAAGGACTACGATAGATCCCCTATACTTGTGGGTCATCAGGGCCCAGGCTCCCTGGTGGGTTTTACCCCCCTCGGGGCACCCTCCCAAGTGCTTCTCCGGCCCATTGGGTGTCTTCTGGTCCATAAAAATCCCACAAAAAGTTTCGCCGCGTTTGTACTCTGTTTGGTATGGATTTCTAACGATGTAAAAAACATGCAAAAAACAACAACTGGCACTAGGCACTATGTCAATAGGTTAGTACTCAAAAATGATATAAAATGACTGTAAAACATCCAAGAATGATAATATAACAGCATGGAACAATAAAAAAGTATAGATACATTGGAGACGTATCAGTTCCCAAACAGAAAATAAAGTTTATTCCTTTTTCCACCATACTTTCACTTTCCATGGCTAACCGCATCCACGGGTGCCTTCCATACCAACACTTTCCAAGGAATTTATTATTTGACAACATAAAGTAAATTCATTTTTCATTCCAGGATTGGGCATCCCTAATACGTTTGCCGTACTCTCGTGCAATGACAAGTGAATAAACACTCATCTTCAGAATAACATATCTAGCATGGAAATATATCAGCCACCCCCTACCGTTTCATGACCGGTACGAGCACACAAAAGGGAAATTTATTTTGAAAATTAGAGATGGCACATACAAATTTTCTTAGAACGGCAAAATAATACCGCATATAGGTACGTATAATGGACTCATGTGGCAAAAAACCAATTTAAAGGATTTTGGATGCACAAGTAGTGATCATAGTTACTGCAAATGAAGGCTAGCAACAGATTGAGAAGCATCCAACCAAGAAACAAAAAATCTCATAAGCGAACATTAAGCATAACTAACACCGAATAATGCACCACAAGTAGGATGTAATTTCATTGGATAACTATTTACTTTCGTGCTTGCATAGGGAATCACAAACCTTAACACCAATATTCTTACTCAAGCATAATTATTCATCAACATGACTCACATATCACTATCATCATATCTCAAAACTATTGCAAGGAATCAAGTTTATTTTGTCCAATGATCTTCATGAAAATTTTATTATATCCTCCTTGGATATATATCACTTTGGGACTAATTTGATATGTTGCTTTTGATAAGCTCAAACAAATATAAGTGAAGAACATGAGCATCATATTTCTTTCTCTCAAAATAATAAGTGAAGCAAGAGAGAATTTTTTTAATTTTTTTACTAACTCTCAAATAAATCTAAGTGAAGCATGAGGGAATTTCTTCAAAAATACTAAAGCACACCATGCTCAAAAAGATATAAGTGGAGCACTAGAGCAATTCCACAGCTCATAAAGATTTAAGTGAAGCATATAGAGCAATTCTAACAAGTCATGGCATAATTTTGGCTCTCTCAAATAGGTGTGTCCAGCAAGGATTCAAGACTTAGAATAAAAAGCAAAACAAGCAAAGACTCATATGATACAAGACGCTCCAAGCAAAACTCATGATATGTGTCGAATAAAAATGTAGCTCCAAGTAAAATACCGATGGTTGTTAGAAGAAAGAGGGGATGCCACTCGGGGGCATCTCCAAGCTTAGTTGCTTGATACTTCTTGAATATTATCATGGGGTGCCTCTGGCATCCCCACGCTTAGCCTTTTGCTAATCCTTATTCCTTCATCCATCGTGATCTCACCCAAAACATGAAAACTTCTATCACACAAAACTCAACAAAACCTTCATGAGATCCGTTAGTATAAGAAAGCAAATCACTACTATATGTATTGTTGCAAACCATTCATATTTTTTTAATTATATCTACTGTATTCCAACTTTTCTATGGCAAAAACTCTTCAAAGGAAACCATAGAATCATCAAAACAAGCACACAACGCAAAGAAAACAAAATTTGTCAAAAATAGAACAATTTGTAGCAATATGAAAACTTTGAATACTTCTGTAACTCCAAAAATTCTGAAAAATTAGGACAACGTGAGTAATTTGTATATTACTGTTGTGTCAAAAATTCAGAGCAAAACCATGTTTCTGTGATTTATGAAAATTGTTTTTCTGAGCGTAAAAGTTTCTGTTTTTCAACAAGATCAAATCAAATATCACTCAAATAATCCCAAAACCTTTGCTTGGCACAAACACTAATTTAAACCAATAAAACACATCTAATCAGAGGCATAATTGGGTATTTTATTGAAAATAGCAAGAAAACCAAAATGCAAAAAGATACAAGTTGGGTTGCTTCCCAACGAGTGCTATTGTTTTACGCCCCTAGCTAGGCATAGTGCAAAGGATCTATGTATTGTCATCTTTCTCCTTAATTTCCTTAGAGGTGTTTTCATCAGGAGGTTTTGCAAAACAACGTAAAACACATTATCCATGGAAACCTTAGCACTATCAAGTTGCTTATCATCATAACCCCTTTGATTTCCGGCAACAATCCAAGAATAATGTTGATTAACATCAGTGAAAACTTGTTGGATTATACCTAAAACATGGACTTCCTTTTTAAGATTGTCATCAAAGATTTGGTTAACCCCGAGCAAATGTCTTAACGCATAATCACTATTATACAGAATTTCATCTACCACGGGGTTTTCATGATTCATACCATAAAAATCAAAGATTTCCCTAGCTTCCCGTATTATGTAGTCAAATTCATTCATAAGAACAAGAGTAGCCAACTTTTTATCCTTGGGGTTCTTTATAACGGTAGCTCAAAAAACAACCTTTGCAAAGTAGGATGAGTACGGATAAATTTATTTTCAAGTTTTTGAACTAGTGCCGAAATAGCTTCCGCATAAGTTTTAGTGCTCTTAAGTATAGGAACATCATCAAGACTTAAATTTCCAACACAATTGAAAAATTCTTGGATGCGTTCTTTTCCTATAACATTCCCTTGCCCAAAAACAATTTTTTTGCATCCAGATTGCCAGATCGTCCAATTTTAGGAGTTAGTCCATCATCTGTTTCTGCCATACCGAAGTCACTCATGATTGCAAACAAAGGATAGATCTGACGAGAACACGACAAACGAAAAAAGAGGGCGAATAAAATGGAATTTTTTTTTGTGAAGTGGGGGAGAGGAGAACGAGATGAAAATGGAAAATAATGTAAATTGCAAGGAGATGATATTTGTGGCTAAGAACCTGGAAGATGTTGATGATATCTCCCCGGCAACAGTGCCAAAATTTCCTTTTGATGCAGCCTGAACTACGTCATTATTTCCCCAAAGAGGAAGGGATGATGCAGCACAGCTACGGTAGGTATTTCTTTTAGTGATGAGACCAAGGTTATCGAACTAGTAGGAGAACCACGCAACACCACGTAAACAGCTCCTGCACACATAGAACAAATACTTGCAACCCGACGTAAGAGAGGGGTTGTCAATCCCTCACGGGTAAAAAGATAGGTAAAATTGTAGTAGATTGGATAAATATATCTCGTGGAAACGCGAGATAAAATAAATAAATAAAAATTGCAGCAAGGTATTTTTGTATTTTTGGATTAATAGATCTGAAAACAAAAGCAAATAAAAATAGACTGCGAGGCAAATATAATAAAGAAGAGACCCGGGGCTGTAGATTTCACTAGTTGCTTTTCTCAAGAAAATAGCAACGGTGGGTAAACAAATAACTATTGGGCATAGAACTTGAAATAATCATGACGATATCCAGGCAATGATCATTATATAGGCATCACATCCAAGATTAGTAGACCGACTCCTGCCTGCATCTACTACTATTACTCCACACATCGACCGCTTTCCTGCATGCATCTAGTGTATTAAGTTCATGGAGAAACAGAGTAATGCAATAAAAATGATGTCATGATGTAGACAAGATCTATTTATGTAGAAATAGACCCCATATTGTTATCCTTAATGGCAACGATACAAACGTGTCATTTCCCCTTCTGTCAGTGGGATCAAGCACCGTAAGATCGAACCCATCACATAGCACCTCTTCCCATGCATGGCAAGAAATATCGATCTAGTTGGCCTAACTAAACCTAAGATTCGAAGAAGAAATACGAGGCTATAAGTAATCATGCATAAAAGAGATCAAAAAACTCAAATAACTTTCATGGATAAAAACATAGATCTGATCATAAACTCAAAGTTCAGCGGATCCCAACAAACACACCGCAAAAAGAGTTACATCAAATATATCTCCAAGAGACCATTGTATTGAGAATCAAAAGAGAGAGAGGAAGCCATCTAGCTACTAACTATGGACCCGTAGGTCTACAATGAACTACTCACGCATCATCAAAGAGGCACCAATGAGGATGATCAACCCCTCCGTGATGGTGTCTAGATTGGATCGGTGGTTCTGGAACTTGCGGCGGCTGGAAATAATTTGCGTTGACTCCCCTAGGGTTTTTGGTATATTGGGGTGCTTATAGAGCAAAGAGGCGGTGCGGGAGGCTACCAAGGTGGGCACAACCCACCTGGGCGCGCCTGGGGGCCCAGGCGTGCCCTGGTGGGTTGTGCCCCCCTCGAGGCACCCCCAGGTGCTTCTCTGGCTCATCTGGTGTCTTTTGGTCGAAAAAAATCCACTAAAAGTTTCGCTGCATTTGGACTCTATTTTGTATTGATTTCCTACGATGTAAAAACAAGCAGAAAACAACAACAAGCACTTGGCACTATGTCAATAGGTTAGTCCCAAAAAATGATATAGAATGATTGTAAACCATCCAAGAATGATAATATAATAGCATGGAACAAAAAATATATAGATACGTTGGAGACGTATCAGGGGGTTGTTAGTCCCCTCAGTGGTTAATTGCAAGGATCAAATCTCGTAGTGGTAGATAGATAAATTAAATTGCAAAATAAAATAAAATATAAAAAGTGCAGCAAGGTATTTTTGGATTTTATATATGATAAAAGTAGACCTGGGGGCCATAGTTTTCACTAGAGGCTTGTCTCTCGAACACAAAGCATACAATGGGTAACAAATTACTGTTGGGCAATTGATAGAAAAGCGCATAGTTATGACGATATTCAAGGCAATCGTCATGTATATAGGCATCACTTCTGAGACAAGTAGCGGACTCATGCTTGCATTTACTACTATTACTCCACCCATCGACAGCTATACAGCATGCATCTAGGGTATTAAGCTATAAAAACAGAGTAACGCCTTAAGCAAGGTGAGATGATGTAGACAAAGTAAATTCAAACAATATGAATAAACCCCATCTTTTTATCCTTAATGGCAAAAATACACATACATGTCATGTCCCTTTCTATCACTGGGATTGAGCACCGCAAGATTGAACCCATCACAAAGCACCTCTCCCATTGCAAGATAAATCAATCTAGTTGGCCAAACCAAACGAATAGAATGGACAGAACTTCAAAGCTATAACTATCATGAATATCTGATCATAAACCCACAATTCATTGAATCCCAATAAACACACCGCAAAATAAGATTACATCCAATAGAACTCCAAGAAGATTGAGGAGAACATTGTATTGAAGATCAAAGAGAGATAAGAAGCCATCTAGCTACTAGCTATGGACCCGTAGGTCTGTGGTGAACTACTCACGCATCATCTAAGGGTGGTAATGATGATGCAGAAGCCCTCCGTGATCGATTCCCCTCCGACAGAGTACCGGAGAAGGCCTCCAGATGGGATCTCGGAAGAGTAGAAATTGCGGTGGAGGAAAAAGTGTTTCGGGTGTCTCTCTGTTTGTTTGGGGATATTTGAGAATTTATAGAGGTGGAATTAGGTCAAGATGTGCCACGAGGGGCCCACAACCTCAAGGGGCATGCCTGGTCCCCCTGGCCGCGCCCATAGAGCTTGTCGCTCCCTCATGTCTCCCCTGGTCTTCTCCCGAATCTTCTGGGGTCTCTCTGGATCCAGAAAAAACTGTCAAAAAATTTCATAGCGTTTGGACTCCGTTTGGTACTGATTTCCTAAAAAGCCAAAACAAGCAAAAAAACAGCAAGTGACAATGGGCACTTGGTTAATAGGTTAGTCCCAAAAAATTATATATAATTGCATATAAAACATCCAAGATTGATACTATAAAAACATGGAACAATAAAAAATTATAGATGCGTTGGAGACATATCATTCATCTACGGTTCGAGGGACTCCATGTACGATCTACACTGACTCATTTTCTTCCGCTGCAAGTCGGTAACAATCCAATCCTAACCGTTAATGATCTTCATATTGTTCTTGGGTGATCGAATGGAGATTTTTTCTTGTTTTCTACTACATTTCCAAACAGATTCGCTTATACTGTGGGGAGAACGCATACTGCTCCACAACGGCACAGTCTTGGAGCTCGGCTTTGGTTGGCTGGTGACCATCGCCCAATCCTCATCGGCATTCATCTCTCCTCCTCCACCATATATATGCTCGTCATCATCGACAGGAATAAATATATTCATGTCACTCGGCGTAGGCTTTGCGATGATCTCCAACCTCTCCTCGTCATCATTCTTATCCACGGTCTCCTCTTGTTGGGATCTACAGTAGGGTGCGTTGACTGCAAATTAAAAATTCCTACGCGCAGAACAGCCAAGAACATGCCACGGGAGATGGATCACAATTCGTTACCACTAGACGCGCAGTGCCATGCAGCGGAAGAAGAGTTGGGGCAGCGCGTCCGCGTGGATCGTATCCTCCTCGTGCAATCTCCCTCGAACAGCCGGTTGTCCGATCCCACGTACAAGTTCGCCGGAGCGGCGCAGATGCACCGCCTCTAATGGTATCCGCGCGTGCAGGAGGAACACCGTGTGGCGGACTGCTAGGTCCGATCACATAGTCGGCGGCGAGTGGAGGTGTCTATTCGCAACCCATGCAAACCCTAGTGACAGCCCCGAAGCGATCAACCGCATGAGTGTGCTGCACCTCCACTTTATATAGGCGTCCATCGCGGGCTCAACACTTGGGCCTCGCACGGACCTTAAAGCCCATTAATCTACTCGGCCCCAATCCGAATACATCTCGGATCACATCCGACCAGTGTCCTCGGATCCGACCTCGTAGGTTCCTTCCCTTAAGCGTGCGGCCCCTTAGGTTCAAGCCGGCTTGGTCGCAGTTTGGATCACCTCCAAACTGCACGGTTGGTAGTGGCCTCTAGCAAGGCATGCCGAACACCAAGCAAACTATGAAGCTGGTTAGCGAACCTATACATCATACTTCCATTCCTTTTGCCACACGATATATGTTGTCGGGCTCAAGGCGAGTCTGTCATCCTTGTGCTAGCCCGACCTCTTTATCATTCCAGTGATGCCGACCACTATTCGGATTATCTCATAATCCTTGTCGCATGGCCAAGCTTATCCTGGTCAGATCACACGGGGGGCCCAGATTAAATCTCTCCATGGAAACCTTAGCACTATCAAGAGGTTTTGCAAAGACAACATAAAATATGTTATCCATGGAAACCTAAGCACTATCAAGTTGCTTATCATCATAACCCCTTTCATTTCCGGCAACAATCCAAGAATAATGTTGATTAACATCATTAAAAACTTGTTGGATTATATCTAAAATAGGGACATCCTTTTTAAGATTATCATCAAAGATTTGATTATCCCCAAGAAAATGTCTTAACGCATAATCACTATTATAAAGAATTTCATCTACCACCGGTTTTTCATGATTCATACCATAGACATCAAAGATTTCCCTAGCTTCCCGTATTATGTAGTTAAATTCATTCATAAGAACAAGAGTGGAAAATTTTTAGCCTTGGGATTCTTTATAACGGGTAGCTTACAAAACAATATTTGCAAGGTAGGATGAGTACGGATAAATTTATTTTCAAGTTTAAGAACTAGTGCTGAAATAGCTTTCGCATACAATTTAGTCCTCTTAAGTATAGGAACATCATCAAGACTTAAACTTCCAACACAATTAAAAAATTCTTGGATACGTTCTTTTCCTATAGCATTCCCTTGCCCCAAAACAAAAGTTTTAGCATCCAGATTGCCAGATCATCTAATTTTAGGAGTTAGGCCATCATCTGTTTCTGCCATACCAAAGTCACACATGATTGCAAACAAAGGGCAGATCTAACGAGAAAACGGCGAAAGAGAGCGAATAAAATTACAAATTTTTGTGAAGTGGGGGAGAGGAAAACGAGAGGCAAATGGCAAATAATGTAAATTGCAAGGATATGATATTTGTGATTAGGAACCAGGTAGATGTTGATGATGTCTCCCCGGCAACAGCGCCAGAGATGCCTGCTTGAACTACGTCGGTATTTCCCCAAAGAGGACGGGATTATGCAGCACAACGACGATAGGTATTTCCCTCAGTGATGAGATCAAGGTAATCAAACCAGTAGGATAACCACACAACACTATGTGGATGGCACCTGCACACGAATAACACATACTCGCAACCCGATGTATTAAAGGGGTTGTCAATCCCTTTCGGGCAACGACGCGAAAAATTGGCGAGTAGACGGGATAAAAATATGATAGATTGATAGATGCAAATAAAAGCAAATAAAATTCAGCAAGATATTTTGCGGTTTTTGGATTAATAGATCTTAAAATAAAAGCAAATAAAAATAGATCGGCAAATATAATAAAGAAGAGACCCGGGGCCCGTAGATTTCACTAGTGGCTTCTCCCGAGAAAAATAGCAAACGGTGGGTAAACGAATTACTGTTGGGCAATTGATAGAACTTCAAATAATCATGAAAATATCCAGGCAATGATCATTATATAGGCATCACATCCAAGATTAGTAGACCGACTCCTGCCTGCATCTACTACTATTACTCCACACATCGACCTCTATCCAGCATGCATCTAGTCTATTAAGTGCATGGAGAAACAGAGTAATGCAATAAGAACAATGACATGATGTAAACAAGATATATTTATGTAGAAATAGACCCCATCTTTTTATCCTTAATAGCAACGATACATACGTGTCGGTTCCCCTTCTGTCACTCGGATCAAGCACCGTAAGATCGAACCCACTACAAAGCACCTCTTCCCAATGCAAGATAAATAGATCAAGTTGGCCAAACAAAACCCAAATATAGGAGAAGAAATACGAGGCCATAAACAATCATGCATATAAGAGATCAAAGAAGACTTGAATAACTTTCATGGATAAAAACATAGATCTGATCATAAACTCAAAGTTCATCGGATCCCAACAGACACACCGCAAAAAGAGCTACATCATATGGATCTCCAAGCGACCATTGTATTGAGAACCAAAAGAGAGAGGGGAAGCCATCTACCTACTAACTACGCACCCGTAGGTCTACAATGAACTAGTCATGCATCATCGGAGAGGCACCAATGAGGATGATGAACCCCTCCGTGATGGTGTCAAGATTGGATCTGGTGGTTCTGGAACTTGCGGCAATTGGAATTGATTTTCTTCGACTCCCCTAGGGTTTCTGGAATATTGGGGTATTTATAGAGCAAAGAGGCTATGTGGGAGGCCATCGAGGTGGGCACAACCCATATGGGCGCGCCTGGGGGCCCAGGCTCCCTGGAGGTTTTGCAAAAACAACTTAAAACACATTATCCATGGAAACCTTAGCACTATCAAGTTGCTTATCATCATAACCCCATTGATTTCCCGCAACAATCCAAGAATAATGTTGATTAACATCATTGAAAACTTGTTGGATTATATCTAAAACATGGACTTCCTTTTTAAGATTGTCATCAAAGGTTTGGTTATCCCCGAGAAAATGTCTTAACGCATAATCACTATTATAAAGAATTTCGTCTATCACGGGTTTTTCACGATTCATACCATAAAAATCAAAGATTTCCCTAGCTTCCCGTATTATGTAGTCAAATTCATTCTAAGAACAAGAGTAGCCAACTTTTTAGCCTTGGGGTTCTTTATAACAGTAACTCAAAAAACAACCTTTGCAAAGTAGGATGAGTATGGACTATTTTCAAGTTTTAGAACTAGTGCCGAAATAGCTTCCGCATAAGTTTTAGTGCTCTTAAGTATAGGAACATCATCAAGACTTAAATTTCCAAAACAATTGAAAAATTCTTGGATGCGTTCTTTTCCTATAACATTCCCTTGCCCAAAAACAAAAGTTTTAGCATCCAGATTGCCAGATCGTCCAATTTTAGGAGTTAGGCCATCATCTGTTTCTGCCATACCGAAGTCACTCATGATTGCAAACGAAGGATAGATCTGGCGAGAACACGGCGAACGAAAAAAGAGGGTGAATAAAATGGGAATTTTTTTGTGAAGTGGGGGAGAGGAGAACGATAGCAAAATGGCAAATAATGTAAATTGCAAGGAGATGAGATTTGTGGTTAGGAACCTGGAAGATGTTTATGATATCTCCCCGGCAACAGTTCCAAAAATTCCTTTTGATGTGGCCTGGACTACGTCGTTATTTCCCAAAGAGGAAGGGATGATGCAGCACAGCTACGGTAGGTATTTCCCTTAGTGATGAGACCAAGGTTATCAAACTAGTAGGAGAACCACGCAACACCACGTAAACAGCTCCTGCACACATAGAACAAATACTTGCAACCCGACGTAAGAGAGGGGTTGTCAATCCCTCACGGGTAAAAAGATAGGTAAAATTGTAGATTGGATAAATAGATCTCGTGGGAACACGAGATAAAATAAATAAATAAAATTGCAGAAACGTATTTTTGTATTTTTGGATTAATAGATCTAAAAACAAAAGCAAATAAAAATAGATCGCGAAGGCATATATAATAAAGAGGAGACCCGGGGGCTGTAGATTTCACTAGTGGCTTCTCTCGAGAAAATTGCAACGGTGGGTAAACAAATAACTGTTGGGAAATTGATAGAACTTCAAATAATCATGACAATATCCAAGCAATGATCACTATATAGGCATCACATCCAAGATTAGTAGACCGACTCCTGCCTGCATCTACTACTATTACTCCACACATCGACCGCTTTCCTGCATGCATCTAGTGTATTAAGTTCATGGAGAAACGGAGTAATGCAATAAGAACTATGTCATGATGTAGATAAGATCTATTTATGTAGAAATAGACCCCATATTGTTATCCTTAATGGCAATGATACATACATGTCATTTCCCCTTCTGTCAGTGGGATCAAGCACCGTAAGATCGAACCCATCACATAGCACCTCTGCCCATGGCAAGAAAAATCGATCTAGTTGGCCAAACTAAACCTAAGATTCGAAGAAGAAATACGAGGCTATATGTAATCATGCATAAAAGAGATCAAAGAACTCAAATAACTTTCATGGATAAAAACATAGATCTAATCATAAACTCAAAGTTCATCGGATCCCAACAACACACCGCAAAAAGAGTTACATCAAATATATCTCCAAGAGACCATTGTATTGAGAATCAAAAGAGAGAGAGGAAGCCATCTAGCTACTAACTATGGACCCGTAGGTCTACAATGAACTACTCACGCATCATCAGAGAGGCACCAATGAGGATGATCAACCCCTCCGTGATGGTGTCTAGATTGGATCGGTGGTTCTGGAACTTGCGGCGGCTGGAATTAATTTTTGTCAACTCCCCTAGGGTTTTTGGAATATTGGGGTATTTATAGAGCAAAGAGGCTGTGCGGGAGGCCACCAAGGTGGGCACAACCCACCTGGGCGCGCCTGGGGGCCCAGTGTAGCGACCCGACCTCAAACGGTCAAGTCTCTGTGCTTCAGTGTCATCCCTGGATCGGTAATGCTGACACACACAGTACTCGAAGGATTTATAATAGAGTAGCAATCACACACTTATTACATCGAATGTCTCAAAAGAGAACTTATTACAATAAATATGGCTTAAGGTCATCTAATACGATAACAACGGAAGGCTTGGAAGATAAAGTGAGTCCATCAACTCCAACGGCATAGCTGAGCTGCACGGCAACGACCTAACGAACCTTACTCCTCGTCTGAAAAGTCTGCAACATAATACGTTGTAGGCCGAAAACGGGTCAGCACATGGAATATGCTGGCAATATAACACAGTAGAGCAAGAACAGAATAATGCTATCACTACATGCATATTTGGCTGGTGGAAAGCTCTAGGGTTATAGTTTTTGCGAAAAGCCAATTTTTTCCTACAACAAAGGAATAGATTTTAATTTAACTATCATGGTGGTTGAAACATCATTGAGAAGGTTCCTCCAACTCAATCCCAATTAAAGTGATTAACAACCCAACAATATTAATTAAGGGTGATGAGATACTTAAGATACTCCAAGTACTAGATACTCAAGATTGTCCATAACCAGGGACACGGCTAACCATGATTAGATTATACACTCCGCAGAGGTTTGCGGACTTTTCCCCACAAGACTCGATCTCCTCCGTTGCTTTTCTCGCACTACAGGGTGTTTGAGAAACGGATGAACGAGACACAGTCTCTCAGAAACATTAACTCTTTACTCCGGGCAGACCATACCAAACCTACAACCCTCTACCTGCTGATCTACCTCTTCAAGATCTTCACGTAACTTACTCAACTATGCTAGAGCCCATAATAGGTTGTGGCTGCACACGGAAGTTTCTAGCATGAATCATCTCGGTTCCTTTGAGCACGGGTGGCGGTCCATAGGAAAATCACACGGAACCCCGGATTTCCAAAATACAGCAACACCGGATTCTCCAGTGCCTCAATCCACCCAGATGTTTATTTAAGTTGCCACCTTAAGTTGAACCATTAAATAACAATCTCACATCTGTCATGGATTTCACTCAAACCCAATCCACGTCTACGAGCATAGCATAGCAATATAAGCAACGCGTAGAAGTAACTCCCAAGGGTTTGAATATAACAGGGCAATAGGTTCTACCTCAACAACTACTTCCCAACCCACATATCAATGACATCCTAATTATGCAATGTTTGAGGATTGAAACTAATGCATAAAAACTGGGTATGGAAAGAGTATGATCAATGTGTTACTTGCCTTGCTGACGATCCGCGAAACCTAGGGACTCATAGTAGCACGCTTCGCACTCCGGGAATTCTATCGCAAACAAATAGCATACATAAGCAATCAAGCAAAGATGCACGGGCAAAACTCAAATAAAAGATATTGACCAGAAAGTTCAACTTAAGAACTCCGGTTTGCGAAACGAATCAAATCAAACGGAGCAACAAAACTCAAATGGCGAAAGAAACAAGATCCGTTTACTAATCTAAACTAAAGTCAAATTTTACAGTAACAAAATCTTTTTCAAGTTGATTAAATAGAAAGAGGGTCTCGATACGAAGATCTAGGCACTTGAAACGCCTGATTTCGACAAACGAGCAAAAAGATAAACTGAAACAAAAATCGGATCAGAAATTACGATCGAAAATAATCGCGGAATAATCCGAGAAAAAGAAAACTGACGAACAGGCTAACGAACGAGCGTTCGTTGTCTGTAACTAACGAGCGAAAACCGGGAAAACATCCGCTAAATAGAAGAACCGGGAAAAACCGGCAAAACGATCTAAAAAAACAAACTAGGGTTTTTTCTAAAAAACCGAATCGGTTTTTCGTAAAAAAAACTGGCGGCGACGGCGCGTTACCTCGTCGGATCCGGCGGGGCGCGACTCGGCGGGCTCAGCGGCGGGCGGCTCGGCGGTAGCGGCACGGGCAGCAGCGGCAATGGGCGGTGGCGGCGGCGGCGGGGCTCGGCGCGGGCTGCGGCGCGGGCTGGCGTGGGCGGGCGCAAGAACGACTTGGGGCTCCTGGGGGGCCCCGGGGTGGGTTTTTAAGGGGGGGGCGGCGGCTCCGACTTGGGGAGGGTGTCGCGGCGGTGGCGGCGGCTCGGACTCCTCCGAGTCCGTGGCTGACAGACGAGGAAAGGCGGTGGCGAGGTTGGACCCGGCTTTGGCTCAGTGAGCTTCGGCCAGTTACTGGAAGTTTTTTTAATAATTCCGCCGAATAGAAAATAAATCCTAGAAAAATAAAATAAAACTCTAAAAATGCCAAATCAAATTTTCATCGTCTAAATAAAATATTTAAAACGAGATGAACATTTTCTTGGCTCTAAACTGCATTTTTGGAAAATGTGCAATTTTTCTAATGCAAATAAAATCCCAATAAAATCAAATATTTGATTTTAATATTTTTCCTCCAATATTTCAATTATTTTGAAGAAGTCATATTATCTCCTCTCATATATTTTAATATGAAATATTTTTCGGAGAGAAAAATAATTAAAACCAAAATCCTCGTTTCATCATTTGATAAAAGTCAAATATGAAAACTGGGAAATCCCCAACTCTCTCTGAGGGTCCTTGAGTTGCTTAGGATTTCGAGGATCATGAAACAAAAATGCAATAAAAATGATATGCAAGAATGATCTATGTATAACATTCCAAATTGAAAATTTGAGAAGTTACAAACCTACCCCCCTTAAGATGAATCTCGCCCTCGAGATTCGGGTTGGCTAGAAAATAGGTGTGGGTGGTCTTTGCGAAGATCATCCTCTCGTTCCCAGGTGGCTTCATCCTAGGTATGGTGGCTCCACTGAACTTTGCAAAACTTGATAACCTTGCTGCAGGTGACTCGGCTGGCAAACTCAAGAATCCTAACTGGCTTCTCCTCATAAGTCAAATCACTGTCCAACTGAATCGCCTCCAAGGGTACTGTATCTCTTAACGGTATGTCGGCCATCTCAGCATGACACTTCTTCAACTGTGAAACGTGAAACACATCATGAACTCCTGACAGTCCTTCAGGTAACTCCAACTTGTAGGCAACTTCTCCCATCCGTTCCAAAATACGATATGGTCCTACAAATCTCGGAGCTAACTTTCCCTTAACTCCAAAACGTTTCACTCCTCGCAAGGGTGATACTCGCAGATATGCTCTGTCTCCAATTTCATAGGTTACCTCCTTGCGTTTCGAATCTGCATAACTCTTCTGCCTGGACTGAGCTATCTTCAGTCTATCCTGAATCAGCTTAACTTTCTCCTCGGACTCCTTAATCAAGTTTGGTCCAAACAACTGTCAGTCTCCTACCTCATCCCACATCAACGGTGTCCTGCACCTTCGTCCATACAGGGCTTCGAACGGTGCCATCTTCAAACTGGCTTGGTAACTATTGTCGTATGAGAACTCTGCGTAAGGCAAATTGTCATCCCAACTAGATCCATAATCTAGCGCACAGGCTCTCAACATGTCCTCCAGAATCTGATTGAATCTCTCGGTCTGTCCATCCGTCTGCGGGTGAAATGCTATACTGAACTCTAATCTTGTTCCCAAAGTCTGGTGCGGCTGATGCCAACACTTTGAGGTAAACTGTTCCTCTATCTGATACGATGGTCCTCGGAACTCCATGCAGACATATGATCCTGGACATATATATGTTGGCCAACTTCGGACTTGTATAGGTGGTTTTTCTGGGATAAAGTGTGCCACTTTGGTCAAGCGATCAACTACTACCTGATGTAGACATAAACCTAGGGTAGGGTAATAGGCCTGACCTATACATCCTACCTAAGGTCTTAGTCCTAAGAACAAAGAAGTTCAAGTATCATAAGAAGGGATCCAGCAAAGGCGTCGAGTGAAGCCCACTCGACCTACCATCCACTCGGTGATATCACTTTATCTAGGTCACTCGACCATCAAACCACTCGACGATAAGAAGACCTAAAGCCGCTTTGAGCAGCAATGGTCGGGCATTTACTTAGATATTTAATGACCATTTAAATCATTTCAATACATGCGTTACCTGTAACGCCACCTCTTTATGTACATTTAACCCTGTGTAACGGAGGGGAGCTAGGGTCCTGGCGCACTCTATATAAGCCACCCCCTCCTCTGGGACAAGGGTTCGCACCCGTAACACACACGCCAGTATAATCCAGTCGACGGCCTCGGGCTCCGAGACGAGGGGCTATTACTTCCTCCGAGAAGGGCACGAACTCATAAAACCAGCGTGTACAACTCCTCCATAGCTAAGATCTTGCCTCTACATTCCTACCCCCTATTCTCTTTGTCGGACTCGTAACCACGACAGTTGGCGCCCAATGGGGAAAGGTGTGTCTTAGCGACTTGTTGGAGAAGTTGCAATCTTTCCGATCCCCTTCATCATGGTTTCAGCGGAGGTTTGGCTGAGGGCCGCGAGATCCGTCTCGGCGCGCTCGTTTTCGTCGCCGACGACTCCGCTTGGCTTCAGGAGGCTCCACTCGATGTCGATGCACTCCCCGTCCGCGGGGCAACGCACTTTCGCGCGTGCGTCCGCGGCGTCCTCCTGAGGCAACCGTCGACCCAGTATTGGTCGGCGCCTGTGGCGTCCTCCCTCCCCGTCGCCCGCCGGTGCAAGCGCTCCGATCGGTCAAGGCTTCACCGATGGGTGAGGCACGCAGTGGCTCACCAAACGGCCACCCCTCAAGTCACGGCGATCGAGCCCGACGAATCTCTCTACGGCCTGTTCAACCTATCGACTGGCTCCGCAGAGACCGCATCCAAGTGCGACAGCAATGATCCAGCGGCGGAGGTCCTGATGGTCGATGGACCTCGCAGTCCTCCCGGTTTCCCTCGCACCGATGGTGGCGACGGCAGAGGCGATCCGTCGCATGCTCATGAGGAATACCGCCCCGAGCCCCTCTCTTCGGAGCAGAGGGGAGAGCTTCCCCGCCGAAACATGGATGTTCTTCACACTCCTATCGTTGGAGAAACCCCCGAGGCCCGAGCCTTGGAGGACGCGCGCCTGGCCAATCTGGCTGAGCGCATTTGATTGGAAAATCTCCAGCGAGTACTCGACGAGCGTGCATGACAAAGGGTTCAAGAATCCAGTCGACGCCAACTTTTTCCACCTTCGACTCAGGTATATCGAACTCTGACCCAAAATCTTACAGCTGCAGCTCGTATAGCAGAGTCAATTCAGCCCTCCTAGTCAGAAGCCGGCAGGGGTTTGATGCAGATCAGAGCTTTACTCCGGGCAGCGGGGAGCGAAATCTGGCTGTATCACGATCGCGGAATAGGATCCATAGCAGGTCCGTTGTTGCAGAATCTGATCCGATCGGCACATAGTCCAAGATCGCCCCGAGGCATGAGGGACGTGACGACCGGTGTGATCAAGATCTGAAACCGTGAGCGATATGATCACCGACTTCGATCGTGGCGATCATCGCCGAGTGCCCTCCTCCCCAAGGAGTGGATCATATGTGCCTCGACAATGAGGATAACAGCGCCCTCACGGTACCGGGCGAAGGATTCCAGTCGACCCAGGAGCTGTGCTTTGATGCGAGATCTAATCTTGTTCAGGGTTTGGTCGACAGGAACAGAGCTCACCGAGAAGGTCAAGATAGAGATGTACCCACCAGCAGTAGAGCACGCGTCTCAGGACCAGAGTGCTTCAGCAGAGCCATCAGGGCCGCGGTGATTCCCCCCAACTTCAAGTTGGCGACTGGAGTCAGTAAGTTCACTTGTGATCCAAGCATGATACTTGGCTTGAGGACTACCGAGTGGCTGTTCAGATTGGCGGCGGTAATGATGAAGTGGCTATGAAACACCTGCCTCTGATGTTGGAGGGTTCGGCCAGAGCATGGCTGAATCAGTTAGCACCCAGCAGCATTTACACTTGGGAAGATCTTGCCCGAGTGTTTGTCGGAACGTTTGAAGGGACATGCAAATGACCAGTAGGGTTGATAGAGCTGCAATCCTGTGTGCAGAAGACAAATGAAACTTTGAGGGATTATATCCAGAGATGGACCACACTGCATGACACAGTTGAGAACGTGTCTGATCACCAAGCAGTCTGCGCCTTCAAGGAAGGCGTCAAATATCGAGAGTTGAACTTGAAGTTCGGCCGGACTGGAGACATGTCTCTGAGTCGAATGATGGAGATTGCCACCAAATATGCTAATGGTGAAGAAGAGGATCGGCTCCGGAGTGGCAAGCACAAATCAGTCGCCCATGAAACCGGAGGAGGAAACTCCAGTCGGAAGTAGAAGCGCAAAGCCGAGCCAGCTGCTCCTGGGGAAACCTTAGCCGTGACCCAAGGAAAACCCAAAGGGAAGCCCAAGGGGCCATGGAACCCTAAGAAGATAAAATATCAAGATGGAAATGATGTGCTAGATTTGCCATGCCACATCCACACAAAGAAAGACGAGGAGGGTAAAATAAGTTACCCGAAGCATACCACTCGGCAGTGCCGGCTCCTGATCCAGCAGTTCCGGGATAAACAACCCAAAGACAAGGAAAAAGAGTCCAACAAGGTTGAGGACAAGGAGGAGAGTGATGATGGTTACCCTCACGTCAATTCCACTATGATGATTTTTGCTGATGTTGAGAGTAAGAGTCGATAGAAAGTGATCAACAGAGAAGTGAATATGGTCGCTCGTGACGCCCAATTATTTGAAATGGTCCTGCATCGCCATCACATTCGACCAGTCCGATCACCCGACACACATAGCCACCCGGGAGGCAAGCTTTGGTGGTCGACCCGGTTGTTGAGGGCACTCGATCGACTAAAGTTACGATGGATGGTGGCGATGCTCAACATTATGTATGCAGAAACATTGAAAGGGATGGGCATTCCGATGTCCAGACTCAGTGAAAGCAGTATGAGTTTCCATGGAGTCATTCCGGGCAAAAAGGCTGAATCACTCGGCCAGATTGCTCTTGACGTGGTTTTCGGTGATCACAAGAATTACCGCAAAGAAAAGTTGACATTTGAAGTGGTGGATTTCCAGAGTGCTTATCACGCCATTCTGGGCAGGCCGGCTTACGCGCATTTTATGGCTCGACCATGCTATGTGTACCTCCAGTTGAAAATGTCTGGTCCCAAGGGAGTGATCACCATCGCTGGCAATCGAAATAAGGCAGAAGAGTGCTTCCAGAAGGGCTAAAAAATCGCAGATGCGCAGATGGCAGTATTGGAATTGCAGGAGTATCAGAAAAATGCAGATCCGAGTGATTTGCTACGAGCTAAGAAGCCTGCAACGGATTCAGCATTGCAGTCGTCCGGTGAAATGAAACCGGTTCTTATCCACCCGACTGATCCCAACGATGCTCCGATCCACATTTCAACAACTCTCGACTCCAAATAGGAAGAAGCGCTCATCCAGTTCCTCCGTGAGAACTGGGACATCTTTGCATGGAAACCTTTTGACATGCCGGGTGTTCCCAGGGGACTGGCTGAGCATCGTTTGTGAGTCGACCCAAAGATAAAACCGGTCAAGGAACATCTTTGACGGTCTGCCGTACAGAAGAGAAAAGCAATCGGTGAAGAAGTGGCTCGGCTCCTGGCAGCTGAGTTTATCCGAGAGATTTACCACTCCGAGTGGTTAGCTAACGTTGTCATGGTCCCTAAGAAGGACAATTCACTCCGCATGTGCATCGACTTCAAGCATATCAATCGGGCCTGCCCGAAGGATCACTTTCCTCTCCCTCTCATTGATCAGATAATCGATCCGACTGCGGGATGTGAGCGTCTGTCCTTTTTGGAAGCTTATTCCGGGTATCATCAGATCCGTCTGTTTGGACCCGGTGAAATCAAAACAGCTTTCATCACCCCATTCGGGTGCTTCTGTTATGTCACTATGCCATTCGGCTTGAAGACCATTGGAGCCACATTCATGCGAATGATTCAGAAGTGTTTACTCACTCAAATTAGTCGGAATGTAGAAGTGTACATGGATGACATTGTGGTTAAGTCACGCAAAGGTTCCGACCTACTGACTAACCTTGCTGAAACCTTTGCCAACCTCAGAAGGTACGATATCAAGCTTGATCCATCAAAGTGCACATTCGGAGTTCCAGGAGGAAAGTTGCTCGGTTTTCTCGTTTCTGAACGAGGGATCAATGCTAACCCCGAGAAAGTTGGTGCCATACTCGAATGAAACGCCCAGTGCGTGTGCATGATGTTCAGAAGCTTACTGGTTGTTTGGCCGCCCTAAGTCGATTCATTTCCAGACTCGGTGAGAAGGCGCTACCTCTCTACCGACTGATGAAGAAGTCAGATAAGTTCGAGTGGACTCCCGAAGCTGATGCAGCGTTTGCAGAGCTAAAAGCCCTGCTTTCCACCCAGCCGGTGCTTGCTGCCCCAATCAGCAAAGAGCCTTTACTGCTTTACATAGCAGCCACTGGACAAGTCGTCAATACAAGATTTACCACGAGCGAGAAGAAGAGGGAAAGGCTTATAAAGTTCAGCGCCCGGTTTATTCTGTTTCTGAAGTACTGACTCCGTCGAAACAGAGATATCCGCACTATCAGAAGCTTGTTTATGGGATTTATATGACCACGAAGAAGGTTGCACATTATTTCGCTGACCACTCCGTTACAGTCGTCAGCGACGCCCCATTATCAGAGATTCTGCACAACCGAGATGCAACTGGTCGAGTGGCAAAATGGGCAATTGAACTCCTTCCCTTAGATATTTTGTTTGAGGCAAAGAAAGCTATCAAGTCCCAAGCAATAGCTGATTTCCTCGCCGAGTGGATCGAACAGCAATCGCCGACTCAAGTTCACTCGAACCTTTGGACCATGTTCTTTGACGGTTCCAAGATCTTTGAATGGTTCGGGTGCCGGGGTGGTATTAGTATCCCCCCGAGGAGACAAGCTCAAATATGTACTCCAAATTCACTTTGATTCCTCCAATAACGAAGAAGAATACGAAGCACTCTTATACGGTTTGCGCATGGACATTTCACTCGGCGTCCGTCGCCTCATGGTCTATGGCGACTCAGATTTGGTGGTCAATCAAGTGATGAAAGAGTGGGACGGCAGAAGCCCAGCCATGACTGGCTACTGCAATGCGGTGAGAAAGATGGAAAAGAAGTTCAAGGGGTTAGAGCTCCATCATATACCCTGACTGAAAAATCAAGCAGCTGATGATTTGGTGAAGATAGGTTCCAAGAGAGAAGCCATTCCCAGCAATGTGTTTCTGGAGCACATTCACACACCATCAGTTCAAGAAGATCCTTCTATAAAAGAGCCCCCGCAGCCTAAGAGCGCCACAGATCCGACTGAAGTCGAGGTCCCAGCCGTGGTCGACCTAATCATGGAAGTTCTGGTTATCACTCCCGACTGGACAATACCTTACATCGCGTACATCCTTAGGAAGGAACTCTTAGAGGATGAAGAAGAGGCTCGACAGATCGTCCGTCGATCCAAGGCCTTTACGGTGATAAAGGGACAGTTGTTCAGAGAAAGTGTGGCTGGGGTCAGTCAGAAGTGCATAACACCAGAAGAAGGTCGAATGATCCTCAACGACATCCACTCGGGGACCTGTGGTCACCATGCGTCCTCTCGGGCCATTGTGGCTAAAGCATACCGAGCCTGATTTTATTGGCCCCGAGCAAATGAAATGGCAAAAGATATTGTTGACAGATGTGAAGGTTGCCAGTTCTACTCTGATATGTCTCACAAGCCTGCGTCAGCCTTGAAGACCATTCCACTCGTCTGGCCCTTTGCTATTTGGGGATTGGACATGGTCGGGCCGCTGAGGACTGGTAGGAGCGGATTTACTCATGTGCTTGTAGCAGTCGACAAGTTTACCAAATGAATTGAAGCCAAACCTATCAAGAATCTTGATGCCAGCACTGTGGTCAGCTTCGTGAGAGAATTGACATTCAGATATGGAGTCCCACACAGCATCATCACTGACAATGGATCGAACTTCGATTCTGACGAATTTAAAGCATTCTGCGCTTCTCAAGGCACACGAGTCGACTATGCTTCAGTGGCTCACCCACAGTCGAATGGTCAAGCTGAAAGGGCAAATGGTCTAATCCTCAAAGGACTAAAACCACGACTGATGCGTGATCTCAAACACGCAGCAGGTGCCTGGGTCGACGAGCTTCCATCAGTTCTCTGGGGATTGAGGACAACTCCCAATCGATCGACCGGGCGAACCCCTTTCTTTTTGGTCTACGGAGCCGAAGCTGTTCTGCCAAGTGACCTGCTCCACAACGCACCCCGAGTAGAACTCTTCTCTGAAGAAGAAGCGGAACAGGCCCGGCAGGATTCAGTCGATCTCTTAGAAGAAGAAAGAGAGATGGCATTGATCCGGTCGACCATCTACCAGCAAGATTTGCGTCGATTCCACGCCAGAAACGTGAAGGGCCGAGCTTTTCAGGAGGGAGACTTGGTTCTCCGAGTGGATCAACAGAAGCCACACAAACTTGCCCCTTCTTGGGAAGGTCCCTTCATTATCACCAGAGTTCTCCACAATGGAGCATACCATGTCTACAATGTAGAGCATCAGAAAGACGAGCCACGAGCTTGGAATGCGGAGCTGCTCCGCCCCTTTTATACTTAAGTACTCACTCGGATGAGATGTAATAAGAAACACCTTTGTAGTTTATATATCAAAGACAAGAGCTTTATAATCTTCCTAAACGATTGTTGTTGCTTTTGTTTCTGTTTTAAATCCCCAAGTGGGTGACTTCGCTGCGAATCCGTTTCGCCCAAGTCTGAAAAATCCTACCGAGTGGTGAGCAAGCCTCTCATTCGGAGGCTTAGCTGCGAATCCGTTTTGCCCAAGTTCGAAAAATCCTACCGAGTCGAGAGCAAACCTCCCACTCGGGGGCTTAGCTGCAGTCTAGTACTCGCCTAAGTTTGAAAAATCCTACCGAGTGGAGAGCAACCCTCCCACTCGGGGGCTTAGCTGCAGTCCAGTACTCGCCTAAGTTTGAAAAATCCTACCGAGTGGAGAGCAATCCTCCCACTCAGGACTTAGCTGCAGTCAAGTACTCGCCTAAGTTTGAAAAATCCTACCGAGTGGAGAGCAACCCTCCCACTCGAGGGCTTAGCTGCAGTCAAGTACTCGCCTAAGTTTGAAAAATCCTACCGAGTGGAGAGCAATCCTCCCACTCAGGGGCTTAGCTGTAGTCAACTACTCGCCTAAGTTTGAAAAATCCTACCGAGTGGAGAGCAACCCTCCCACTCGAGGGCTTAGCTGCAGTCAAGTACTCGCCTAAGTTTGAAAAATCCTACCGAGTGGAGAGCAATCCTCCCACCAAGGCTTAAGCTGGTCAAGTACTCGCCTAAGTTTGAAAAATCCCACCGAGCGGAGAGCAACCCTCCCACTCGGGGCTTAGCTGCTGATCAAATACTGCCTAAGTTTGAAAAATCCCATCGAGTGGAGAGAGCAACCTCCCACTCGGAGGCTTAGCTGCAGTCAAGTACTCGCCTAAGTTTGAAACCGAGTGGAGAGCAACCCTCCCACTCGGGGGCTTAGCTGCAGTCCAGTACTCGCCTAAGTTTGAAAAATCCTACCAAGTGGAGAGCAATCCTCCCACTCGGGGCTTAGCTGCAGTCAAGTACTCGCCGAAGGTTGAAAAATCCTAACGAGTGGAGAGCAACCCTCCCCCTCGAGGCTTAGCTGCGATCCAAGAAATCTTGGCCTAAGTTTGAAAAATCCCACCGAGTGGATAGCAATCCTCCCACTCGGGGCTTAGCTGCAGATCAAGTACTCGCCTAAGTTTGAAAAATCCTACCGAGTGGAGAGCAACCTCCCACTCGAAGGCTTAGCTGCAGTCAAGTACTCGCCTAAGTTTGAAAATCCCACCGAGTGGAGAGCAATCCTCCCACTCGGGGCTTAGCTTGATCAAGTACTCGCCTATGTTTGAAAAATCCCACCGAGTGGAGAGCAACCCTCCCACTCGGGAGCTTAACTTCTTGATCAAATACTCGCCTAAGTTTAAAAATCCTACCGAGTGGTGAGCAACCCTCCCACTCGGGGGCTTAGCTATGATCAAGTACTACGCCTAAGTTTGAAAAATCCTCACCGGGTGGAGAGCAACCCTCCCACTCGGGGCTTAGCACTGATCAAGTACTCGCCTAAGTTTGAAAAATCCTACCGAGTGGAGAGCAATCCTCCCACTCGGGGGGCTTAGCTGCAGTTAAGTACTCGCCTAAGTTTGAAAAATCCTACTGAGTGGAGAGCAACCCTCCCACTCGGGGACTTAGCTGCAGTCCAGTACTCGCCTAAGTATAGAAGTCATCCCTATCCGCAAGGACGACGAGGTGCAGGTCGACTGCAACCTTCTCCTTGGAGCTACGCCACAAGTACAACGTTCGCTCCATCCCTATCCGCAAGGACGACGAGGTGCAGGTCAACTGCAACCTTCTCCTTGGAGCTATGCCACAAGTACAATGTTCGCTCCATCCCTATCCGCAAGGACGATGAGGTGCAGGTCGACTGCAACCTTCTCCTTCGGAGCTACGTCATAAGTACAACGTTCGCTCCATCCCTACCTGCAAGGACGATGAAGCGCAGGGCAATTGAAATCTCAAACACAAAGATTATTTCGAGTGAAGAAAATTCCACTCGAAGGTAAAAGCAAGCATATCCAGAAATAAACCAAGTCGCCACAAGTACAACGTTTGGTCCATCCCTATCCGCAAGGACGACGAGGTGCAGGTCGACTGCAACCTTCTCCTTCAGAGCTACGTCATAAGTACAACGTTCGCTCCATCCCTTCCTGCAAGGACGATGAAGCGCAGGGCGATTGAAATCTCAAACACAAAGATTATTCCGAGTGAAGAAAATTCCACTCGAAGGTAAAAGCAAGCATATCCAGAAATAAACCAAGTTCGGATAAATTCCTAAGGTTTTGGACGACGGTTCAAAAGTATTCGAGCATCAAGCCCAAAGCAGTTTAACGGTTACACAATCACTCGGCATACCGAGGCAAATAAAGGTGAAGCTTAATGTTTTTTCGATCACACATCAGGAGAAGGACTGGCTGGGTCGCAGAAACTGTCAAGGTCAATGTTGTCTACAATGCGAGTGGCAGCGGCAAGAAAAGTGTCCATGAAGGACTGGAAAGTATGCTTCTTTGTGTTTGCAACTTTAAGCTCCACCAGCTTGTCTTCTTTGGCATCCTTGCAGTGCACTCGGACTAGAGATAGAGCAACGTCAGCACCACAGCGAGCAGAGGACTTCTTCCATTCTTGCACACGCTCAGGGATTTGATTCAGTCGAGCCATCAGAGACTCGAGATCTTGAGACAATTCCGTGTGAGGCCAGAGTTCTGCATCAATCCGAGTCATTGCAGCCTTCAGGCGAGCCAGATAGGCAACTGCGCCATCCATGCGAGACTCCAACCGCAGCACGTTCATTGCAACTTCATCCTTGACTGGACAGTTAATGGGGTCAAGACCCGTCTCGACCCGCCCAGCTTCCGCTTCAAAGTCTTGGCAAAATTCTGCACGGTCGAGTGAGTTATGAGTCGACAGCACAATTAACATTATCAGTCAACAGAAGGAAGACAGATTAATCGGTACCTTCAAGTTTTAGGACCAGTTTCGCAGCAAGTTGGCTCAGATAAGACTCTAATTCGCCGTTCTTGATCTTGAGGCTCCCAAGTTCGTTGGTCAGCTTCTCCTTATCCTTCTTCAGTCTCTCGACCTCTTGGTTGACGTCAGAAATAGCATTCTTCAATTTGGAATTTTCCTCTTCTAACTTGCCGACTGAAGCAAGCTTCTTGTCGGCAAGCGCTGTCTTCTCGCACGCCTCCTCCTGAGCTGCAGCTAGGTCCAGATCCTTCTGCTCCAAATCCTGCTTCATTTTCTCTGAAGAAATAACATTCTTCAAACGGGCTTGGAGTTGGCGGTTTTCACTACATACATCTGCTCGAGTGGAGTCACTCGGTTCAAAAAATGGAAAGGAAAAGTGCCAGCAGTGGGATAAACATTCGGCGTTGATTACCTCCCATGGCAGCAACTTCATCACGAGCACTCTGGAGATTCTTCTTGGCCAATTCCAGATCAAGGTTTAGGTTGATTTGCTGCTTGTTCATTGCAGAGAGCTAAGCCCCAAGATCACAAGATTTCTACAGTCACAAGCCATATCAGTCGACAGATATGAAAAGACATCACAACACTAGTTACTCTAAGACTACCACCGAATCAAACATTCAGCGGCATTCTCGGGGACTACACCCAGTGGGTGCACTTAGCGTGCCCCCACTGATTCTGCAAAAAAGAGAGAGAGAAAAAAGGTTCTCAGACCACAATCGACTATGGTCTCAGGGACTACACCCAGTGGGTGCACTCAGCGTGCCCCCACTGGTTTCGATTCCACTTGGCATGGTCTACCTAGTTCGAGTGGCAAAAAAAGGGGGAAAGAGGTTCCCATTCTTAGGCCACGATCATTGCGCATGATCACCTATGGTCTCAGGGACTACACCCAGTGGGTGCACTCAGCGTGCCCCCACTGGTTTCGATTCCACTCGGCATGGTCTGCCAAGCTCGACTCGAATTGACCCAAAGAGACATTCAACATCATGACAGCCACCCGCAGTGGGTGGTCAGACAAGAAATATGGTTGATCGAAAAGATAACTAACCTGGACATTGGCTTGCAGTGCAGCTCCGGCGTTGAAGGCTACCTGACTAGCATCATGCACCATTTTCATCTGTCCCATCACAAGGTTCAATTGAAGAAGAGCTTCTTTGGCAGCAGCTGGTGGATCGTCTGGAGTTTGATATGTAGCGAAAAGTGATGGAGACAGAGCAATCGACCCCAAGGGGTAGTCAGTCGACAGCGGAACGACGAAGGTGATGTTGGTTCGAGCCGGATCTATCGTGCGCTCGACCACCGGTCCAGGCGTCACAGTTGACTGAGGAACCTGGACCTCAGGCGCCTTCCCGCCCAGCTCCCTATCCTTCCTCCTCCTCCCTCTCAGCGGCACCTCTTCTTCGTCGTCCGGAAGCACAACAACATCTCATAGATCTGCAAAGAACAGAGAAAACCATGAAGATAATCGGCGAATCATTCATCGACTGCATTTAATTCGAATCAACACAGCTTCGGCTTTGGAGGTGACGGCGTCGTCAGCTTCCTCATCAGCTGGAGTCTTGTCAATGTCCATGTCGGTCGCAGCTTAGGTCGGGCTACACAAATCCATCATCCATTTGGTCAGAACAAAAAGGCCGGTCGGAACAGAAAGAATTTGATCGTAACAAAAGATATGACAAAGGCGTTTACCCAGAAGCAACGGGAACATCCATCTTAATCTTAGGCAAGGTCTTCCGAGCCTTTGATGGGTTAGCTTTGGGCTGCTTGGTGACCTTCTCAGTCAGATCTGGACTCGGAGACCGAGTGCGCTTGTGAGATGGAGCACTCGACGCCACGGCCTTGCTGCGCCGGTTCGCGGGGTCGTGCTTCTGCTTGGATCGACGTTCGGAGCGAGGCGGCAAGTCGGCTACCTCCTCGTCTTCCGACTCGTCGCTCTCATCTTCATCGTCATCACCGGGGACTCCCACTCGCCGCTCTCCTCAGCACTGTCCTCGCCCTCTTGGTCTTGCTCCAGAGCTTGTTCACCATTGGGCATCGAATACATCTCCGTGTAGATCTGCAAAGCAAGAGACCAATCATAAGTCAGTTGGAATAACAATCAGTCGGAACAACAATCAGTCGGAAAATACGTTCAAAAACTCAGTCGTGATGACCAGACCTTATCTGGCGGGTTGCCTTCGCTGAAAGAGTCGACTCTCCTAGCGCCCCTGGGGCTGTCCTTGTTCACGGTGATACCCATCAACCACTCGGCTAGGGTTTTGGCCTCCACCTCCTCCGGATGAACCCGAGCAGTGTCACCAGCCCCGGAGTACATCCACATGGGATGGTCACGAGCTTGGAGAGGCTGGATCAGCCGACTGAGAAACACCTCGAGCAAATCCATACCAGTGACACCCTGGTTGATCAGCTGTACCACTCTCTCAACTAACATGCTTGTCTCCGCCTTCTCCGCGGCAGTCACTTTCAAGGAAGATGGAGTTTGAACACAGTCAAAAGAAAAAGGAGGAAGCCGGTCATTTGGACCGGGAGTGGCGAGGTCTGGCGGTAGAACCAGTCATTGCCAGCCCCCGACCGACTTCGGGAAGGGTCATCGGAGGGAAAGAGATCCTCTTCCTCTTCTGAATGCCTAAGCCCGCACACATCTGGATGACATGGGTTTTCTCATCCTTCGAGTTCGCTTTTTTCACAGTTTGGGATCGAATGGTAAAGATGTGCTTGAAAAGACCCCAGTGCGGTCGGCACCCCAGGAAATTCTCACACATGGAGACAAACGCAGCAAGATATGTGATAGTGTTGGGAGTGAAATGGTGGAGTTGGGCCCCAAAGAAATTCATGAATCCACGAAAGAAGGGATGCGGGGGAAGAGAAAAACCCCGGTCGACGTGGGTGGCGAGCAGGATGCACTCACCCGGCCGCGGCTGTGGCTCCGTTTCCCCCCTCGGCAGGCGCGCAGACTTATGGACGATCAGCCCCAGCTCGTCCATATAGTCCAAATCCTCCTGTCGGAGCGAGGATCGGATCCAATCTCCCTAGATCCAACCCGACGGCAATCACGAGCGCGACGAAGACCCTTGGTTCACCTTCTTGCTCTTCGCCACCCCCATCGCTTTCTTCGAGCGCTCCAGCGCCGCCGTCTTGTCCTTCCCCATGGCGGCGGAGCTCCGGCGTCGAGAGTGGATGGCCTGGGCAGAGCGGAGTTGCGAGAGGAAGAAGAAGGGAATGAGCACGCACAGTGCAGACGCCTCGGTCTGGCCGCTTTTAAGACCCTACTCCCGAGTGGCTGACGCGTGGGCCCGAGCGGTCCTGTCAAATCTCCCCAACAGCTGCACATGTGATTCGTGGCGAAAAAGGTGGCGCAGTAATCGAAAAGTCCTATTTATCTACTCCACTTACTGCGGGACGCTCCGCCTGGCGCGCTCCTACCCAAATTTCGAATCCTAGGAAATCCGGGACATCTGCAACCGATCACGCCAAAGATTTCGTGTCAGAGATTTCATTCGACGGATGTGGTGGTATAAACCAGTCGGTAATTTCTGAATCGATAAAGGCGACTGAAACGAAGCTGAAGTTCCGTCAACTGGCCTCTACTCGGAGATATAGACGAGACAACCAAAAGTAAAAGCAAGGGCAACTCCGTCCTTCTGTTTCACTCAAACCTCGATCCATTCGGGGGCTAATGATGTAGACATAAACCTAGGGTAGGGTAATAGGCCTGACCTATACATCCTACCTAAGGTCTTAGTCCTAAGAACAAAGAAGTTCAAGTATCATAAGAAGGGATCCAGCAAAGGCGTCGAGTGAAGCCCACTCGACCTACCATCCACTCAGTGATCTCACTTTATCCAGGTCACTCGACCATCAAACCACTCGACGATAAGAAGACCTAAAAGCCGCCTTCTTGACAACGGTCGGACCATTTACTTAGATATTTAATGACCATTTACAGACATTTCAATACAGGCGTTACTGTAACGCCACCTCTTTATGTACATTTAACCTCGTAATGTAGGGGAGCTGGGGTCCTGGCGCACTCTATATAAGCCACCCCCTCCTCTGGGACAAGGGTTCACACCCCCTGTAACACACACGCGTACAATCCAGTCGACCGCCTCCGGGCTCCGAGACATAGGGCTATTACTTCCTCCGAGAAGGGCCTGAACTCGTAAAACCAGCGTGTACAACTCCTCCATAGCTAAGATCTTGCCTCTACATTCCTACCCCCCCCCCCTATTCTACTGTCAGACTCGGAACCACGATACTACCCATATGGAATCATATCCTGATTTGGTCCTGGGTAATCAGGTGATAAAATCCATGCCAAGCTTATCCCACTTCCATTTGGGTATCGGCATAGGTTGTAACAATCCTGCTGGCTTTTGATGCTCTGCCTTCACTCTCTGGCATACATCACATACGGCTACATACTCGACGATATCCTTCTTCATACCAGTCCACCAGAAACGCTCCTTCAAATCCAAATACATCTTGGTGTTTCCGGGGTGTATCGAGTATGGTGAGTCATGGGCCTCCTGAAGTATTAACTTCCTGATCTCTATGTTATTGGGCACATAAACTCGGTCTTCAAACCATAAGGTGTCGTGCTCACCTTCACGAAAACCTTTGGCCTTTCCTTTGCTCACTTTCTCCTTTATCTCGGCAATCTCTTTGTCATCCTTCTGAGCTTCTCGAATCTTGCCCAACAATGTAGACTGAACTTCCATTGTTGCAACAAAACCTCTAGGAACAATCTCTAATCGAAGTTCCATGATATCCTCTGCTAACTCCTTTGGTAATCCCGTACTCTCTAGGATATTAGCATAACTCTTCCGGCTCAAAGCATCTGCTACGACATTGGCCTTTCCTGGATGATAGTGCAGCTTCATGTCATAATCCTTTATAAGCTCCAACCATCTCCTTTGCCTAAGGTTCAGCTCCTTTTGTGTGAAAATGTACTTCAAACTCTTATGATCCGTGTACACATCACAACGGTTTCCAATAACGTAATGTCTCCAAGTCTTCAACGCATGCACTACGGCTTCTAGCTCCAAATCATGCGTGGCATAATTCAATTCGTGAGGTTTTAGTTGTCGTGAGGCATACGAAACAACTCTTCCGTCCTACATGAGCACACTTCAAAGTCCTAAGCGAGAGGCGTCACAATACACTTGGAAATCCTTATGTATATCTGGCAGTGTCAGCATTGGGGCTGTAGTCAAACGTTTCTTCAACTCCTGGAAGCTTGCCTCGCAATCTTCCGTCCATTTTAACTTTGTATCCTTCTTCAATAATTCCGTCATTGGCTTCGCAATCTTGGAAAAATTCTCAATGAATCTCCGATAGTATCCTGCGAGTCCAAGAAAACTGCGGATCTCGCTAACTGCAGTGGGTGCCAACCATTCGGATGGTTGAACCTTCTTTGCCGGGTCTCTTTGCTATACCTTCTCCTGATATAACATGTCCAAGGAATCCGACTTCCTTCAACCAAAATTCCCATTTGCTGAACTTGGCATACAACTGATGTTCCCTGAGTTTCTCGAGAACTAAACGCAAATGCTCCTTGTGCTCCTCTTCATTCTTTGAGTATACCATTATATCATCAATAAACACCACAACAAACTTGTCCAGGTATTCCATGAACACCTTGTTCATCATGCTCATGAAATAGGCAGGGGCGTTAGTCAATCCAAACGACATGACAGTATATTCATACAACCCGTACCGTGTGGTGAATGATGTCTTTGGTATATCCTTCTCTCGAATCTTCAACTGATGGTATCCCGATCGCAAATCGATCTTCGAAAACACCTTAGCTCCTTGCAGCTGGTCAAACAAATCATTGATCATCGGCAGTGGATACTTGTTCTTGATCGTCACCTCATTCAAGGCCCGATAATCAACAACCATTCTTAGGGACTTATCCTTCTTCTCAACCAAAAGCACTGGGGCTCCCCAAGGTGATGAACTCCTTCGAATGTAACCTTTCTCCAATAACTCCTTGATCTGTTTCTTAATCTCTTCCAGATCATTCGCGGGCATCCGATAGGGTCTCTTGGATATTGGCCCTGTACCTAGCAATAGCTCTATCAAAAACTCGACGTCTCGATCCGGTGGCATGCCTGGTAATTCCTCTGGGAAAACATCCGGGTAATCCTTAACTACAGGCACTTCCTCCTGAACAACTCTCGTGAGGGTATTCACTTGACTCCTCCTAGGCACATGCCTAGATACATACTTAATCCTTTTTCCCTCTGGGGTGGTGAGATAAATCGACTTACTAGCACAGTTAATGCTTCCTCCATACTTTGACATCCAGTCCATGCCTAATATCATATCCAATCCTTGTGAGTCCAAGATAATTAGGTCGGACGAAAAAACATGGTTGCCAATGGTTAGGGGTATCTGGTTGCACCATCGACTAGCCATATACTCTGCTCCAGGTGAACTCACTAAAAGAGGGGTCCTAAGGGTTTGGGTTGGTAGTTTAAACTTATCCATGAATCCCCTTGATATGTATGAATGCGATGCACCAGTATCAAAAAGAACAAGAGCGGTAAATGACTTAACCAAGAACTTACCTATAACCGCGTCTGGCTGCTCTTCAACCTCCTCCACGTTGACGTGGTTCACTTGTCCTTTGTTGAATGGATTGGGCTTCTTCCTAGCGCTCCCATTTACGGTTCCATTTTCCCTTCAGGGCACTCCGTGGCATAGTGTCCAGTTTTCCCGCACTTAAAGCAAGTAACATGACTTAGGTCTCTTTTGGCGGGTGTGGCTGGATTGGGGCGGTTCTGATTGTTGTTAGCTCTGTTCCCATTCCCATTCTTAGAACCATTATGGTTATGCGAACTTCCTCCGGTGTGGTTATGACCTCCATGGTTATGAACAAGTCCTCCCGAGTTAGGGGTTAGGCGAGGCTTCTGCTGAGCTCCTGAATTATACCTCCCTTGTCCATACTTCCTCTTACGGCTCTCAATCTGCTGCTGTTTCCCTTCAATCATAAGAGCCTTATCTACCAACTCCTGATAGTTGTTTAAGGTTGCTACCATCAACTGCGTGCTCATCTCATCATTTAGCCCTTCCATAAACTTCTCCTGCTTCACGGCATCTGTGGCCACATCATCAGGGGCATAGCGAGATAATTTGCTAAACTCATCCACGTACTGAGCCACAGTACGGCTCCCCTGGCGTAAGTTGCGAAACTCATGCTTCTTCATATTCATAGTTCCAGTTGAGACATGGGCTGTACGGAAAGCTTGCTGAAACTGGTCCCAACTGACATTGGCTATGGGAAAAGTGGTCGTGTAATTCTCCCACCATGAGGTTGCTGGTCCATCCAATTGATGTGCGGCAAAGCGCACCTTCTCAGCATTTGTGCAACCCGCGGTGGTCAACTCTCTTCCTATACGGTGTAGCCAATCATCAGCAACTATAGGCTCGGTGCTGTTGGAAAACACCGGCGGCTGTAGCCTCAGAAAACGAGCTAAGTTGTCTACTAGAGGTGGGTTGTTGTTGTTGTTGTTGTTGTTGCCCTGGTTCTGAACTAGCAATTGCATCAAGGTGTTCTGCTGCCGGATCAACTGGGTGAGCTCCGGCGGGAAGGCAAATCCGGTGTCACGTCTCGGAGGCATCTGATGGGTTTAGATGGAAGAGGTCAGAATAGAAAAGGGGTCTAATGAGAAAGCACTACCCATATGCACATGAGACAAACACAAACATTTCACTCAATCAATCAAGCAAGGGCATACAAGCGGTCTAGAACTATCGCAAAAGTGCTCAACTACTACTAAATACATGGGGAAATACTACTAATATGTGGTGGTCATCTAGAAATTTTGATCGGTGGAAGACTCCATGATGTCTGCTCCAGCTTCATCTTCAAAGTCATCATCACTAGGGTTGGAGTCGGTGTCGTCGATGATGATGTAGTTGTCCGGGCAAGTGGAATCGTCGTCTTCTCTTCCCGGCGCTGGATCTCCCATGAATACTCCAATCTTCTTTACCAGGTCGTCATTCTTTTCCAGTAACGTTTTAATTTCCTCCTCATATCCATCGCGTATAAACTTGAGTTCTTCCTCTAACTCGATGATCCTAGTCTTCTCCTTCTCCAAGTCCATCATGTCTGCGCACATTTGGTTCTCCAGACGTCGAATGTGCTGGTTTAACTCCTGGATGAAAGCTGCAATGAATCTATCCTTCTTGGTGCTGATCACCTCCCATTGCTCGTCTCGACGCCCACATATCTGGTAGATAGTGTCCTTAAGATCCTTGTTGTAGACTTCTCCAATGCATCCCATGGTAATGTGGGCTGCCCTGCTCCTGCCTAAACTCCAGGTGGGTGCTTCAAAATAAACTCTATGGGCTTAGAGGTTGGCGAGAACGTCCTTCCCGGAACTTGTACTTGAATCATCCAGCGCTCCTCTTCCGGTAAGGTGGCGTTGTATGTCCCAGTGAAGCTTGGTATTCCAATGTTCAAGTACCTAGTGACTTCCTTCAAGTGGCGTCCAAAAGGTGTGTCTTCATCCGGTTGTGCAAACTTGTTCTTCCTCTCCGCCATCCTAAAGAGTAGAAAATGGAGAGGAGTCAGAAATGAGTAGAGAAGGGCGACCTAGGGTTTATCTTAGGGGTCGTGTCCTACACTCAGCGTGTGTTCTGATACCATCTTGTAGCGACCCGACCTCAAACGGTCAAGAGTCTGTGCTTCAGTGTCATCCCTGGATCGGTAATGCTGACACACACAGTACTTGAAGGATTTATAACAGAGTAGCAATCACACACTTATTACATCGAATGTCTCAAAAGAGAACTTATTACAATAGATATGGCTTAAGGCCGTCTATTACGATAACAGGGAAGGCTTGGAAGATAAAGTGAGTCCATCAACTCCAACGGCATAGCTGAGCTGCACGGCAACGACCTAACAAACCTTACTCCTCATCTGAAAAGTCTGCAAGATAATACGTTGCAGCCCGAAAACGGGACAGCACATGGAATATGCTGGCAATATAACACAGTAGAGCAAGAATAGAATAATGCTATCACTAGATGCATATTTGGCTGGTGGAAAGCTCTAGGGTTATATTTTTGCGAAAAGCCAATTTTTCCCTACAACAAAGGAATAGATTTTAATTTAACTATCATGGTGGTTGAAACATCATTGAGAAGGTTCCTCCAACTCAATCCCAATTAAAGTGATTAACAACCCAACAATATTAATTAAGGGTGATGAGATACTTAAGATACTCCAAGCACTAGATACTCAAGATTGTCCATAACCGGGGACACGGCTAACCATGATTAGATTGTACACTCTGCAGAGGTTTTCGCACTTTTCCCCACAAGACTCGATCGCCTCCGTCGGATTTCTCGCACTACATGGTGTTTGGGAAACGGATGACCGAGACACAGTCTTTCAGAAACATTAACTCTCTACTCCGGGTAGACCATACCAAACCTACAAACCCACTACCTGCTGATCTACCTCTTCAAGAGCTTCACGTAACTTATTCAACTATGCTAGAGCCCATAATAGCTTGTGGCTGCACACGGAAGTTTCTAGCATGAATCATCTCAGTTCCCTTTGAGCCTGGGTGGCGGTCCATAGGAAAATCACACGGAACCCCGGGATTTCCAAAAATACAGGCAACACTGGATTCTCCAGGTGCCTCAATCCACCCAGATGTTTATTTAAGTTGCCACCTTAAGTTGAACCATTAAATAACAATCTCACATCTGTCATGGATTTCACTCAAACCCAATCCACGTCTACGAGCATAGCATAGCAATACAAGCAACGCATAGAAGTAACTCCCAAGGGTTTGAATATAACAGGGCAATAGGTTCTACCTCAACAACTACTTCCCAACCCACATATTAATGACATCCTAATCATGCAATGTTTGAGGATTGAAACTAATGCATAAAAACTGGGAATGGAAAGAGTATGATCAATGTGTTACTTGCCTTGCTGACGATCCGCGAAACCTAGGGACTCGTAGTAGCACGCTTCACACTCCGGGAATTCTATCGCAAACAAACAATAGCATACATAAGCAAACAAGCAAAGATGCACGGGCAAAACTCAAATAAAAGAGATTGACCATAAAGTTCAACTTAAGAAATCCGATTTGCGAAAAGAATCAAATCGAACGGAGCAACAAAACTCAAATGGTGAAAGAAACAAGGTCCGTTTACTAATCTGAACTAAAGTCAAATTTTATAGTACCAAAATCTTGTTCAAGTTGATTAAACAGAAATAGGGTCTCGATACGAAGATCTAGGCACTTGAATCGCCTGATTCCGACAAATGAGCGAAAAGATAAACTGAAACGAAAATCGGATCAGAAATCACGATCGGAAATAATCGCGGAATAATCCGAGAAAAATAAAACTGATGAATAGGCTAACGAACAAGCGTTCGTTGTCTATAACTAACGAACGAAACCCGTTCGTGAAAACAAACGTACGTACGAACGTCCGCTAAACAGAAGAACCGGGAAAAACCGGCGAACCGATCTAAAAAAACGAACTAGGGTTTTTCTAAAAAACCAAATCGGTTTTTCTTAAAGAAACCGGCGGCGACGGTGCGTTACCTCATCGGATCCGGCGGGGCGCGGCTCCGGCGGGGCTGGCGGGCGGCGGGCTCAGCGGCGGCGCGGCGCATGCGCGGCAGCGGGCGGCAGAAGCGGCGGCAGTGGCGGCGGCGGCGGCGCTGGCCGCTGTGTGGCGGTGGCTGGCGGGCAAAGTGGCGGCGGCGACTTGGGGCTCTGAGGGGCCCCGGGGTGGGTTTTAAGGGGCGGCGGCTCCGACTTGGGAGGGTCATGGCTCGGACTCCTCCGAGTCCGTGGGCACAGACGGGGAAAGGCGGTGGCGCGGGTTGGGCTTACTGGCTCGGTGGGCTTGGCCCCGGTACTTGGAAGTTTTTTAATAATTCCATGACAGAAAATAAATCCTAGAAAAATAAAATAAAACTCTAAAAATGCCAAAACAAATTTTCACCGTCTAAATAAAATATTTAGAACAAGATGAACATTTTCTTGGCCCTAAAATGCAATTTTGAAAAACGTGCAATTTTTCTAATGCAAATAAAATCCCAATAAAGTCAAATATTTGATTTTTAATATTTTTCCTCCAATATTTCAATTATATTGGAGAAGTCATATTATCTCCTCTCATATATTTTAATATGAAATATTTTTCGGAGAGAAAAATAATTCAAACCAAAATCCTCGTTTCATCATTTGATAAAAATCAAATATGAAAACTGGGAAATCCCCAACTCTCTCCGAGGGTCCTTGAGTTGCTTAGGATTTCTAGGATCGCGAAACGAAAATGCAATAAAATATGATATGCAAGAATGATCTATGTATAACATTCCAAATTGAAAATTTGGGATGTTACACCCAGGCGCACCCTGGTGGGTTGTGCCCCCCTCGAGGCACCCCCAGGTGCTTCTCTGGCTCATCTGGTGTCTTCTGATCCAAAACAAATCCACAAAAAGTTTCGCTGCATTTGGACTCTATTTTGTATTGATTTCCTGCGATGTAAAAAACAAGTAGAAAATAACAACTGGCACTTGGCACTATGTCAATAGGTTAGTCCCAAAAAATGATTGTAAACCATCCAAGAATGATAATAGAACAGCATGGAACAATCAAAAAATATAGATACGTTGGAGACGTATCAGGGGGTTGTCAGTCCCCTCAGTGGTTATTTGCAAGGATCAAATCTCGTAGTGGTAGATAGATAAAGTAAATTGCAAAATAAAATAAAATATAAAAAGTGCAGCAAGGTACTTTTGGATTTTATATATGATAAAAGTAGACCTGGGGGCCATAGTTTCCACTAGAGGCTTCTCTCTCAAACACAAAGCATACAATGGGTAACAAATTACTGTTGGGCAATTGATAGAAAAGCGCATAGTTATGACGATATTCAAGGCAATCGTCATGTACGGACTCATGCTTGCATCTACTACTACTACTCCACCCATCGACCGCTATCCAGCATGAATCTAGGGTATTAAGCTATAATAACAGAGTAATGCTTTAAGCAAGGTGAGATGATGTAGACAAAGTAAATCCAAACAATATGAATAAACCCCATCTTTTTATCCTTAATGGCAACAATACACATACGTGTCATGTCCCTTTCTATCACTGGGATTGAGCACCGCAAGATTGAACCCATCACAAAGCACCTCTCTCATTGCAAGATAAATCAATCTAGTTGGCCAAACCAAACGAATAGAACGGACAAAACTACAAAGCTATAACTATCATGAATAATCTGATCATAAACCCACAATTCATTGAATCCCAATAAACACACCGCAAAATAAGATTACATCAAATAGAAGTCCAAGAAGATTGAGGAGAACATTGTATTGAAGATCAAAGAGAGATAAGAAGCCATCTAGCTACTAGCTATGGACCCGTAGTGAAGGAAATATGCCCTAGAGGCAATAATAAAGTTATTATTTATTTCCTTATTTCATGATAAATGTTTATTATTCATGCTAGAATTGTATTAACCGGAAACATAATACATGTGTGAATATATAGACAAACAGAGTGTCACTAGTATGCCTCTACTAGACTAGCTCGTTGATCAAAGATGGTTATGTTTCCTAGCCATAGACATGGTTTGTCATTTGATTAACGGGATCACATCATTAGGAGAATGATGTGATTGACATGACCCATTCCGTTAGCATAGCACACGATCGTTTAGTATGTTGCTATTGCTTTCTTCATGACTTATACATGTTCCTATGACTATGAGATTATGCAACTCCGTTCTGGAGGAACACTTTGTGTGCTACCAAACGTCACAACGAATCGGGTGATTATAAAGGTGCTCTACAGGTGTCTCCGAAGGTACATGTTGGGTTGGCGTATTTCGAGATTAGGATTTGTCACTCTGATTGTCGGAGAGGTATCTCTGGGCCCTCTCGGTAATGCACATCACTATAAGCCTTGCAAGCAATGTGACTAATGAGTTAGTAGCGGGATGATGCATTACATAACGAGTAAAGAGACTTGCCGTAGCGAGATTGAACTAGGTATTGAGATATCGACGATCGAATCTCGGGCAAGTAACATACCGATGACAAAGGGAACAACGTATGTTGTTATGCGGTTTGACCGATAAAGATCTTCGTAGAATATGTAGGAGCCAATATGAGCATCCGGTTCCGCTATTGGTTATTGACCGGAAATGTGTCTCGGTCATGTCTACATAGTTCTCGAACCCGTAGGGTCCGCACGCTTAAGGTTTCGATGACAGTTATATTATGAGTTTATGAGTTTTGATGTACCGAAGGAGTTCAGAGTCCCCGATGAGATCGGGGACATGACGAGGAGTCTCGAAATGGTCGAGACGTAAAGATCGATATATTGGACAACTATTCGGACATCGGAAAGGTTCCGAGTGATTCGGGTATTTTTCGGAGTACCGGAGAGTTACGGGAATTCGTATTGGGCCTTAATGGGCCATACGGGAAAGGAGAGAAAGGCCCCAAAGGCTGGCCGCACCCCTCCCCGTTGACTAGTCCGAATTGGACTAGGGAGGGGGGCGCCCCCTTCCTTCCTTCTCTTCTCCCTTCCCTTTTCTTCCCACCTACTCCTTCTACTTGGAAGGGCTCCTAGTTCTACTAGGAAAGGGGGAATCCTACTCCCGGTGGTAGTAGGACTCCCCTAGGGCGCGCCATAGAGAGGGCCGGCCCTCCCCCTCCTCCACTCCTTTATATACGGGGAGGGGGCACCCCTTGGAGACACAACAATTGATCCCTTGGATCTCTTTGCCGTGTGCGGCGCCCCCCTCCACGATAATCCACCTCGATAATATCGTAGTGGTGCTTAGGCGAAGCCCTGCGTCGGTAGAACATCATCATCGTCACCACGCCGTCGTGCTGACGGAACTCATCCTCGACACTTTGCTGGATCGGAGTCCAGGGATCGTCATCGAGCTGAACGTGTGGTAGAACTCGGAGGTGCCGTAGTTTCGGTGCTTGATCGGTCGGACCGTGAAGACGTACTACTACATCAACCGCGTTGATATAACGCTTCCACTTTCGGTCTACGAGGGTACGTGGTCAACACTCTCCCCTCTCGTTGCTATGCATCACCATGATCTTGCGTGTGCGTAGGAATTTTTTTGAAATTACTACGTTCCACAACAGTGGCATCCGAGCCAGGTTTTAAGCATTGATGTTATATGCACGAGTAGAACAAAAGTGAGTTATGGGCGATATAAGTCATACTGCTTACCAGCATGTCATACTTTGGTTCGGCGGTATTATTGGATGAAGCGGCCCGGGCCGACATTACGCGTACGCTTACGCGAGACTGGTTCTACCGACGTGCTTTGCACACAGGTGGCTGGCGGGTGTCAGTTTCTCCAACTTTAGTTGAATCAAGTGTGGCTACGCCCGGTCCTTGCGAAGGTTAAAACATCACCAACTTGACAAACTATCGTTGTGGTTTTGATGCGTAGGTAAGAACGGTTCTTGCTAAGCCCGTAGCAGCCACGTAAAACTTGCAACAACAAAGTAGAGGACGTCTAACTTGTTTTTGCAGGGTATGTTGTGATGTGATATGGTCAAGACATGATGCTAAATTTTATTGTATGAGATGATCAAGTTTTGTAACGAAGTTATCGGTAACTGGCAGGAGCCATATGGTTGTCGCTTTATTGTATGCAATGCAATCGCCCTGTAATGCTTTACTTTATCACTAAGAGGTAGCGATAGTCGTAGAAGCATAAGATTGGCGAGACAATAATGATGCTATGATGGAGATCAAGGTGTCGCACATGGTGATAATGACGGTGCTTCGGAGATGGAGATCACAAGCACAAGATGATGATGGCCATGTCATATCACTTATATTGATTGCATGTGATGTTTATCCTTTATGCATATTATCTTGCTTTGATTGACGGTAGCATTTTAAGATGATCTCTCACTAATTATCAAGAAGTGTTCTCCACGAGTATGCACCGTTGCCAAAGTTCGTCGTGCCCGGACACCCGCGTGATGATCGGGTGTGATAAGCTCTACGTCCATCTACAACGGGTGCAAGCCAGTTTTGCACACGCGGAATACTCAGGTTAAACTTGACGAGCCTAGTATATGCAAATATGGCCTCGGAACACGGAGACCGAAAGGTCGAGCATGAATCATATAGTAGATATGATCAACATAGTGATGTTCACCATTGAAAACTGATCGGACATGGTTTAGTTGATTTGGATCACGTGATCACTTAGATGACTAGAGAGATGTTTGTCTAAGTGGGAGTTCTTAAGTAATATGATTAATTGAACTTAAATTTATCATGAACTTAGTCCTGGTAGTATTTTGCAAATTATGTTGTAAATCAATAGCTCGCGTTGTTGCTTTCATATGTTTATTTTGATATGTTCCTAGAGAAAACTGTGTTGAAAGATGTTAGTAGCAATGATGTGGATTGGATCCGTGATCTGAGGTTTATCCTCATTGCTGCACAGAAGAATTATGTCCTTGATGCACCGCTAGGTGACAAACCTATTGCAAGAGCAAATGCACGTTATGAACGTTTGGCTAGCTCAAAATGATGACTACTTAATAGTTTAGTGCACCATGCTTAAACGGCTTAGAATCGGGACTTCAAAGACGTTTTGAACGTCATGGACCGTATGAGATGTTCCAGGAGTTGAAGTTAATATTTTCAGCAAATACCCGAGTTGAGAGATATGAAGTCTCCAACAAGTTCTATAGCTAAAAGATGGAGGAGAATCGCTCAACTAGTGAGCATGTGCTCAGATTATGCAGGTACTTCAATCGCTTGAATCAAGTGGGAGTTAATCTTCGAGATAAGATAGTGATTGACAAAATTCTCTAGTCACCATCACTAAGTTACTAGAACTTCGTGATGAACTATAGTATGCAAGGGATGACGAAATCGATTCCCGAGCTCTTCGTGATGTTGAAATCAACGAAGGTAGAAATCAAGAAAGAGCATCAAGTGTTGATGATTGACAAGACCACTAGTTTCAAGAAAAAGGCAAAGGGAAAGAAAGGGAACTTCAAGTAGAATGACAAGCAAGTTGTCACTCCCTTGAAGAAGCTCCAAGCTGGACCAAAGCACAAACTGAGTGCTTACACTGCAAAGGAAATGGTCACTGGAAGCAGAAATGCCCTGAATATTTGGTGGATAAGAAGGATGGCAAAGTGAACAAGGGTATATTTGATCTACAGGTTATTGATGTGTGCTTTACTAGTGTTTATAGTAGCCCCTGAGTATTTGATACTTGTTCAGTTGCTATGATTAGTAACTCGAAACAGGAGGGGAAGTGACGGTGAGTGTTGGAAGTGCTTCCAAGATTGATATGATCATCATCGCACACTCCCTATACTTTCAAGATTAGTGTTAAACCTAAATAAATATTATTTGGCATTTGCGTTGAGCATGAATATGATTTGATCATGTTTATTGCAATATGGTTATTCATTTAAAGTTAGAGAATAATTGTTGTTCTGTTTACATGATTAAAACCTTCAATGGTCATACACCCAATGAAAAATAGTTTGTTGGATCTCGATCGTAGTGATACACATATTCATAATATTGATGCCAAAAGATGCAAAGTTAATAATGATAGTGCAACTTATTTGTGGCCTCGCCGTTTGGGTCATATCGGTGTAAAGCGCATGAAGAAACTCCATGAAAGATGGATTTTCGGAATCACTTGGTTATGAATCATTTGATGCTTAAGTAACCGTGCCTTTTGGGCAAGATGACTAACACTCCGTTCTCCGGAACAATGGAACGAGCTACTGACTTATTGGAAATAATACATACCGATGTATGCGATCCAATGAGTGTTGATGCTCGTGGCAAGTATCGTTATTTTCTGACCTTCAGAGGATGATTTAAGCAGATATGGGTATATCTACTTGATGAAACATAAGTCTGAAATAATTGAAAGGTTCAAAGAATTTCAGAGTGAAGTGGAAAAATCATCGTAACAAGAAAATAAAGTTTCTATGATCTGATCGTAGAAATGAATATTTGAGCTCTGAGTTTGGCCTTCATTTTAAATAAAGTGGAATAGTTTCACAGCTCACGCCACATGGAACACCACAACAGTAATGGTGTGTCCGAACGTCATAACTGCATTTCTTTATTAGATATGGTGCAATTTATGATGTCTCTTACCAATCTACCACTATCGTTTTGGGGTTATGCATTAGAGACAGCTGCATTCACGTTAGAAAGGGGCACCATCTAAATCCGTTGAGATGACACCTTATGAACTGTGGTTTGGCAAGAAACCAAAGTTGTCGTTTCTTAAAGGTTGGGGTTGCGATGCTTATGTGAAAAAGTTTCAACATGATAAGCTTGAACTCAAATCGGAGAAATGCGTCTTCATAGGATACCCAAAAGTTACTGTTGGGTACACCTTCTATCACATATCTGAAGGCAAGATATTCGTTGCTAAGAATGGATCCTTTCTAGAGAAGGAGTTTCTCTCGAAATAAGTGAGTGGGAGGAAAGTAGAGCTTGATAAGGTAATTGTACCTTCTCCCAAATTGGAAAGTAGTTCATCACAGAAATTAGTTCCAGTGATTTCTACACCAATTAGTGAGGAAGCTAATGATGATGATCATGAAACTTCAGATCAAGTTACTACAGAACCTCGTAGGTCTTCTAGAGTACGGTCTGCACCAGAGAGTGGTACGGTAATCCTATTCTGGAGGTCATGCTACTTGACCATGACGAACCTACGAACTACGAGGAAGCGATGATGAGCCCAAATTCCGTGAAATGGTTTGAGGCCATGAAATCTGAGATGGGATCCATGTATGAGAACAAAGTATGGACTTTGATTGACTTGCCCAAATGATCGGCGAGCCATTAAGATTAAATGGATCTTTAAGAGGAAGACGGACGCTGATAGTAGTGTTACTATCTACAAAGCTAGAATTGTCGCAAAAGGTTTTCGACAAGTTCAAGGTGTTGACTATGATGAGATTTTCTCACTCGTATCTATGCTTAAGTCTATCCGAATCATGTTAGCAATTACCGCATTTTATGAAATCTGGCAAATGGATAAACAAAACTGCATTCCCTAATGGATTTATTAAAGAAGAGTTGTATATGATGCAACCAGAAGGTTTTTTCGATCCTAAAGGTGTTAACAAAATGTGCAAGCTCCAGCGATCCATCTATGGACTGGTGCAAGCATCTCGGAGTTGGAATATACGCTTTGATAAGTTGATCAAAGGATATAGTTTTATACACACTTGCGGTGAAGCCTGTATTTACAATAAAGTGAGTGGGAGCACTACAACATTTCTGATAAGTATATGTGAATGACATATTGTTGATCGGAAATAATGTAGACTTATTCTGCAAAGCATAAAGGAGTGTTTGAAAGGATTTTTTCAAAGAAAGACCTCGGTGAAGCTGCTTACATATTGAGCATCAAGATCTATAGAGATAGATCAAGACGCTTGATAAGTTTTTTCAATGAGTACATAGCTTGACAAGATTTTGAAGTAGTTCAAAATGGAACAGTCAAAGAAAGAGTTCTTGCCTATGTTACAAGGTGTGAAATTGAGTAAGACTCAAAGCCCAACCACGGCAGAAGATAGAAAGAGAATGAAAGTCATTCCCTATGCCTCTGCCATAGGTTCTATAATGCCATGCTGTGTACCAGATCTATTGTATACCCTACACAGATTTTGGCAAGTGAGTACAATAGTGATCTAGGAGTAGATCACTGGACATCGGTTAAAATTATCCTTAGGCGAATAAGGATATGTTTCTCGATTATGGAGGTGACAAAAAGGTTCGACGTAAAGGGTTACGTCGATGCAAGTTTTGACACTAATCTAGATGACTCTAAATCTCGGTCTAGATACATATTGAAAGTGGGAGCAATTAGCTAGAGTAGCTCCGTACAGAGCATTGTAGACATAGAAATTTGCAAAATACTTGCGGATCTGAATGTGACAGACCCGTTGAATAAAATTATCTCACAAGCAAAACATGATCACACCTTAGTACTCTTTGGGTGTTCATCACATAGCGATATGAACTAGATTATTAACTCTAGTAAACCCTTTGGGTGTTGGTCACATGATGATGTGAACTACGGGTGCTAATCACATGGTGATATGAATTATTGGTGTTAAATCACATGGCGATGTGAACTAGATTATTGACTCTAGTGCAAGTGGGAGACTAAAGGAAATATGCCCTAGAGGAAATAATAAAGTTATTATTTATTTCCTTATTTAATGATAAATGTTTATTATTCATGCTAGAATTGTATTAACCGGAAACATAATACATGTGTGAATATATAGACAAACAGAGTGTCACTAGTATGCCTCTACTAGACTAGCTCGTTGATCAAAGATGGTTATGTTTCCTAGCCATAGACATGGGTTGTCATTTGATTAACTAGATCACATCATTAGGAGAATGATGTGATTGACATGACCCATTCCGTTAGCTTAGCACACGATCGTTTAGTATGTTGCTATTGCTTTCTTCATGACTTATACATGTTCCTATGACTATGAGATTATGCAACTCCCATTTACCGGAGGAACACTTTGTGTGCTACCAAACGTCACAACGTAACTGGGTGATTATAAAGGTGCTCTACAAGTGTCTCTGAAGGTACATGTTGGGTTGGCGTATTTTGAGATACCGACGATCGAATCTCGGGCAAGTAACATACCAATGACAAAGGGAACAACGTATGTTGTTATGCGGTTTGACCGATAAAGATCTTCGTAGAATATGTAGGAGCCAATATAAGCATCTAGGTTCCGCTATTGGTTATTGACCGTAAACGTGTCTCGGTCATGTCTACATAGTTCTCGAACCCGTAGGGTCCGCACGCTTAAGGTTTCGGCGATGTTATATTATGAGTTTATGTGTTTTGATGTACCGAAGGAGTTCGAAGTCCGGGATGAGATCAGGGACATGACGAGGAGTCTCTAAATGGTCGAGACGTAAAGATCGATATATTGGACGACTATATTCGGATATCAGAAATGTTCTGAGTGATTCGGGTATTTTTCGGAGTACCGGAGAGTTACGGGAATTCGTATTGGGCCTTAATGGGCCATACGGGAAAGGAGAGAAAGGCCCCAAAGGGTGGCCGCACCCCTCCCTATTGACTAGTCCTAATTGGACTAGGGAGGGGGGGGCCCTTCCTTCCTTCTCCTTCTCCCTTCCCTTTCCTTCCCTCCTACTCCTTCTACTTGGAAGGGCTCCTAGTTCTACTAGGAAAGGAGGAATCCTACTCCCGGTGGGAGTAGGACTCCTCCTAGGGCGCGCCATAGAGAGGGCCGGCCCTCCCCCTCCTCCACTCCTTTATATACGGGGAGGGGGGCACCCCTTGGAGACACAACAATTGATCCCTTGGATCTCTTAGCCGTGTGTGGTGCCCCCCTCCACGATAATCCACCTCGATAATATCGTAGCGATGCTTAGACGAAGCCCTGCGTCGGTAGAACATCATCATCGCCACCACGCCGTCGTGCTGACGGAACTCATCCCCGACACTTTGCTGGATCGGAGTCTGGGGATCGTTATCAAGCTGAACGTGTGCTAGAACTCGGAGGTGCCGTAGTTTCGGTGCTTGATCGGTCGGACCGTGAAGACGTACGACTACATCAACCGCGTTGATATAACGCTTCCGTTTTCGGTCTACGAGGGTACGTGGACAACACTCTCCTCTCTCGTTGCTATGCATCACCATGATCTTGCGTGTGCGTAAGAATTTTTTTGAAATTACTACGTTCCCAACACGTAGGTCTGTGGCGAACTACTCACGCATCATCTAAGGGTGGTAATGATGATGTAGAAGCCCTCCGTGAACGATTCCCCTCCGACAGAGTACCGGAGAAGGACTCAAAATGGGATCTCGCAAGAGTAGAAACTTGCGGTGGAGGAAAACGTGTTTCGGGTGGCTCTCTGTTTGTTTGGGGATATTTGAGAATTTATAGAGGTGGAATTAGGTCAAGATGTGCCACAAGGGGCCCACAAGCTCAAGGGGCATGCCTGGTCCCCCTGGCCGTGCCCATAGAGCTTGCTGCCCGCTCATGGCTCCCCTAGTCTTCTCCCGAACCTTCTAGGGTCTCTCTGGGTCCAGAAAAAATCGTCAAAAATTTTTCATAGCATTTGGACTCCGTTTGGTACTTGAAAGTGTGTTATATCGACTAGAGGGGGGGTGAATAGGCGATTTTTATGAATTCTTCACTGAGGAACATCAAATCGAGAGTCACGCTGAGTTGAGACTCCTTCATTTACTTTGGACATCCTGTCCCAGATGAGCTTAGCAGTTTCCAAAGCACTCACTCTTCCATACTGTCCTTTGCTCAGATGGCCACATATGATATTCTTCGCTTGAGAATCGAGTTGCTTGAATCCCTTCACACTGATAGCGTTCAGTGAGGGTGAGACAGAGGGAACACCATTTTCCACAACATACCAGAGATCGTTGTCAATTGCCTCAAGATGCATTCGCATATTGTTCTTCCAGTAGGGGTAGTCCGTACCATCAAAGGTAAGACACCCAGCCTAGACCTTGATCATACCTGCGGTCGACATAACTAAAACTCCAGGTGGTTAAACTAAAATCACACAGAACAAGGGAGTACCTCGCTGATACCAATTGAAAGTGCGTTATATCGACTAGAGGGGGGGTGAATAGGCGATTTTTATGAATTCTTCACTGAGGAATTTGCCGGTGAGGAAATTCCTAAGTGAAGAACTACTTGCAGCGGAATAAGTACTCAGAAGTAAGCATAATAGAATACACGCATGGTCATCATGATGAAATGAAGACAATCACAGAGTACAGAAAGCGTAATCACAGGTGGATAAGATATTTTGGGACAGCTGGCGCACAGCACAGCAACGGTCAGAAATTTGACTCTCAAATTCCTCAAGGCTATCATGTTCCACACTGTGTAGGCAATCCGCACTGGCGAATTCTTGACTCCTCAGTCAGAACAAGTTCCTTAGTGACCAGAAGAACTTCGTCTCTGTCACTGAAGAAATTGACGGAACTGTATGAGATTTCCAATGGCTTCACTTGAAGGGATTGGTAGGTGTAGGATTTTGAGTTGAGCATCACATGGAAATTTTTCCTTAGTATTTCCTCGACCCCCTTTAACAAAGACGGTGTTTCCTATGACTCAAGAAAGAGAAAATGAAACTATGAAAAAAGTCTTCACGCTTCATGTTCCTCAAATGAATACCAAGTCTTCAAGGTCACACCAATTTCTTCACTTTCAAAGTCTTCGTAAAGTCTTCGAATATCAAAGTCTTGATCGAAGAACTTCATTTTAGGGTCGAATTTCTCTGTAAATATGAAACTCCTCATAGACTTATAGACCTGTGTACACTCATAAACACATTAGTCCCTTAACCTATAAGTCTTCAATACACCAAAATCACTAAGGGGCACTAGATGCACTTACAATCTCCCCCGTGTTGGTGATTGATGACAATATAGGTTAAGTTTTCAACGGGGATAAACATATGAAGTATAAATACTGATATTGAGGAATTTGATTGCAAGATATAGAAGTACTCCCCCTGAAGATGTGTATAGTGAGGAATTTGCTTTTGAGGCATTGCACATTTGAAGAGTTGAATCATGGAGATCTCCCCCTATATCTTGTAATTCATACACGCATTTGACATATAATATGAAGAATTTGAAATGCATGATGAAATATGGTGACTGATGTAATTCAGCATGCGTGTATTAACACATAACGAAGAATAATCATGCAGAGGAACACATCAAAAGTATCAGAGCACCATCTGGTTTAAGATACAACTCGATCCAATAAAAGTTTCAGAAGAACGAGAGTTGTAACTTAGCAAAAAAACGCCCATATAGTAGACCCGTTTGAAGACTAACTCAAATTTCTCCCCCTTTGTCATCGAATGACCAAAAGGATCGAAACTGAGGACTAACGCCCCTGAAGAATATCAAGTAGATGGAGGAGCGCCAGCGTTGTCGGGGTCGGTTGTCGTAGTAGGGCCTACCGCAGTGTCGTCCAAGTCTTCATTTTCATCAGTGTCGCACGATGAAGAATAGGAGCTGGCCACCAAGGAAGGAACCTTGACCTTCTTGAATTTCTTCGGTGGAGGTGCAGACCAGTCAAATTCTTCCTTGAGACCCATGTTCTTCAGATCTTCTGCGCTGTAGAGATGAGATAGAACAACCCAGGTACGGTTGAAGGTTTCATGGAGGTAGTATTGGTTTTTCTTCACTGCATTGTGTGTTGAGGTCATGTAGTGAAGGATTCAACCAAACTGACGCTTGACCCATTTATGATTGCGATCAACTTTTTGATGAAGACTGAGGAGTAACTCACGATCAGTCATCACCCTGGGTGCTGTGGCTTGAGGATTTTGCTTAGCAGAGTTGTTGGCGGCAGAGTCATGTGTGGCAGAGTCATCATTGGTGGAGTAGGATGCAGCCTTGCAAAATTGACCATCCAATGGACGAATGCCTTCATCTATCACAGCGGTTTGCTTGCCTTTGTCATCAGCTGAGGAATATGTCCGTTTGAGGACTTCAATCGGAGGCAAGTAGCTGCAGTGGTTCAGAGTATCAGCCTTGTAATTGAGTGAAGACCTTGTCCTGATGAACCTCATAATCCATGGTGCATAAGGCTTGACTCAAAAGATGACATAGCAATGTTTGCCGAGTCCTCATGAAGAAATCATGGAAGTTGACGGGAACACCATGAATGATATTGAAAAGCATATTCTTCATGATGCCAACGACTTCTTCATCATTTGAGTCATGGCCTTTGATAGGACTCATTGTCTTCGTCAGAATGCGATAGACAGTCCGAGGCACATACAGTAATTCCTTGACGAGGAATTTGGTTCGAGGGGCCTGCCCTGGCTTCAAAGGCTTCATCAAAACTTGCATGTAGTGATTTGTAAGCTCAGGTTCGCTATAGATGCAACGAGCACCATCAAGGGGAGGTCTGAGTGGGAGGGCACGAAGCAACTCAGTTGCTTGTGCCTTGTATTGAGTGTTTTCTGTCATCCAGTCCAGCACCCATGAGTTCACATCTTCAGAATCTCCGGTGATGTGCAGCGTCGCATAGAATTGAAGAATGAGTTCTTCATTCCCATCACAGATGTCAGTGCAGAAATTCAGCAATCCAGCATCGTGAAGAACACTGAGGACTGGCTCGAAGCCTGGCAGAGATTCCATGTCCACGTGAGGAATGTATGCATGATCGAAGACTTTGTCTTCGTTGAATAGCACAGAGGAATAGAAGTTGGCTTGACTAGCAGTCCAGAAACGCCTCTTCCTTATGCGAGCAGAGTCATAAGGGTTGTAATCAGTGAAGAACACATGCTCGCCGAAGAAATCTTCAGCCTTGAACTTTTGCTTCGTTGAGAATGGATTCTTTGGTTTGGGCAGAGGAGTGTCACTGAGTTGCATCACAACCTCAGGAATCGCAATCTCAGGTTCTTCAGGCTAAGGATTTTATGGTTCCTCTTCATATGCAGTCTGTGTGTTCAAAGGAGTAGTAGCAGCAGGTTCTTCAGCACTAGTGGCTGGAATTTCTTCATGCACGAACGAGGTGGGATGAGTTTCTTCATAGCGCATTTGAACTGTTGGTGCAGGGGACTGAGGAATTTGTTTTATTGGAGTGAAGAGTGGGGAATTTGGATGCTGACTGTCCCAAAAGTCATCGTTCATCACTGGCGTTGTGCTTCCAATCTCCACATCTTCTTCAATTTCTTCAACGCCACCTCTTCACCGTGAACCGAGGCATTGGCGAGGAAATGACAGGAGTAGAAGGGATCGCATCCACTTCAATTTCTTCATCAATCTGCTCTGACGAAGCAGAATGATTTTCTTCATCGATCCGCTTAGGGATCTCATATTCTTCACCAAAAGGAACAAGGTCCTTCGATGGAATGGAGGAAATCGGAACATCATCAATCGGATTTTCAAAAGAGCTTGTCATAGGCTTCATCTTCTTTGAGCTGAAGATTACGAAGCGATTGATGCTTTCCTTTTCTTCATCGCAGCTCACTCTGGAGCCTTGGTCTTCTTCACTTCAGATACAGATGGCAGGATTGGAGTTGCTGTAGGCGAGGGATGAGCCGAGGAATCTGGTTTAATTTCCTCGGTATGGCAATCTGATTGCCACGACTCGACTTCTTCGATTTCTTCAGCGCACCACTAGTGGATGCCCCGGCAATTTCTTCTGGCTGGGATGGAGTCATCAGCCACGAACTAGCATTGTCTTCAGCAGTTGAAAATCATCGTGATCTTTGGCATGTTCTTCAAGAGGGCTGAGCAGAGGCTCCACTGAGGAACTTCTTGTTGCGTTGGAGCTGCAACATTTGTGAACTTCTTCGTCGGGTTTACAAATCTGACTTTGGCTCCTTGCCAATCGGCATGAGGCATCAAAGTCATCGCCGAGGGCTTTGATTTCAGATCGTATTTTGAGAAGATCGTCAGTGTCATTACGAAAACATTTTTCCTCGTGAACTTCTCTTTCTGAATCGAGCCTTCTTGATCTGCCTAGCCTTCTCAAATTTCCATTTCTCTTGAGAGATGAAATGGGTCGACATGTGACTTTGCCCAGAGTCAACTGAAAATCAGGCATAGGTGTGTCCGGATCCTTGTGCCGTAGATCAATGTACTCGAGGATCGCCTTGGATCCAAAAGCAGTGGCACAGGTGTGCCTTTGGCTCTAGCAGCCCTTTCTTGTCGGTCTCTGATGATTTCTGCAAGTTCATCATCATCAGCTTCATCATCAGATGGCACTTGGAAGGCAACTTGTTTCTTCTTCGGACTTGGCCGAGGACCTCGACCAGCCGTTGCCTTTTTCTTCAGCAGTGGGGCTGATGAAGAATGTGGTGCTGTTGAGGAACTTCTTTGAGACACCAGAGGCAATAGAGATGCCTGCAGTCCTTTGGCACGTGGCCAGATGCACAGGTGCTGAGGACTTTGGAGGAGCTGCTGAGGACTTTGGAGGAGGAGCTGAGAATTTGGGAGGAGCAGGAGCAGCATGAGGAACTGGCCGTGAGGGCATTCAAGATTCTGACCGTGAGGGCATTGCTGAGGATTTTGGCCGTGAGGGCACTGTTGGTGAAGCACTTGGCTTGTGCGCTGGCTTCTTTGCCATTGATTTTCTGGGCTTGACAGGGCCTCGGTGGCAGCAGAGTGTAGTCTTCATTGAATTTCCTCACGCTTCTTTGGCTTGTCTCGCCAACTTGGCTTGGCGCTTGGCCCATTCTTCAGGAAAGTCCTCACCACGCTTGATCTTTGGTGGGGTCGACTTCTTGGCTGTGCCAATGGAGCTCTTGGGCATGGAGGATTAAGAGCAAATTTCTTCATGTACTTTGGAGTAACATACCTGTACTCCCTCCATTCCCTTGCCCATCTCCTTTCAATCCTCTGTATGCGCACCTTGCGCTAATTTTTGTTTTCCTTTCCGAACTTGGACTCATCAGGTGTGCAATAGTCAGCATATAAGTCCTCAGGTATCTCAAAAGCAGTCATGACCTCAGGCCTCTTTCCTCCTTTCTGGGGCTTCTTATCGTCAGCCATAGTCTTCAGCTGAGGAATTTGAACAATCGAATTCTCACGAAGAAGTATGCAAGTTTTCTTCGAGGAACGCTGCAAATGAGTTAAGTTGATGAGAACCTAGTGAATCAGCAGCGGACATGAGTACCGTGAGCAGAGTATAGTTGCGAGGAATTTGGAGAGGTCATATGCGTTCTCGAAGGTTTTTCAAAAGAACAAGTTTGAGGAATTTGACGGAAGAGCCTTGAAGAATTTCACTAAGCGATCTTTGTCTTAGGTTCCAGAGTTGTATAGATCGAGGATCCACACAATTGAGGAATCTTGAAGAAAAATCATTGCTTAGAGAAACAAATCAAGAGCATATTACGTTTGACATATGTTTGAGGTGTTCATATGTGTGAAGATTTGAAGAATAAACACCTTTGAAGATTTTCAGGAAGGCTTGAGAATCAAAGCGAGCAATAAAAGTAACTTTTAATTACCCGAAGTGAAGAACACGATTTAACCGAGAGGTGTAGATTAGATGTTTGTCGATTCAGATCTTCCACGCCCTAACTTCGTGAGGAAGACAGCTATGGCGGCGGAGTGAAGATTTCCGTGGTCGGTAGCGAAGTCTGACGGCGAGGTCGAGGCGGTGAAGCTCTTCCTCATCGGGCGACGATGGAGTAGCTGGCGCTTAGGATTTGAGAAGCTCGAGCGAGAGAGAGAGAGAGCGGTCGAGCGGAGTAAAGGAAGTGAGGAAGGGGAGAGGGGGTATTTATAGTCGCAGTGAAAAACTGTTCGCCCGAAGATTTTGGACGAACGTGCCCCTGACCCTTCTCATTCGCTTGACATGTGTCACCCACGTACTGAGAAGTGGAGATCGTGTTAGATCGTGGGTGAATAGATAAGTCTATCGTAGGAAACAGAACGGTTTGAGCGGCAAAGCCAAAAATTTGGATAAGATAAGCTAAAAGTTCCATTCGCAATTTCTTCAGCTGACAACGACACAGTGAAGATTTTGAACGAGTTTCAAATAGAACGCACATGAAGAATTCGTGAATAGATTGGGTTAAGTATAGCATAGAGGGGGAAGGGTCCGATCACATTCACTTAGCAGAAAATTCAACTTGAAGAAATAGACATAACTGAATGTTGTAGAGGACATAAACCCACATATATATATACATATACATATATATATATATATATATATATATATATATATATATATATATATATACAATGAATAAAGACGACGGAAACAGAGTAGATTTTGAAAAGTTTAAGAATTTGAAAAAGCTGAAGAATTTCAAAAAGCGAGGAAAAACTCAAATTGAAGATTTTCAACTTTGGTGGTGGCGTGTCCCCTTGTATAAGAATGATGATTTCAGACACAGCGTACAATTGTCGAGGGGTTACGAGAATCAAATTCTTCATTAATTTCTTCACACTTAGAGTGTTATTCTTCATTGATTGAAGAAAAGCGTTTCTTCATGTGTTGCACATCTAAGTCATCAATTTTGCATAAGTGTCAGGATGTGTGTCCTTTTCAAAGAACGTTCGAAGATTCTAAGATATTTAGCTCACACGGCAACTTGCTAAATCTCTTCTCATCCAAGGGCTTCGTGAAGATATCGGCTAGCTGTTCTTGATCTTCACATGATCAATAAAGATGTCGCCCTTCAACACATGATCGCGAAGAAAATGATGACGAATCTGAATGTGCTTTGTCTTCGAGTCTTGAACTGGGTTGTGAGCAATCTTGATGGCACTCTCATTGTCACGATGAGAGGCACATTCTTCACGTTGATGCCATAGTCCTTGAGAGTTTGCTTCATCCACAGTAATTGAGCACACGGCAAGAGCGCAACAATGTACTCGGCTTCCGCGATGATGAGCGGTGATACAGTTCTGTTTCTTAGAGGACCAACGGACCAAAGATCGTCCAAGGAAATGACAAGTACCGGATGTTGACTTGCGGTCCACACGATCACCGGCATAGTCAGTCGAGAATATCCAATGAGATCAAAAGTAGAGCCCTTGGGGTACCATAATCCTAGTGTTGGTGTGTGAGCTAGATATCGAAGAATATGCTTCACAGCCTTAAGGTGTGATTCCTTCGGTGTAGCTTGAAATCGGGCACACATGCAAACACTAAGCATTATATCTAGCCTAGATGCACATAAGTACAATAAAGAACCAATCATGGAGCTGTATACCTTGTGATCGAAGTCAATAACATTTTCATCAGTGCATAGATGGCCATTTGTGGGCATAGGAATTTTGACGCCTTTGCAATCTTGCATGCCGAATTTCCTAAGAACATCTTTGAGGTATTTCTCCTGAGATATGAATATGCCATTGTGTTGTTGATGAATTTGAAGACCTAATAAGAATTTCAACTCTCCCATCATAGACATTTGATATTATTCACTCATCATATAGGCAAATTCATCACTATAACGTTGGTCAAGACTGACCAAAGATAATATCATCAACGTATATTTGGCACACAAACAGTTCACCATCATAAGATTTAGTAAAGAGAGTAGGGTCAAGTGAACCGGGTGTGAAGCCATTCTTCACGAAGAATTCCTTCAAAGTATCATACCACGCCCGAGGGGCCTGCTTGAGGCCATAGAGGGCCTTGTTGAGTCTGAAGACTTTGTCGGGATTCTTCGGATCTTCAAAACCTGGGGGTTGAGCAACATATACTTCTTCCTCAAGCTTACCATTGAGGAATGCACTTTTCACATCCATTTGATATAAAGTGATATTATGATGGTTAGCATAAGCAAGTAATATGCGAATAGCCTCAAGTCTAACAACAGTGCAAAAGTTTCATCGAAATCAATTCCTTCAACCTGTGTGTAGCCTTGAGCTACAAGTCGTGCCTTATTCCTCACCACAAGGCCATTTTCATCTTGCTTGTTGCGGTAGATCCGCTTTGTGCCAATGATATTATGCTTACGAGGATCTGGACGTTTGACCAGTTCCCAGACGTTGTTGAGGTCGAACTGATGTAATTCTTCTTGCATGGCACGAATCCACTCGGGCTCCGTAAATGCTTCATCTACCTTAGTGGGCTCTGTGATAGAGACAAAAGCATAGTGCCCAAAAAGTTAGATAAATGTGAAGCTTTTGAGCGTGTGAGAGGACCTGGTGCTTCAATGTCATCGATGATCTTGTCAACTTGCACTTCTTTTGCAACGCGAGGATGGGCTGGTTGTCGTCGAGAATTTGATCAACATTTTCTTGACACCATTTTCTTGACATTATCTTGGTGCATCATTTCGGCGTTCTTGGCGTTAGGAATGAATTCTTCAGCAGATTCTTGATGGGAATGACATCCTCGGTTGCCTTGAACTTGATAGATTCCTCAGGTGCTGGTTCATCTATCACAGAAGGTAGGTGCTCTCTTTGCGAGCCATTAGTTTCATCGAACCGCACATCTACAGTTTCAACAACCTTGTGAAGAGAGATGTTGAAGACTCTGTAGGTGTGCAAGTCCTTTCCGTAACCAAGCATAAAACCTTCATGTGCTTTCGGTGCAAATTTGGCATTGTGATGAGGATCTCTAATCCAACATTTGGCACCGAAGACTTTGAAATAACTCACATTGGGTTTCTTGTCAGTGAGAAGTTCATAGGCAGTCTTCTTGAAGAATTTGTGAAGATATACTTTGTTGATGATGTGGCACGCGGTATCAATTGCATCAATCCAAAACCGATGAGGCGTTTTGTATTCATCAAGCATAGTGTGAGCCATCTCAACAAGAGCTCTGTTCTTGCGCTCCACGACGCCATTTTGCTGAGGAGTATAAGGAGCAGATAACTCATGAGTAATACCAAGTTCATCAAGATAGTCATCAAGGCCGAAATTCTTGAACTCAGTTCCATTGTCACTCCTGATGTGCTTGATCTTCACACCAAAGTTGGTTGAAGCCCTCGAGGAAAATCGTTTGAAGACTTCATGCACTACATGATGTTAAGTAACAAAGTGTACCCATGTGTAACGAGAGTAATCATCAACAATAACAAAGCCATATAGAGATGCATCATTAGTGACCTGAGTAATGATTAGGACCAAAGAGGTCCATGTGAAGCAATTCGAATGGACGAGTAGTGGTCATGATAGTCTTTGCTGGATGCTTGGCCTTGGTCATTTTTCCATCTTCACAGGCTCCACACAAGTGATCCTTGAGGAATTTGACATTTTCAATGCCAATGACATGCTTCTTCTTTGCAAGCGTGTGCAAATTCCTGCGTGACCAAGTCGTCGATGCCATAGCCAGCCTTCTGAAGCTTTTGCAAGTAGGCACACAGCTGGTTGTGGTCCTGTAGAGAAATCAACAATATTCAAGTCTCCTCTCCTAAAGCCTTGAAGACTTTGGAATTGTCACTTCCATAATCACAACACAACGATACTTGCCAAAGACAACAACCATATCAAGATCACAAAGCATTGAGATCGACATGAGGTTGTACCCTAAGGACTCAACAAGCATGACTTTGTCCATGTGTATGTCCTTAGAGATCATAACCTTACCTAGACCCAATACGACTTTTGCCTTTGTCGGCCAAAGATGGTATGCTTCAGATGTGACAGTGATAAGGGAGCATCCATCAATAGATTCTTGTCACCGGTCATGTGATTTGTACATCCACTATCAAGGACCCACTAATTGGCTTTGGGTTGATCATCCTGTAGATGAATTAGTGCAACTTACGATCTCATATACTTCATCAATGAAGAATATGATATCAATTTCATCAGATGAATTTCATCAAGCAGTAAAATAGATATAGCAGTATGAGGACGTGTGAAATGAAAGTTCATTTCTTCATGATTAGCCTGTGTCCTTTCAGGCATTTTTGTCAGGTCCCCAGCACATTCTTCAGACGCTAAAGCTCGTCTGGAGACCTGACCCTGCAGAATAGATTAGTTCTTTTTCTTCACCACCCACATCTGAAGGGGTGACAAAGAGTTCATCACTCTACGAACTCCATATGAGAATGGTGGCATAGAAGCCAATCCATTTCGTTTCACATAAGAGGGGTTAGGGTAAGCATATGAATAAGCAGAGAAATTCTTCGAGGACTTATGAACATATTGGTTTGAAGAATAATGCACATATTCATAGCCCTTAGCTCTACCCTGCGAAACAGAGTTGTTAGCATGATGATAATCATATGAGGACTTTGATCCTTTTGAGGAATTTGATCCACGTGAGGACTTTGGTCCGTATGAGGACTTGGATCCATATGAAGAATTTGGTCCATATGAAGAGTTTGATCTGGGGTTCCTATTCTTCACAGGTGGTGTCATGAGGACATTCACCTGAAGACTTTCAAGACACCTTTTGGGAACCCAGATTTTCTTCATAGGGGAACCGTTCCTGCCGTTAGTGCCAATGTATCTAGCAAATACTTCACCATTCTGATTTTTGAACAGTTTATAGTTGGAGTCAAATGACTCATCAGAAGAATGAGGAGATTCACATGTAAAGCCAGATAAGTTAGATGGATCAACTGGAGGTCCCTTTGCAGCAACCCATGAGGTTTTGGGGTACCGCTGTGCTTCCAATATGTTCCATCGACATTGAGTTTCCTCTCAAAGGCAATACCCTCTTTCCTAGGGTTTCATTGAGGATCCGCTTTTAAGCACATCACAAAGAGTCTGATGCCCTTTGAGGCTTTTGTACATGCTGTCATGTACAATTCCTTCGATCCTGCATTGTCAGTGATACTAGCAATGTCCTCAGACGAGGAATTGGTGATAGCAGAGGCAGGTGAAGAATTTGTAACAATTGAAGCATTTGAACATTCAGGTGAAGAATTAGCAGATTCACGTTCAATGCACTTTAAGCATGGAGGAACAAATTCTTCCTGAGAAGCGCTGATTTGTTGAGCAAGTAATGAATCACGCTCCTTCTGAAGATCTTCATAACTCACTCTAAGCTTCTCAAGTTCTTGCTTTCTTTGAAGAAATTCATAAGAAAGCTTCTCATGATCAGATAAAAGAGTGTTATGATGACCTTGAAGGCTGTCAAACCTAGACTAAAGTCTCTGAAGATTTTCAGTCAGGGCTTTAGTGCGATCCATTTCTTCACCCAACATATCATCACTTTTGTCTAGCATGTTTTGAACCTTTTCAAAAGCCCTTTGTTGTTTTACAACAATCTTAGCAAGTTTAGAGTAGCTGGGCTTGAGATCTTCATCAGATTCATTTTCACTAGATTCAGAGGAGGTATATTTGAGTACCTTGGCACCCTTTGCCATGAAGCAATAGGTGGGAGCGTAGTCATCACTATCTTCATCAGCTTTGTTGGTGAGGTCGGTTTCTTGAGTTGAAGATGGACTTGCCGATTTAATGCACGATGGCGAGAGCCAGAATCGCCACACCAGACTCGGACTCCTCTGATGCCTCCTCTTCCTCATGTTCCTCAGATTCAGCTTTAGAGTTCATTTCCTTGCCAATGAATGCCCGAGCCTTCTTGGAGCTGCTCTTCTTTTGAGATGAAGACTTTGAGGATTTTGATGATGAAGATTTTGACGATTTCTTCTTCTTCTTAGCGTCATCAGAACTGTAATCCTTGTATTTCTTCTTCTTTAATTCCTTTTCCCACCGAGGGCAATCTTGAATATAGTGACCAGGTTTCTTGCATTTGTGGCATAGCCTTCTCTTATAGTCACTGGATGAGGAATCACTGCTCCTTGAGGATTTTCCAAAGCGACCACGTCTTGAGAACTTTTGGAACTTCTTCATGAGCAGTGCTAGCTCCTGGCTTAGTTCTTCAGGGTCACCAAGGGTACTACCAGAGTCTTCGCAGTAAGATTCTGACACAGCCTTTGCCTTCAGGGCACGTGATTTTCCATAGCTAGAACCATAGAGATCTCTCTTTTCAGCAAGCTGGAACTCATGAGTATTTAGCCTCTCGAGGATATCAGCTGGATCAAGTGACTTGTAGTCAGCACGTTCTTGTATCACCAGTGCTAGAGTATCAAATGAGGAATCAAGCGATCTCAACGATTTATTCACCACCTCATGGTCAGTGATGTCAGTGGCACCAAGCGCTTGAAGCTCATTTGAGATGTCAGTGAGGCGATCGAAGGTTTGTTGAACATTTTCATTGTCGAGTCTTTTGAAGCGGTTGAAGAGATTGCGAAGAACATCAACTCGAGAGTCACGTTGAGTTGAGACTCCTTCATTTACTTTGGACAGCCTGTCCAAGATGAGCTTAGCAGTTTCCAAAGCACTCACTCTTCCATACTGTCCTTTGCTCAGATGGCCACATATGATATTCTTTGCTTGAGAATCGAGTTGCTTGAATCCCTTCACATTGATAGCGTTCAGTGAGGGTGAGACAGAGGGAACACCATTTTCCACAACATACCAGAGATCGTTGTCAATTGCCTCAAAATGCATTCGCATCTTGTTCTTCCAGTAGGGGTAGTCCGTACCATCAAAGGTAGGACACCCAGCCGAGACCTTGATCATACTGCGGTCGACATAACTAAAACTCCGGTGGTTAAACCAAAATCACATGTAACAAGGAGTACCTCGCTCGATACCAATTGAAAGTGCATTATATCGACTAGAGGGGGTGAATAGGGGATTTTTATGAATTCTTCACTGAGAAATTTGCCGGTGAGGAAATTCCTAAGTGAAGAACTACTTGCAGCGGAATAAGTACTCAGAAGTAAGCATAACAGAATACAGGCATGGTCATCATGATGAAATTAAGACAATCACAGAGTACAGAAAGCGTAATCATAGGTGGATAAGATATTTTGGGACAGCTGGCGCACAGCACAGCAACGGTCGGAAATTTGACTCTCAAATTCCTCAGGGCTATCATGTTCCTCACTGTGTAGGCAATCCGACCTTTGGCGAATTCTCGACTGCTTTCGGTCGAGAACAAGTTCCTCATCAACGGAAGAACTTCGTCTCACATCAAGAAATTGACTGAAGCTGTATGAGATTTCCAATGGCTTCACTCAAGGGATTGGTAGGTGTAGGATTTTGAGTTGAGCATCACATGGAAATTTTTCCTTAGTATTTCCTCGACCCCTTTAACAAAGACGGTGTTTCCTATGACTCAAGAAAGAGAAAGCGAAACTACGAAAACAAAAGTCTTCACGCTTCATGTTCCTCAAATGAATACCAAGTGTTCAAGGTCACACCAATTTCTTCACTTTCAAAGTCTTCGTAAAGTCTTGAATATCAAAGTCTTGATCGAAGAACTTCATTTTAGGGTCGACTTTCTCTGTAAATATCAAACTCCTCATAGACTTATAGACCCGTGTACACTCATAAACACATTACTCCCTTAACCTATAAGTCTTCAATACACCAAAATCACTAAGGGGCAGTAGATGCACTTACAGTACTGATTTCCTAAAAAGCCAAAAACAAGCAAAAAACAGCAAGTGACAATGGGCACTAGGTTAATAGGTTAGTCCCAAAAAATTATATATAATTGCATATAAAACATCCAAGATTGATACTATAATAACATGGAACAATAAAAAATTATAGATACGTTGGAGACGTATCATTCATCTACGGTTTGAGGGACTCCATGTACGATCTACACTGACTCATTGTCTTCCGCTGCAAGTCGGTAACGATCCAATCCAAACCGTTAATGATCTTCATATTGTTCTTGGGTGATCGAATGGAGATTTTTTCTTGTTTTCTACTACATTTCCAAACAGATTTGCTTATACTGTGGGGGATAACGCATACTGCTCCACAACGGCACAGTCTTGGAGCTCGTTTTTGGTTGGCTCGTGACCATCGCCAAATCCTCGTCAGCATTCGTCTCTCCTCCTCCACCATATATATGCTCGTCATCATCGATAGGAGTAAATATATTCATGTCACTCGGCATAGGCTTTGCGATGATCTCCAACCTCTCCTCGTCATCATTCTTATCTACGGTCTCCTCTTGTTGGGATCTACAGTAGGGTGCGTCAACTGCAAATTAAAAATTCCTACGCGTAGAACAGCCAAGAACATGCTACGGGAGATGGATCACAATTCGTTACCACTAGACGCGCAGTGCCATGCAGCGGAAGAAGAGTTGGGGCAGCACGTCCGCGTGGATCATCTCCTCCTCATGTGATCTCCCTCGAACAGCCGGTTGTCCGATCCCACGTACAAGTTCACCGGTGCAGCGCTGATGCACCGCCTCTAACGGTATCCGCGCGTGCAGGAGGAACACCGTGCGGTGGACTGCTAGGTCCGATCACACAGTCGGCGGCGAGTGGAGGTGTCTATTCGCAACACATGCAAACCCTAGTGACAGCCCCGAAGCGATCAACCGCATGAGTGTGCTGCACCTCCACTTTATATAGGCGTCCTCACGGGCTCAACACTTGGGCCTCGTACGTACCCTAAAGCCCATAAGTCTACTCGGCCACAATCCAAATACAGCTCGGATCACATCCGACCAGTGTCCTCGGATCTGACCTCGTAGGTTCCTTCCCTTAAGCGCGCGACCCCTTAGGTTCAAGCCAGCTTGGTCGCAGTTCGGATCACCTCCGAACTTCACGGTTGGTAGAGGCCTCTAGCAAAGCATGTCGAACACCAAGCAGACTATGAAGCTGGTTAGCGAACCTGTACATCATACTTCCATTCCTTTTGCCACATGATATATGTTGTCGGGCTCAAGGCGATTCTGTCATCCTTGTGCTAGCCCGACCTCTTTCTCGTTCCAATGATGCCGACCACTATTCGGATTATCTCATAATCCTTGTCGCATGGCCATGCTTATCCTGGTCGGATCACACAAGGGGCCCAGAGTATATCTCTCCTGATCGGAGGAGCAAATCCCATCTTGCTCAACCATGTCTCGCAGCATGGGTCTGGACAAGCCTGAAACCTATCTTTGTAACCACCCAGTCACGGAGTAGCGTTTGGTCGGCCCAAAGCAGGTATGTCACCATCCCGACTACATGTGCCAGCTCAGGTCTTAGGACATAGAACATATGTTGTACTAGAGACTCACATATGACATATCGCTGCGTCTCATAGTTGGGTCTGTCCGACTCGGACCTTATCTCGACTCGGATCTGACTACGTCAATTCCGACCAGACCTTTCCAAGTCCATATTATCCGGTTAGCATATAATGCTCCCTGGCTAGTGAGACCAAGCCATCGACCGTGTCATATGCTAGTCTAGTCGGCTGTGCGTCCACACACCCCTTTCGACTAGGGACCTTTTAGGACAGTTATCATACAATGCATAGTCCCACAAACTAGTCACGTACTTGCTGATACACATCATTGATAATGTCCAAGGACTGTCTTTATTCATAAACACATAGGAAATATCATCATACATGATTGCCTCTAGGGCATATCTCCAACACCTCTGCCATTTGCTCGTCATCGTTGATAGTAATCGGCAGATTGATCCGTTCAGTTAGAGGCATCATGATGATCGACAACATCTCCTCTTCGCCATTCTTCTCCGCTGTCTCCTCCTCAACAACCTGCTCGGCATCATTGACATTAATGATCTCTAAAGACATACCAGGGGAGGTTGCACGAATTTCAGCCCCAAATGGAAAAGATCTACAATTCTGGTGTGGCGCTGTGAGAGCGGTATGAATACCATCATGCTAACTATTGGAGAACCGGAGACACCATTGCCCTGTGCATCTCCTAGAGGAAAACCTCAATAAAATTCACCCATTGGCTAGATCAAGAATCATCCCTTGAATCTCATCCATTGCATCCATGGTCAAACTAAATGAGTGTTGCACCAAAGATTTGAAGGTTGGAAAACAGGAGCTAATTTCCTTGCACTTCACCAGCAATGGCTCATTGCCGCCATAGAACCTCTCCAATGGTGTCATCGTCGGCCATTGCGTTGGAGGGAGGTGCAGTTGGGGTGGGGTGCTCGGGCTACCTGATGTGAAGCATCCCACGATCATCCCCAAGTGCTAAGTGGACCGATGACACAAGCACATGCAAGAGCTATCGAGACCGAGGTGACATCTCTCCTCTCTCAACTCCCTTTTGAGTCACATGAGACATGGATACTACCTCAAATGGAGACACTTTGCATACTCAGGTATCAAGGAACAAGCCATGGAGAAGTTAAGGAGCAAGGCCGAACGATAAAGGGAGAAGAGCGCGGAGACGAAGAAGAAACGGAGCAAGACAGAGCTTGCCGAATCCAGACCAGCTCCCGGATGATCCAAACCAAGCCGGGATGATCCAGGCTCCCTTTCAGACAATCCGGGTAATGTGCCCGAAGACAACAGCACGCCCCTCGACGAAGCCGGATCATCGGGACTCCTCCTAGATCATCCGGACCCAGCCGGACGTCCGGACCAAGACCTGGACATCCAGGCCAACCATAATCACGGCGACCTAGCCGGATCATCCGGATGAGGATCCAGATCATCCAGACCGCTGATACTTCTCCAATGTATCTATAATTTTTGATTGTTCCATGCTATTATATATTCTGTTTTGGATGTTCAATGGGCTTATTTATACACTTTTATATTATTTTTGGGACTAACCTATTAACCGGAGGCCCAGCACAAATTGTTGTTTTTTTGCCTATTTCAGTGTTTCGCAAAGAAAGAATATCAAAATGAGTCCAAACGGAATGAAACCTTCGAGAACGTGAGTTTTGGAACAAACGTGATCCAGAGGACTTGGACTGGACGTCAAGCAACCGACGAGGAAGCCACAAGGCAGGGGGCGCGCCTACCCCCCGGGCGCATCCTCCACCCTCGTGGGCCCCTCGTGGCTCCACCGATCTACTTCTTCCTCCTATATATACCTACGTACCCCAAAACCATCGGGGAGCACCACGAAAACCTAATTCCACCACCGCAACTCTCTGTACCCATGAGATCCCATCTTGGGGCCTTTTCCGGTGCTCCGCCGGAGGGGGCATTGATCATGGAGGGCTTCTACATCAACACCATAGCCTCTCCGATGATGTGTGAGTAGTTTACCTCAGACCTTCCGGTCCATATTTATTAGCTAGATGGCTTCTTCTCTCTCTTTGGATCTCAATACAAAGTTCTCCTCGATTCTCTTGGAGATCAATTCGATGTAATCTTCTTTTGCGGTGTGTTTGTCGAGATCTGATGAATTGTGGGTTTATGATCAAGATTATCTATGAACAATATTTGAATATTCTCTGAATTCTTTTATGTATGATAGGTTATCTTTGCAAGTCTCTTCAAATTGTCAGCTTGGTTTGCCCTACTAGATTGATCTTTCTTGCAATGAGAGAAGTGCTTAGCTTTGGGTTCAATCTTGCGGTGCTCGATCCCAGAGAGAGTAGGGGAAACAATACGTATTGTATTGTTGCCATCGAGGATAAAAAGATGGGGTTTATATCATATTGCATGAGTTTATCCCTCTACATCATGTCATCTTTCTTAAGGCGTTACTCCGTTCTTATGAACTTAATACTCTAGATGCATGCTGGATAGTGGTCGATGTGTGGAGTAATAGTAGTAGATGCAGGCAGGAGTCGGTCTACTTGTCACGGATGTGATGCCTATATACATGATCGTACCTAGATATTCTCATAACTATGCTCAATTCTATCAATTGCTCGACAGTAATTTGTTCACCCACCGTAATACTTATGCTATCTTGAGAGAAGCCACTAGTGAAACCTATGGCCCCCGGGTCTATCTTCCATCATATTAATCTCCCGACAACAAGATATTTCTTTTGCCGTTTATTTTGCTTTATTTATTTTTAGTCTTTATCATAAAAATAGCAAAAATATTATCTTATCATCTCTATGAGATCTCACTTTTGCAAGTGGCCGTGAAGGGATTGACAACCCCTTTATCTTTTTGGTTGCAAGGTTCTTATTTTTGTGTGTAGGTGCATGGGACTTGAGCGTGGCCTCCTACTAGATTGATACCTTGGTTCTCAAAAACTAAGGGAAATACTTGTGCTACTTTACTGCATCACCCTTTCCTCTTCAAGGGAAAACTAACGCAGTGCTCAAGAGGTAGCAACCGCCATCCGGATCATCCGGCCTTTGCGTGCGTTCACGGCTCAGTACGAGGGCCATGTGGCCCATCCTTGCCCTAGACGATATATACTCGTCTCCTACCTCCATTTTAAGGTTACCAAAGTGATAGCTCACATCTAGAGATTGAGTTTTGGTCATCCACTACCTCTCCCATGGAGATCAAGGCCTCCATGTGAGAAGATCCCCTAGTGGATTCAAGACTCCTTCTTAGGGAAGATCCTCCAAGGATTCAAAGACCTCTCTCCTTCAAGGATTGGGATGAACTAGCTACCATTTGTGCCCTCTTGTGTTGGATTTGGACCTTTGTACCTCTTATGTGTATGTGGATTTAGCACATGTATGAGTTGGATCTTGTTGATTGAGTGTTTCCCTCTCGTGTTCATTGTATTTTTCGAGGGACCCTCTCCAACTCGTTAAAGATCGGCCAAATAGGGTTCTACCCTACATCATCTTGGTATCATGAGCCACATTCATCACGAATTTGGAGCTTTCCCCATGTTTTCTAACCTAATTTTGCTTTCTTTTGTCCTAATGCGAAAATCCCCACAAAAATAGCCCTCCCAATTATTTTTGTGATTTCTTGGGTTGATGATGTTTTGTTGATTTTGATCCATGGATTTGAAGTGTTGCACATGGATCTAGCATTACCCACCATCACCACCTCCAAATCCACACCGAAATCGCCCCAATTTTTCATTTCCCCATGATTTTTGTGCTGATCCCAAGCCCAACTCGCCTGTGTTGACCTGGTCGGACGATCCAGACTTAGCCCTGACAATCCAGACCACCTCGTAGATCATCCGGCTTCGCCTGAAAAAACTGCATTTTCAGCCTAAAATTTCAGCCACCGCCTACACTTTCGCATCGCCAACTCCGAGACCCACCAGCATTTCCGCAAAACCTTGTGATACCATAGCTTTCCGCTACCACCATTTGAAATTTGCCCTTGAGATTTTGAGTTGTGGTTTTCCATTTCCTAATGTGTTTCGGCTCCTTAGGAATGGTTCAACACTGACATCACCGCTGCTCAAATTTGCCATGGACCCGATATTGACAATGACCACTTCATCTCTTTGACACCGTCAATCATAAGCAAGGTTGCTAACCTTGATGACATCTTCACATACTCCCTTGCCATTGCATTATGAACCCCCAAACCCAATTTTTGCGTCACTTTCCTATCGAGACTAGCTATTTGAGTATTGTCGGGCAACGTTACTTGTGCACTTTAGTGATACTTGTTCCACATAGCTATCATAGGATGCATATATCATCGCATCATCTCTTGTGTTATCAATTGTTCCCGCATATACTTAATCGCTATCTTGGTTCGAGCATTTGCATAAGTAGCCAAAGGAAAATACCAAAAGTGAATCAAAAGCTTTTAAGCAAAGAGGAAAAACTAAGAGCTTGTAAGCAATAGCCATAGCATCACCACATTGCATATCATATTACCATATTTGATAATCTTGGATCATTGTGAGAGAACCACTGGGAACCATACATACATAGCATACTTGAGATAGAAAGTCGATACGTTTTGTCTCTCATAGGTTGTGCACAAGTATCGTATCCGCCTATTGAGCAATCGTGCTGGCGTCTCTCTAGCGTTGTGCAACATGAGTGTTTCCTGTGCATTCCACATTTTATGCTCATTTCTTGGTTGCACAACCCCATATTTCTATCCATGTGTGTGTGTGTGTTTCCGTTTGCCACTTATTGCTATTGGTATACTTGTTTCACTTGCAAATTTGTGAATCTCTTTCAACATTATTGAATCTTGCTAAAATTGCATAAATTTTGTGCCACCATCCCTACCAAGCTACTCCAAAAGCTTTACTTGTGTGGTGTGAGATTGACAAGATCCGATACCAATTGTGCTACTTCCATAGTACCATATTGAGTGATCATTGATCCATCTTCAACATTGGATAAGATACATTTGGTCTAATTCTTTCCTTTCTTCCACTTACAATTTGCTTGAGCATGATGGATAGGCCGAGCACTTCTACCAACCCACTATTCGACGAGCAAGAAGAAGAGCCAAAACTACGTCACCAAGAATCAATTGGCATTCAAAGAGCTTTACATCAAGAAAATGAAGCTTTGGGTGACCACATCGAACAACTTGCCACCGACTTGCGACAATCTGAAACTAGAACAAGAGACTACCTCGACACCAAGCTTATGAACCAAATGGAAGAATTCAAGGCAACGATGGTCAACCATGCTTCTTCCACATCTTCTTCGTCAAGACGATGCTACTCAAGTAGACACTCTCCGGATGCAACTCTACCACACCCTCGTTCTCATCTTCGAGACGACCATCAAGTTCACCAACACCATCGTCAACAACAAGATGCCGCGGACCAAGAGCAATCTCGATGATGCCAACGCCAAGATACACAAGATGGCGATGCTCTCCGACAAGAACAACTACGCCTGGAGGAACAAGCGCTTGAAGCTCAACGTGTTCTACGAGATGCGACACGCGCCGTCCAAGAACGCAATCGAGGCATAAGAAGAAGAGGCCCTCCACCAAGCGCGACAAGAAGAAGCCGCATGTCTTGAGGAGGGTCAAGAAATGCGGAACCTAGCACGCATCCCACGCCCTAAATGCCAAGATAATCAAGTGGAACACGAGGAGCAAGCGGCTAAAACCATCCTCCACAACATGAGCAACATCGCCATCGCCCCCAACACAATGAGGAGCAATGCTAGAGCAAGCACAAGTTCAACATGCCTAAGTTCTCCGGAAGCACGATCCCGAAGACTACCTCTCATGGGCATTGAAGGTCGACAAGATATTCCGTCTTCACAATTATGAAGAAGAGAAGAAGATGCCATGTCACCCCTTGAGTTCCAAGACTATAGTCTCATTTGGTGGGAGAAAGTCATTGAAAGGCACCGAGCAAAAGGCGAACCACCCATCACTATGTGGAACCAAATGAAGGATGCCATGAGAGCTCGTTTTGTGCCTACACACTATAGTCGTGATCTCTTCAAGAAGTTGCAACTCCTCAAGAATTGAACAAAGTCAGTTGAAGACTACTACAAAGAGATGGAGATTGACATGATTCGAGCCAATTTCACGGAAGATGAGGAGCAAACTATGGCACGATTCTTGAATGGACTCAACCTCAAGAAAATCGCCGACTTCCAACCTTACACAAACCTCCTCGAGCTAGTGCACCAACCAACCAAGGCGGAGCGACAAGTGCAAGATGACTTCAAGTACTCCAAATACTCTTCCAAGACCTATGGTTCTTATACTCAAGCTTCAACGACTACAACACCATCTACCTCGATGAAAGCTTCACCAAGTAACGGTGACAAGTCAAGCTACAAGAAACCTTCAACATATTCAGGTCGTCCTACTACAAGCAACTATAAGTCAACATCTTCCTCATCAACTACTCCAACAGATGAGACCGTCAAGACAAGTTCCATCAAATGTTTCACATGCCAAGGCCGAGGCCACAAGACAATTGAGTGCCCCATAAGGCGCACCATCATTGCCAATGATGACGGCACCTACGGTTCCATGAGAGAGAGGAAATGGAAGCACTTGAGCACGTGGCCATGCACCGTCGCGTGAATGAAAATGAAGACACTCAAGTCTTTTGCGACAATGATTCGAGCCCCGCTCTTGTTGTCTCCAAGGTCTTAACACTTCAACATCAACAAGATTAAGACCAATGTTTCCATATCTTCCACACCAAAGCGGGAATCAATGGACATTCCATCAAGGTCATTAACGACAGCGAATGTTGCCACAATTTGGCAAGTGAAGAGCTTGAAGAGCTATGTTCCAAGCTAAAATTTGTCAAGATAAAGCACCCTTGCCCCTACAAGGTCCAACAGCTACATGACTCCGGCACCATTCAAGTGGAGGACACTGTTCAAACCTCCTTCAAGATTGGCGCATATGAAGACACCTTGGAGTGTGATGTGGTTCCTATGTTTGTGTGCCATCTCCTCTTAGGAAGATCTTGGCAATTCGACTACGGTGTCATCCACAATGGGCGAACCAGTCACTATAGCTTCAAGATGAAGGGCAAGGAGTATGTGCTACGACATATGTCACGAAGGCAAGTGACCGCCGACAAAGCAAGCATCAACCCATCATGGAGTGAATAGTGAGAGATTGAACCACCAAAAAGAGAGTAAGAGCCACAAGTCAAAATTGAGTGCCTCCATGATGAGCGACAAGAAAAACTTAGTGCTTTTAGCCACCAAAAAGAGACATGAGAGATGTGTGTGAGCGCCCATCAAGTGTTCTTCACTTTGTACTTGTGCGCAAAGATGAAGCGACAAGGACTAATACTTCACACCATCTACCTTTAGTGTTTTCTCAATTATTGCACGAATATGAGGCGTGTTCCCCAATGAGCTACCTCCGGGACATCCTCCACTTTGCTAAATCGAGCATCGCATCGACCTCATTCCTGGTGCACCTCTCCCGAACAAGGCACCATACCGCGTCAACCCGAACGGGACAAAAGAGATTCAAAGGCAAGTACAACATCTCATGGAAAACCGGTATGTACGCAAGAGCTTAAGTCCCTGTGCCGTTGTGGTTATTCTTGTGCCTATGAAAGATGGTAGTTTTCACATGTGTTTTGATTGTCGTCCCATTAATGCTATCACCATTCGATATAGGCACCCCATTCCACGCCTTGATGACATGCTACATGAACTTAGTGGAGCCAATATTTTCTCCAAAATTGATCTTAAAAGTGGCTACTATCAAATTCGCATTCAAGAGGGTGATGAATGGAAAACGACTTCCAAAACCAAATTTGGCTTATATGAAAGGTTAGTCATGCTTATGGGCTTATCCGAAGCACCTAACACATTTATGCGCGTCATCCGTTATGTCCTTAGAAGATGCATTGGCATTTGTGTTGTGGTATACTTTGATGATATCCTTGTGTTTACCCAATCTCTAGAAGATCAAGTTACACATCTTAGAGAAGTCTTGCAAGTTCTTAGAAACGAGCGTCTTTATGCAAATATGGAAATGCACTTTTGGTGTTGATAAGCTTGTTTTCTTGTGCTTTGTTGTGTCTTTTAAGGGTGTTCACGTTGATGAGTCTAAGATTGATGCTATTAAAACTTGTCCACAACCAACCAATTTAGCACAAGTGCGTAGCTTCCTTGGCCTAGCCGGATTTTATTGATGTTTTGTTAAGGATTTTAGCACTATTGCTTCACCATTACATCCTTTGAGTAAGGAAAATGCACCCTTCATATGGGGACCCTCTCATGCTACCGCATTTGAGGAGCTTAAGAACTTGCTTACACATGCTCTGTTACTTGCTTTACTTAATTTTGATAAATCTTTTGAAGTGCATTGCGACGCTAGTGGTAATGGCATAGGTGGCGTGTTGATGCAGGAGAAGCGACCCATTGTGTACTTTGGTGAAAAGCTTTCCGGCGCGCAACTTAACTATCCCATTTATGACAAAGACTTGTATGCTTTGGTGAGAGTCTTGCATGTTTGGGACCATTATCTTCGACCTCTTGAATTTGTCCTTCATATGGATCATGAAACACTGAAGTACTTAAAAGGTCAAACCAAGTTGAATAAACGACATGCCAAATGGAGTGAATTCATTGAATCTTTTCTTATGTCATCAAGTACATCAAGGGTAAAGAGAATGTTGTCGTGGATGCTCTTTCACGCAAATGCATGTCAGTTACTCAACTTGAATTGAATGTTATTGGATTTGAGCACATTAAAGACTTGTATGCACATGATGTTTCATTTGCGATTCCTTATGCCAAATGCATAACTCATACTTCTTGGGATATTATCTCAAGGATGGATATCTTATGCGGACTAACAAACTTTGCATACCCAAGTCTTGTCTTTGTTTGTTGCTTTTGCAAGAAGCTCATGATGGAGGACTTGTGGGACACTTTAGACACGAAAATACATTTGCCACGCTCTCCAAGAACTACTTTTGGCCAAGGATGTTTCACGCTACACCAACCGGTGCTCTACATGCCGCAAAGCTAAGTCTAAAGCTCAATCCCATGGTCTCTATATTCCCTTCCTATTTCGTATCACCAATGGGAAGATATTAGTACAAATTTTGTGCTTGGTTTTCCTAGAAATAAAAATGCAAAAGATTTGGTATTTGTCGTTATGGACCGTTTCTCTAAGATGGCACATTTCATTCCATGCAACAAGATAGATGATGCTTCACATGTTACAAATCTCTTTTGTAGGGAATCTTGCGTTTACATGGAGTGCCCAAGACTATTGTGTCGGACCGCGACGTCAAGTTCCTTAGCTACTTTTGGAGGATGCTATGCACCAAGCTCAGAATCAAGCTACTCTTCTCATCAACATACCACCCACAAACCCACGGCCAAATGGAGGTCAGCAACCAGACCCTATCTACACTCCTTTGAGTCTTGATCAAGGAGAACATCAAGGAGAGGGAGGAATGTTTGCCCATCGCTGAGTATGCCTATAATTGAGCAAGACATTCTACTCCCGGCAAGTCCCCCTTTGAGGTCGTCTACGGATTCAACCCATCGTCCCCTTTGGACATTCTACCGCTACCACTACAAGAGCGCATAAACATGGACACGAGCGAACGATCAAGCTATCTCAAGAAGGTGCATGAAGATACAAGAGAAACAATCGAGCGCCAAGTACAATGACTCACGACCAAGCAAAACGTCAACAAGCACCCCATGGTATTCAACCCCGGAGATCTTGTGTGGTTACACTTTCGCAAGGACCATTTCCCTAATGAGCACAAGTCTGAGCTACTACCTCACGCTGACGGACCCTTCAAGGCACTAGCACGCTACAACAACAATGCATACAAGGTCAACATTCCACACGACAAGAACAATGTGAGTGACATCTTCAACATCACGGACCTATCTCCCTTCCATGGTGATGAGGATTTCTGCGGAGCATTCCACGGTCATCCCCATGGACCTACCTTCGTCTCCCCAAGTTCCAAGTGGACCGATGACACGACCATGTGCAAGAGCTATCGAGAACGAGGCGACATCTCTCCCCTCTCAACTCCCTTTCAAATCACATGAGACATGGCTACTACCTCAAATAGAGACACTTTGCATACTCGGGTATCAAGGAACCAGGCATGGATAAGTTAAGGAGCAAGGCCAAATGATGGAGGGAGAAGAACGCGAAGACGGAGAAGAAACGAAGCAAGACAGAGCTTGCCCGGATCATCCAGACCAGCTCCCGGACGATTCGGACCAAGCCCAGACGATCCGGACCCCATTCTTGATGATCCGGGTTACGTGCTCGAAGACAACAACATGCCCCTCGATGAAGCCGGATCATCCGGTACTCGTCCCAGATCATTCGGACCCAGTCGGACATCCGGACCAAGACCCAGACATCCGAGCTAGCCATGACGACCCAGCCGGATCATCCGGATGAGGACCCGGATCATACGGAAGATGCCCAGATCATCCGGTCCGCCATCCGGATCATCTGGCCTTTGCGTGCGTGCATGACTCGGGCCGAGGCCCATGTAACCCATCCTTCCCCTAGACTATATATACTCATCTCCTACCTCCGTTTTAGGGTTAGCAAAGTGATAGCTCACATCTAGAGATTGATTTTTGCTCATCCACTACCTCTCCCATGGAGATCAAGGCCTCCATGTGAGAAGATCCCCTAGTGTATTCAATACCTCTCTCCTTCAAGGATTGGGATGAACTAGCTACCCTTTGTACCCTCTCGTGTTGGATTTGGACCTTGTACCTCTTATGTGTATGTGGATTTAGCACATGTGTGAGTTGGATCTTGTTGATTGAGTGTTTTACCTCTCGTGTTCTTCGTGGGATCCTCTGCAATTCGTGAAAGATTGGCCAAATAGGGTTCCACCCTACATCACTACCTGGGAATGCTAAATGAAAGACAAAGAGTTGACCTAGCCGGCTTCTATCGGTCCCACCTGCCAGCATTTTAAAGGTCCCACTCGCCAGGAAGTCGTCCAAGTAACGGTTAAAGACTTTGACCCGATGACAACCCTTCGTTGGGCATTTGTGAGGTTGGGCTAAGAAGATGAGGAGAAACATGGGGAGAGTTAGATGGGTGGGGCAAAACTGAGGACAATTAAGGAAGGAGGGGGCATAAAAATAAAAAAAACCCTTGTAGTTAATAAATATTTTATAGCTATACAATAAACAAGTGCAATAAATCATATGTATTTTCAATTTTACCTCACGTATTATTACACCAAATCTTCATGCTCCATGCAACCAAATATCATTGTAATGTATTGCAAAACATTTCCACAACAACGTATGAGGTATCGTCTAGTATTTTATATTTCTTATGTCTAGTCTTTTTCGTTTTGGCCACGTTGTATCCAAATGGCGGTCGTAGAGTATTGTTTGTTTTGGTTTTCCGAAATTCAGGTTACAGGACATTTCATTTTCCACGGTTTTTCACACTCCCTGTTTTTATTTATTGTTCAAAATATCTTCGTCTTAAGTCAAACTTTTTTTTTCAAATTTGATCAAATTTGTAGGAAAAGTTATTAACATCTACAATACCAAATAAATATAATTAGATTTATTATTGAATATTGTTTCACATCATATACATTTATTATTGTAAAAGTTCATTTAATTATAAACTTGGTCAAGCTTTATAATGCTTGACTTTGGTCAAAGCGAATAGATAGAGTAAATAAAAAAAAGAAGTACTCCCTTCAACCCGTAGTGTTAGAAAACGCCTTACATTATGGGACAGAGGGAGTACTATATACTTGGTTCATGCATTTCAACACAACACCCAATTAAGTTCCAAGACACATTGCTGTAAAATGAAATTAGTAAGAGCAACTCTAGAAGAGTCATCAGATTGGTACAATCCATAACATATATGAATATGGAATATGCAGAGGCAAAGAGCACACACATAATTGCCATAAAATCACACTCCATTTTTTACTAGTATGTGAGACCCGTTTATCAGTGGACAGAAGACATCTTTCTTCGCCACCTCAACAATGAAAGTTTTCGGACTAGGATTTCAATGTGGATTTACAAAATAGATTTCAACAAGGATTACAAAATAAATTTCAACTAATTGAACTGTGGGCTCTTCCCCCTCTTGGAAGTGACCTCGTGGGCGAGGGAGGCCTCAGCTCCAACAACTTTCGCCGTCATGCGATCGACAAACGCATGTGCATCTTGGATGCGAGATACACACCATTTTTAAAGGATGACGTGAGCGCGACGTGTTGGGGAACGTAGTACAAAACAAAACAAAAATTGTCATAGTAACGAACACACACATGATCATTAAGGGCATCTCCAAGGCCGATCCGTAAACCTCCCGCAACCGTCCGGACCCTGTTGTCCGTACTGCGGAAGCCATCCCACGCCGACCGGTATCGGTCCGCGGGGCAGTCTGGACGCGATTTCTCCCGCAAATTGGAGACAAAAGTGTGGGAGGTTTGCGGGAGTCCGGACACCCGAAATATAGGACTCCGATACCCCCGGCCCACCCACCCCCCTTCCGGTCCCATTTCCTTCCAGTCCGCCCCACCCCCTTGCTTTGCATCCGCACACTCCACCTCCGTCGCCGTTGTTGTTCGTCTCCGGCGGCCACAGAGGCATTGTCGGACGTCTGCAACCAGCACCGATGAGCCCGCTCATCGTTCTGACCGAGCTTTCAGCCATGGAGCCGTTTGTACCCAAGTACCTCTGCCCCTCGACGACCTCCATGACGGACACGACGCCCGGTAGGTGTTCGGTCAAATGTCATTGAGATTACTTTCAAATGCTATGTCATTTTATAGTACGTAGGATGGTGAGCTACTCGACAATGGAGGATGAGTTGTTGTGCGATGCGTGGTTGGCCGTATCCGCGGATATCATAGGCAGGACTAGAGGGCCGCCCTTCTGGGAGCAAATGCATGAAAAGTTTCACGCAGGAAAGCACATTGCTCCCTACAACATGTACATCATTCAACGACGCACCGTGAGGTCGTTGTTGTATTGCTGACGCGACATCCAGGTCAGCATCATCAAGTTTTGCAACTTGGTTAGTCAGCTCGAGGCAAGGTGGTCATTGCACGCAAAACATGGAGGAGATGGTAAGTTTTACTTTCTCTTGCTCACTTGTTGATTGACTCATTCACTCAATGTTCGTCTACACATTATATGTAGCCCGCACGCGCCACCGTGGTGTACCACAGGTCAGAGAGACGGCCATTTACGTGCACACACTATTGGATGAAGCTGAAGGGGAAGTATGTGTGGGAGGACATGATCCGTTCATGAAAAACATGTTGGACATCTGAGAGCTAGTCGAATTTAAGACCTTGTTGTACTAGACTTAATTTGCATGCTATGTGTGAATGATTTGTGCTATATTATATCCGAACTTTGATGAATATCGACTTGTTTGTGTGAATTTCATCTATTTTGTTAAAATGCGGTTTGAAATGTATGCGACTAGCGTTGGATAGCTGCCTCCCGTATCCGTGTCCGTGGACTGGTCCCTTTATCCGTGGGGGGATGCGGTTTTTTTTGGTTGCCATTGAAGATGCCCTAAGAAGATGCAAGAAGTAGATCAATTTTTACCAACAAGAAATAAGAGGACTACATCTCGTTCATCTGGAAGCAGTTCCCCTGAGGCCAAGTTTCATGTTTTTACCCTTTTCCCAAAGAAATTTAGGATCTGACCCCGGTTTGAAAAAAATTCAGGATTTGACCCTTTTTCTTACCGCTAGGGTCTCTGGCGGTAGGGTTAAACAGCCTACCGCTTGGTGCCTGTGATGTAGAGTCTGACAGTCCGAGGAGTTATTTCGCCGAGACCCCGCGCCTTCCCATCTCCCCTCCCGTCGGCAGTTGCTTCATTTTCTCCCCCAAGTCGCCCCTCTCTCCCTCTCTCATCTCCTCCACTCTCCCCCTCCGATCTTCACCATTTTTGCAGATCGAGATGCCCCCGAAGAGAGAAATGTAAGCTCCTTCGATCCCTCCAATTAGTTTTTGCAAACTTGCTTCTGATTCGACGCATTATTTGCTTGAAATCCCTCATATTTTTGAACTTAGATTGGATTTTTTTCACCTAAGATTGTTTTAGCTTGATTGTAGTTCTAGTTCTTAGTTCTTTAGTAACTAGTGGTATTGGATATGAACTCTAATCAATAGTTCATATGTTAGTGTGAAGATCAACCCTAGTTCATAATTTTTTTTGTTAAAAAAATTATGATGTAATGTTGATATGAGGATGAACCCTAGTTTGATGATGCATGTTGATATGATGATATGATGTAGTGTGAAGATGAACCCTAGTTTTATGATGCATGTTGATATGATGATATGAATATGTTGTTTGGAAAAATTATTTAAAAATATGATGATATGATGTATGTTGGAGGATTTTTTTTGATATGATGCATGTTGATATGATTTGATCCATCATGTGTAGTAGATGTTGTTGGACGAATATGCTTAAGATTTTATTTTGATATGATGCATGTTGATATGATTTTTAATATGATTTGATTTCATTGTTTGTTTATGTATGCTTATGCTTATGATGCTTTTGTTTATGAAATTCTATTAAGGCGGCCACCTCTTGCGGACAACATAGGCCCACGGTACTCCATGCTGGACTGGGAATTCGACAAGGGTCATCGTGACCGTTTCATAGAGAATGGAGAGGTAAGTGATATGAATGAAATATTGATCAAAGTTTTCGGATTGATGAAAACAATTTCCTAACTTTTGGCGTTCACTTTTTGACAGATGCTCCAGCCACTGCACATGAGGGGTCACGGGGTTCATGGGCATATGGACTACGACGAGCGCTACGCGCCGTTCTTCAAGAGAGCCCGTCTGTTGGGTTTTGTGTTGCAGTTCAAGCGTCAGCCGCCGACGCTTGTCCACGTAGCTCTGACAGCGTTGATTGACCGGTGGCGACCGGAGACCCATTCTTTCCATCTGCCATGCTGGGAGATGATGGTGATCCTCGAGGGTTGGGCGATGATTACTGCCATGCCGATCGAGGGTCATGCACTCACCGGGCGATGGAGAGGACCAACTGGCAGCAGAGGGTTGCCACCCTCATTGGCGACTGCCCCGCTGCTAAGGGTAACCGTACATCCAGTGTGTCATTGCTCTGGCTCTTGGAGCACCGGCAGAAATGCCCCGAAGGCGCCGACGAGATGACTGTGGAGTGGTACGCGAGGGCCTACCTGTGGTATATTCTCACAGAGGTCGTGTTTCCAGACAGCTCCGGGAACTCTGCCAACTGGTCGTATCTCTTCTTCCTAGCAGATCGGGAGGTGGAATGCAGTTGGGGACCGTATCTCTCGCCTACCTATAATGTTCGGTAAGAGAGTATCTAATTGCCTACCTACCTACGAAAGTGTGTCCATGACATTTTGGTATATCTGATCCTCATTTGATGTTTTGCAGCTTGACGACGCAACGCAGAGGACGGGAGACAAGTCCAATATGGGTGGCTTTGTCTGGGCCTTCTCCATTTGGATGTGGGAGCGGTTGCCGGTGGGGCGTCCAGAGAAGATGTCAAGACGCCCATGGGGTGCCTATAGCGAAGACGACGATGAGACTCGACAACCCGCCGTAGCTTACGAGTGCGTTGTCAAACTCTACACGGGCCTAAACAAGAATTCGTACAATACCTACACCAACGAGTTGGACGCTTTGACGCATACGCAGGTATATGAACTCACTCAACACCTTTCTCTTTGATTCCACTTTTGACCGAGAGTGGGAACTTACCAACGTATATGTAATAGGTAAACTGGTGTCCGTATGACCGAGAGTGGGAGTTTGATCTGAACATGATGTGCGATGCGGACAGTGGTCTCTGGCGGTGCATCGTGCCCATGATCTATGTGTACGCCGTCGAGTGGCACTTGCCACACCGCGTGGCCACGCAGTTTGGGGTGTATCAGCATACCCCACCGGGTCAGCCCACCGATATCGACGGCCACGCGCTCCACCTGTGAGCGCTTTCTTCTCTGTGCCCATGATTTCATTGCGTGGCGACTTTATTATGATGTTTCTTGTGGCCTATGCCTTGCAGGATGAGCCGACAGAAGAATCAGTCGATCACAGACTGGGGAGAGGAGCATAAGATTCATGTGATGGAGTGGAACCGACGGAGGTACCGGAAAGAGGTGAAGAGGAAAGTGACGGACTGGGATGCTTACCTGGACCGACACATGAGGTGGTATGATGATAGCCAGAAGCACCATCTTCGTCTCAGACCTCGGTGGATGGCAGAAGACATTGCGGAGCTGGAGAGGGATGATCCCGAGGAAGAGGCCTACCAGACCGGCATCAGAGACATGCACAGTGGATTTAGGGAGTTTGCACCCCTCATCAACAAATTGGTAAGTTTGAACCGACGGTTGTATTTAAATTATTGTATTCTTCATCGTGACTGACTTATGCCGTTGTAGTCTGGTGAGCTGAACAGATGCATCTTTGAAGCCTCAGATGCACTAGGTGATATCCCCGGGAGCGTACACTCTGAGAACAAAATGAGGGGGACGATGAAGGTACAATTTTAGCCTGCTCGGAACAGATGCATCTTGTTCACTTGCAATCATAAACCTGATACTTCTTATGCCCTTGTTTCATTGTGAGTCTGAGGAAGTTAAGTGAAGCCTTGATGCATAAGCTAGTAGGGCTGCTTGGGTGTGCTAGAGCTGGGTCGGTTGAAGCTTATCCGCCTGTAGCCACACAGGGTCACATCGGCTCATCGAGCCATGTTCCTTCGTCGTCTAGGTTGGCTGATGAAAGGATCGAGAAGAGATGTCTAGAGGGGGGTGAATAGACTCTAATCAAGAAAAGTTGCAGTTTTTAATCTCTTGAGTTGAAGTGGAGTATTAGGACAAGTTTAAACATTCACAATACATATCAAGCAAGCATGCAAGTATACAAAGAGTATATGAGAAGCTGAAAGTAAAGCATGCAAGTTGCAAGAATGTAAAGAGAAGGGATTGGAGTGTGCAAACGCAATTTGGAGACACGGAGATTTTTTATCCGTGGTTCCGATAGGTGGTGCTATCGTACATCCACATTGATGGAGACTTCAACCCACGAAGGGTAACGGTTGCACGAGTCCACGGAGGGCTCCACCCACGAAGGGTCCACGAAGAAGCAACCTTGTCTATCCCACCATCGCCATCGCCCACGAAGGACTTGCCTCACTAGGGTAGATCTTCACGAAGTAGGCGGTCTCCTTGCCCTTACAAACTCCTTGGTTCAACTCCACAATCTTGTCGGATGCTCCCAAGTGACACCTAGCCAATCTAGGAGACACCACTCTCCAAGAAGTAACAAATGGTGTGTTGATGATGAACTCCTTGCTCTTGTGCTTAAAATGATAGTCTCACTCAACTCTCTCTCATAGGATTGGATTTGGTAGAAAGAAGATTTGAGTGGAAAGCAACTTGGGGAAGGCTAGAGATCAAGATTTATGTGGTTGGAATGGAATATCTTGACCTCAACACAAGTGTAGGTGGTTCTCTCTCAGAAAATGTATGCTGGAAGTGTAGGCATGTTCTAATGGCTCTCTCCACGAATGAAGAGGGGGTGGAGGGGTATATATAGCCTCCACACCAAATCTAACCGTTACACACAAATCACCAAACTCTGTCACACTGATTTGGTTCATAATGTGACAGCTAGGTGTTTCGGTGGGACCGACTGGATCAACTCGGTGGGACCGATGTGCTAGGGTTAGGGTAAATCCAAAACTCGGTTTGACCGATTACTCAAACTCGGTGGGACCGATTTGGGTAATAAGTGAAACAGAATGTTGGCCAGGCAAACTCGGTGGGGCCGGTTGCAAATCTCGGTGGGACCAAAATTATTGCAACAGACAACAAAGAGTTTGCAAGCCCATCTCGGTGAGACCGAGATCCCATCGGTGAGACCGAACTGATTAGGGTTTCTGTCAGTGGCTATGTCAACTGAACTCGGTGGCGCCGGATAGGTCAAATCAGTGGGGCTGAGTTTGACTTTTGGTTTGCGACATATTTGGAAGTGAGAAAGTGGTTGAGGACTTTGGAGCATATCACTAAGCACTTTGAGCAAGCAAGCCATTAAGCAACACCTCATCCCTTCTTAATAGTATTGGCTTTCCTATGGACTCAATGTGATCTTGGATCACCAAAACTGAAAATGTAGAGTGCTGAGCTTTGAGCTTGAGCCAATCCTTTGTCCTTAGCATATTGAAGGGGTTCCACATTCTCTAGTCCATGCCACTCCATTGTTGAACTTATCTGAAACATACTGGGTAGAAGCATTAGTCCAACAAGAGATATGTTGACATTAATTACCAAAATCACCCAGGGAGCACTTGTGCTTTCAATCTCCCCCTTTTTGGTAATTGATGACAACATACATTAAAGCTTTAGATAAAGATATAGAGAGCAATAAGCAAAGCTTTGGAAAGACATGTAACATGCGTAGGCTCCCCCTTCATGTATGAAATCATGTAAATATGAAACATAGGAGCATGTGAATGCATAAGCATGACAGAGTAAGCCATGTGTTACATGTATCTTGACTATATGCATCAGAGCAAATGATGTGAATATAGGAAATGTGCCCTCATGCGCATGAGTCCTTCTTGCAAACAATATGTACGTTAGTAAGAAATCCTCATGCACACGACTGTGATGCATATACTTACCTTATGGTCTTAAGTTGGCTTAGAAGGGGATGAACCTGAGTAAACAAGGTTAGATAACACAGATACATCTACTAGCCAGAGCATACAAAAGAACCACAAAGGTACCAAGACTGGGATGACATGTAGAGAGTGAGCACTGAGTACTCCATTGGATATAGACATGTCCCCAAAGGTAAAGATGTGCAATAAAATCAGAGATTTCCTTCCCTTAGATGTCTTGCTCCCCCTGAATCTTGCATGGGATTTTGGGAGAAGATAGGGAACAGAATCAAATATGATCAAATATGAACATGTCTTTCCCCTCTTAAAGACATGTAGTTTCTCTCCTCTTGAACACCAAGCATCACTCCCCCTGAGTATCCTCTCCCCCTATAGAAATGATTAAGCATAGAGCTTTGATGTGATCCCTCTCTCCCCCTTTGACATCAATTTCCAAGAAGGGCTCTTCTGGATTTTTGTTTTATTGCAAAAGGGTTTGGTCCTTGAGTCACAAAGCAAAGCGACTGTGATGTTGGTAGAGAACAAGAGTCATTGAGTGGAGCTGGGGCAAAAAGACTGCAGAAATAAGTGGCAAGTTGTCTTTCCTGTAGTGAAATTGGTAGCACCGAGTTGTGTACTTCGGTGGCACCGAGAGAATTCGGTTGGGCCGAAGAAAACAAACCGGTGTGACCGAGTTCATCATAGTAAAACACTTGTCACCTCAGCTCACTAGGCACTTAAGATCTCACAAGGATTTGCAAGGAATTTGCTGAAAGATTTGCAATGAATTGGATGCAGAAAATGCAGAACAGAAAAGAGAAGAAAAGATCTAGATGAAGTTTTTTTTTGAAAGGGGAAACACATATGCATGAAACAAATGCAAGAGGAAACACAAGAGAACTTCATCTAGAATTGGGCGGTGACAAAGTCACCTATGTTAGAGTATATTGACTTGGGAGTCAAGTGAGATCACTTGATCTTTGGTCATACTCATCGTTTAAGCTCAAACTGGGGTTACCATTTTTTGTTTAAGCTTCTAGATGTATTCACATCTTGTTGAGTTTCTTTATCCCATGACTTGGAGTAAAGCTTCTCTAAGATGGAATGGCATACCTTGGGTGGTGGTGTTGATCTTGATCATGTAGTCGAACTTGTGTGGGTTGCTCAAGGTTGATGTAGCTCATCAAGAGTTGGGAGCACCACTTGGAGTTTGAGTTCATCTTCCTACATGGGTTAGCTTTGCAAGGAAAAGCACTTGTGTATCCAAAATGACAATCTTCAAATTTAACATAGAATGAGTCAACGGATATATTTGAGGGGTTTTGTGCTTCCTTGACTTCAACCACCATTGTGTAGAGACTTGGTGATGTAGAGATTGCTCAAGATGTGAGTGAGTTGCAATCTCATGGATTTAGATTCATCCAAGTACCTATAAGGGTTAGATTGCATGCAAGGGTGCAAAAGTATCCAAGACATATAGATAGCATCATGAAAGAAATATCAAGGATTAGTCAAAGGCTCATGCCTTGCATGTATCCAAATGGAGTTCCTACTCCAAGTTTGAAGCATCAATGATGTTCAATTCACCTCTCAAATGGCAAAAGACTTTCTTATCAAGCGGTTTGGTAAATATATCCGCTAATTGCTTATCGGTGCAAACATGCTTAAGATTAATGTCTCATTTGGCAACATGGTCTTGAATGAAATGATGACGAACTTCAATATGCTTAGTTCGATAAAGTTGCACGGGATTGTGAGCAATCTTAATAGCACTTTCATTGTCACGAGGCAATGGAACATGTTTCACATATATCCCATAATATTTAAGAGTTTGGGTCATCCAAAGTAATTGAGCACAACATGATCCAGCAGCAATGTATTCCGCTTGGCGGTGGATAAGGATACCGAGTTTTGTTTCTTGGAGGACCAAGACACAAGAGATCTACCAAGAAATTGACAAGTACCTGAAGTGGACTTTCTATCAACCTTGTCTCCGGCATAGTCCAAATCGGAGTAACCAACAAGATCGAAAGAAGACCTCTTAGGATACCAAATGCCAAAATTTGGTGTGTGTATTAAGTATCTCACTATCCTTTTCACAGTCTTAAGATGACACTCTTTAGGGGTCGCTTGATATCGTGCACACATGCACACACTTAGCATAATATCAGGACGAGAGGCACATAGATATAACAATGAACCAATCATAGAGCTGTAAACTTTTTGATCCACCGGATCACCATCTTTGGTCAAATCAAGATGTCCACTAGTAGGCATGGGTGTAGACATACCTTTGCATTCTTGCATATTGAACTTCTTGAATAAGTCCTTGGTGTACTTTGTTTGAGAGACAAAGGTACCTTCCTTAGTTTTCTTGATTTGCAAACCAGGAAAGAATTTGAGTTCACTCATCATAGACATCTCAAACTTCTCCGACATTAGTTTTCCAAACTTTTCACTAAAACGAGGGTTAGTTGAACCAAATATAATATCATCAACATAAATTTGGCACACAAATAGTTCTCCATTAACCCTTTTAGTAAAAAGAGTAGAATCAATTTTACCAATTTCAAAGCCTTCTTCAATAAGGAACTTGGTCAAGCATTTATACCATGCTCTAGGGGCTTGTTTAAGACCATAAAGGGCTTCGTGAAGTTTGTAGACATGATTAGGTTTATTAGGATTGACAAAGCCGGGAGGTTTCTTAACATAAACTTCCTCCTCAATTTCACCATTTCGAAAAGAACTTTTAATGTCCATTTGGTACAAGGTGATGTCATGGTGATTAGCATAAGCAAGTAAGATGTGAATGGATTCAAGTCTAGCAATGGGAGCATATGTCTCACCATAGTCCATGCCTTCGACTTGAGTGTAGCCTTGGGCGACTAGGCGTGCTTTGTTGCGGACGACTTGACCATCTTCATCTTGCTTGTTGCGAAACACCCATTTGGTACCAATGATGTTGTGGCTGTTGTCGGGCTTCTCGACCAATGTCCATACTTGATTTCTCTCAAAGTTGTGTAGCTCTTCATGCATAGCGTTTATCCAATCCGGATTTTCCAATGCTTCTTCAACCTTCATAGGTTCAATGCTAGAGATGAATGAGTAATGTTCACAAAAATTAGCCAAACGAGTTTTAGAGCGAGTTATTCTCCCGGTTTGGATATCATTGTAGATTTGCTCGACGGGATGATCTTTGGCGATTCTTTCTCGAACTCGTGGGAGCTTTGGCTTGGCTCGGGGTGGAACATCTTCTTCATCTTCTTGGCCTTCTTCATTGTTGACGTTGTCATTCTCTTGTTGTGATGGAGAAGGAGGTTGTTGACGTTCATCTTGGTGTGCTTCCTCGTTTTCTTCGTCTTGGTATGTCCCACTTGTGGATGCTTCCGTATCAATTCTTGGTTCACCTTGTCGTGAGGTAGAAGCTTCCACTTGGACGGACGAGGTAGTCTCCTTCACCTCCATTGGACGAATCTTGCCAATAGACAAGTCTTGGATTGCTTCCGAAGGGTCTTTGTCTCCTACATCAATTGGCAATTGCTCTACTTGCGAGTCGTTAGATTCATCAAACTTCACATATACCGTATCTTCAACCTTTCGGGTGAAATTGTTGTAGACACGGTAAGTGTGAGAGTTTGAGCCATAACCAAGTAGGAAACCTTCATGAGATTTAGGAGCAAATTTAGAACGACGATGCTTATCAAGAATGTAGCACTTTGAGCCAAATACTCGAAAGTATCCAACTTGGGGTTTGTTACCGGTGAGGAGCTCGTATGCCGTCTTTCCGAGTAGCTTGTGAAGATACAAGCGATTTGTTGCATGACAAGCTATCTCAACCGCTTCCGCCCAAAAGTGTTTTGGAGTCTTGCACTCATCAAGCATCGTTCTTGCCATCTCAATAAGAGTCCGGTTCTTCCTCTCAATGACTCCATTTTGTTGAGGTGTGTATGTAGCCGAGAACTCATGTGAAATTCCCTCTTCGTCAAGAAAGGCATCCACATTTGCGTTCTTGAACTCCATTCCGTTGTCGCTCCGAACCTTCTTGATCTTCACGTCAAATTGATTTTGGGCCTTCCTAGCGAAGTTTTTGAAGATCTTTTGGACCTGCGATTTGTCATCAAGAAAGAACACCCACGTAAATCTTGAAAAATCATCAACTATGACTAGTCCAAATGAGTTACCACCGAGACTCTTGTAGGCATTTGGACCAAAGAGATCCATGTGAAGTAGCTCGAGTGGTTTTCTCGTGGTCATGATGTTCTTCGCGTGATGACTTCCTCCAACTTGTTTCCCTGCCTGACAAGCACTACAAAGTCTATCCTTGTCAAATATGACATCTTTTACTCCAAGGATATGATCACCTTTAATAAGCTTATTAAGATTTCGCATACCCACATGACCTAGCCTTCTATGCCACAACCAACCCTTAGAATATTTAGCAATTAAGCAAGTTCTAGGTTGAGCCTTTTTAGTGAAATCAACAATGTAAAGATCACCTCTACGTATACCGGTAAAGACCATTTTATGATTGTCTCTTCGAAACACTTGGCAATCTACCTCGGTAAATAGGACATTGAAACCGAAATCAGCAAGTCTAGATACTGAAAGTAAATTGTACCCAAGGGATTCAACGAGCATGACATTTTGTATGGAGCTATCATGTGAGATGGCCACCTTACCGAGGCCAACCACTTTACCTTTTGAGTTATCACCAAAAGTGACATACTTTCGAGGGCCGTCATTTTCAGCAAGCTCACGGAACATATCTTTATATCCGGTCATATGATCAGTACATCCACTATCAAGGACCCATTCCTTTCCCCCAGCCATGTAGCCGCGAAGATTTGCCATAAGACCAAAGTGTCTCATTGCATCATCAAGATCATAGTCAATATCATCATCATCCTCATCATAGTATCCATGTTCAACATCATCTTGTGATTGATCAATTCCTAGAGGGGGTAATTCATTAGATAAACGATCATTTCTATGGTTATCTTTATGGATTCTAATAGCTTCGGAAATGATATTGCTAATGATCCCAACATCTCCTATGTCACGCATGAGATTTGTAAGCTCAAATAGACAATCACCAAAGCTAGGATCACTAGAATTCATCTTACTCAAGGCAATGGACTTATGGAGAATTTCGTCTAAATTTTTCAAGGAATAATCTGGAAATCGTTCCTCAAGAAATCTCCATATAGTATAGTCACAATCAAGAGTAGGCACACTAGCAATCAAATTTTTGGGCAATCCTCTTATGATAAGATTGATAGTTCTAAGATTGCGAATCATGTCAAGATCCTCTTCGGGTGTGGGATGCAAATGATCAATATGAGGTGCACAAGGGCTAGTAATGTACTTGTTCAAATGATATTCATTGAAAATCTCAAGCATTTCATTTTTCCACTCATGAAAATATTCTCCATCAAGAATAGGCACTCTACATCTAAGACTCCCCAAAATAGACACATCCATATTCCTCCAAAGGTGTTTAAACCAAGGCACTGGAGACCAAAGCTCTGATACCAATTGAAAGGATCGAGAAGAGGTGTCTAGAGGGGGTGAATAGACTCTAATCAAGAAAAGTTACAGTTTTTAATCTCTTGAGTTGAAGTGGAGTATTAGCACAAGTTTAAATATTCACAATACATATCAAGCAAGCATGCAAGTATACAAAGAGTATATGAGCAGCCGAAAATAAAGCATGCAAGTTGCAAGAATGTAAAGAGAAGGGATTGGAGTGTGCAAACGCAATTTGGAGACACGGAGATTTTTTATCCGTGGTTCTGATAGGTGGTGCTATTGTACATCCACGTTGATGGAGACTTCAACCCACGAAGGGTAACGGTTGCGCGAGTCCACGGAGGGCTCCACCCCCGAAGAGTCCACGAAGAAGCAATCTTGTCTATCCCACCATGGCCGTCGCCCATGAAGGACTTGCCTCACTAGCGGTAGATCTTCACAAGTAGGCGATCTCCTTGCCCTTACAAACTCATTGGTACAACTCCACAATCATGTCGGAGGCTCTCAAGTGAAACCTAGCCAATCTAGGAGACACCACTCTCCAAGAAGTAACAAATGGTGTGTTGATGATGAACTCCTTGCTCTTGTGCTTCAAATGATAGTCTCCCCAACACTCAACTCTCTCTCATAGGATTGGATTTGGTAGAAAGAAGATTTTAGTGGAAAGCAACTTGGGGAAGGTTAGAGGTCAAGATTTATGTGGTTGGAATGGAATATCTTGACCTCAACACAAGTGTAGGTGGTTCTCTCTTAGAAAATGTGTGCTGGAAGTGTAGGCATGTTCTGATGGCTCTCTCCACGAATGAAGAGGGGGTGGAGGGGTATATATAGCCTCCACACAAAATTTAACCCTTACATACAAATCACCAAACTCGGTGGGACCGAATCAGAGAACTCGGTCAGACCGATTTGGTTCATAATGTGACCGTTAGGTGTTTCGGTGAGACCGACTGGATCAACTCGGTGGGACTGATGTGCTAGGGTTAGGGTAAATCCAAAACTCGGTTTGACTGATTACTCAAACTCGGTGGGACCGATTTGGGTAATAAGTGAAACAGAATGTTGGCCAAGCAAACTCGGTGGGGCCGGTTGCAAATCTTGGTGGGACCGAAATTATTGCAACAGACAACAGAGAGTTTGCAAGCCCATCTCGGTGAGACCGAGATCCCATCGGTGAGACTGAACTGATTAGGGTTTCTGTCAGTGGCTATGTTAACTGAACTCGTTGGCGCCGGATAGGTCAAATCGGTGGGGCCGAGTTTGAATTTTTGTTTGGGACATATTTGGAAGTGAGAAAGTGGTTGAGGGCTTTGGAGCATATCACTAAGCACTTTGAGCAAGCAAGCCATTAAGCAACACCTCATCCCTTCTTAATAGTATTGGCTTTCCTATGGACTCAATGTGATCTTGGATCACTAAAACAGAAAATGTAGTGTCCTGAGCTTTGAGCTTGAGCCAATCCTTTGTCCTTAGCATATTGAAGGGGTTCCACATCCTCTAGTCCATGCCACTCTATTGTTGAACTTATCTGAAACATACTGGGTAGAAGCATTAGTCCAACAAGAGATATATTGACATTAATTACCAAAATCACCTAGGGAGCACTTGTGCTTTCAACTGAGGAGGAGGAGGAGGAGGAGGAGGAGGAAGAGGATGAGGATGATGATGAGGAGGAGGCCACATATGAAGAAGGGGAGGAGGATGAGAGCAACGCGGAGGAGTACGATGAAGATTATGGACCTCTACAAACTCAAACATCTCAGCCATCTCAGCTGCCGAAGAAAAATCCGAAGAAGAAGGATTTGCTGAGTCCGGACCCTTTCCAGAGACCGGTTACTCGACGGCCCAAGAAGAAGACTGAAGAGACTCGTTCAAAGAGTAACAAGGATCGTACCTCCAAGAGGGGAGGAGCAACTGACTATGATCTTTGATAGTTGGCTCTTGTAGTTGGGTTGTCTATGTGTTTGCTATTAGGTTGAACTTCGTTTGGTTGATCTTTTCTAGTGATTGTGAAACTACGTGGAACTACATGTTTGCTATTTGTGGATCTATGTGTTTGCTATTTGTGAAACTCTGTTTACTAATTAGTTGAACTCCGTTTGCTACTATGTGTATGTGATGCCCAACTTTAATTGTTTAAAATCTGTAATATTGCTGTCATATTTGTGAAACTTGCTGTGATATTGCTGTCATATTGAATTTAAAAAGAAGCAACCAAATAAACTTGAAACAACAAAACAGAGTGGCGGTAGGATGAACCTACCGCCGAGGCCGTTGCATATTTCGTTACAAAAGGTTTATACGGCAAAACCCAGCCACATCCTACCGCCGGGGTCTCTGGTGGTAGGGTTAGACAGCCTACCGCCAGGGCCCCTGGCGGTAGGGTACTTATCCACGTCAGCACGAGCAAACGGCCGTCCCCTCCGTCACCTCTGTAAACCTGGCGGTAGCAAAAGGGTCAAATCCCGAATTTTTTTCAAACCGGTGTAAGATTCTGAATTTCTTCGGGAAAAGGGTCAAAACACGAAATTTGGCCTTCCCCTGACGTACTGCACATGCCGTTGGGGGTACTGACATGTGAGCCTGGTTCCTGACGGGCCCACCTGTCAGTGGCCGAACGGTACCCTGACGCACGGCAGAGGATCCGCGTCCCGTTCATCTATGTGACTAAAAATGAAAGATTAAACTAGGAACAGAGATCTAGGTACTAGGTAAGCAAAGCTAGGGAGACGATCCTTTGCTAGCCGTGCCTTGCCAAAGCACGCAAAGACCACATCATACGCCCACATGCACGGCACGCGGCCGGTCAGGACTCAGGACCATAGCAAAGCACGGGAAAGCAGGAAGAAAGGCCCGGGCGGTTCGATCGAGTGACCTCTCAGCGTGCCCCGAAACGACGCAGACGACCTCGTATCTGTCCCGACAACACTCGAGCGCCGGAACCCAACGCCCCAACGCGCGCGCCGGCACGGGCGCACGGCTGTCCGATGCTCCCCACCGGCACACCGTCCGTACACGCCGCTTGCCCGGCACCACGGCGGTATACTCTGTCCGGCCATAGTGGTACGCGGTAAGTGGCCGCGTGAGATCGGTATAAGTACGTGTGGCTACGTATGTTTAGGCCATCCGTTCCATGTCACGGAACAGTCGCGCCGCGAATCCCAGTAGTAGCAGTAGGCGATGGATCGGGAGGACCACCGGCCACCGCCGGGTCCCCGGCCATTATGCGCCCCTGTCGGAGCTCGCGTGGGCAGTTGGGTTTGGGCGACCTCGGGAGATGCCTACCTAGGTCGGGTCGCTCGCAAGGCACGGAGGAGTCGTGCCTCGGCTGAGATGAGGTAGATGAGATCTGCCGAGAGGTCCCCATGGATAACATGGATATGTTGGTTGTACGTACGTACGCGAGGAACGGGTCGATTTCATTAGATGAACCGACTAGTCATCGAGTTTTTCAGTTCGTCTAATTTATCATATTATAGGATCCCAGCCTGTGAGTTCAACAGTTGGCACACATATACCATGATTCATAAGAGAACATTTTATTTTACCGACTCTACGAGATGAACCCGAACTAAATAAAGCACTAATAAAGTCAACCTGTTAAAGTAAGCGGAGTTTTTTATTACCCTCAATAAAAAAAAGTAAGCGGAGTTTTTTTGTTGATATTTTCTTCATAAAGAAATATAAGATGTGTTACTGTATAAAGTAAGCTGAGTTGACACGAAAGGGAGCAGCTCAATAATGCGCTAAGTAATTTTTTTTGAGCATCAGTACAGACACAAGCGCTCATATACACGCGCATACACTCATCCCTATGAACGCACACACGCACACCCTACCCCTATGAGCACCTCCGAGATCGAGCCAGATATCATCTTAAGATTCTGAAGTCACCAGTGGCGCTTCGTCGATTTAGAACGTCTACTCCCACTAAAAGCGCATCACCGAAAATCCTGAAATAAATTCAAAAATAATGCGAGCATCAGGATTTGAACCCTGGTGGGTTGGGGATACCACTGTTCACCTAACCAACTCAGTAATTAATCCATACATTACCACACTCTACACCTGACACTACTAGTGGTACTAGTACTACGTATAGTACACAGTCCGAACTTCTAGCAAAAAAAGGTAGCACTGAGCAATCTAAGTAGGTGATACTCGTGTGTCGTCACGAAAATGTTTTGCAATATAAAAAATAGTTTAGTGAGCTAGCTATGTAGGTAGCTATTTATGTACTTCCTCTTTTCTGATTTATAAGGCTCAATTTAAAAATCTCACCAACCAAGGTATTCCCTCCGTCCTTAAAAGAGTGTACTTTCAACATTATTGAAGGGTCAAACTATCTTAAAGTTTGACCGAGTTTATGCAAAAATATATCAATGCTTGTGCAACCAAATAGGTCTATCCGACGTGGCTGACCTGCTTGCCTCCAAGTTCGGGCTCTCGGACGCCGACCTCTCCGTCCACAGCCGCCTGCCTGGAGAGTTCCTCCTCCGCTTCGCTCGTAGGAGGCCTTGCGCTCGGGTCGGCCTCGCTAACGTGCGCTCTCCACGTTTTCGCCTGCTCCTCCACCCCTGGAGTCGCGCCGCCGGCGCCGAGCCCGTCGCCCTCCGGTTCAGGGTGGACCTGGAGATCACCGGGATCCCCGAGCACGCATGGCTCCGTTCCTCCGTTGACACCCTGCTTGCGCCGTTTTGCGAGATTGATGAGCTCGCGCCTGAGACGCGCTCCGGCGCGGACATGTCGGCGTTCCGTCTCTCCGCACTGGGCGCCCAACCCGATGCCATCCGCGAGGTGACTGTTCCTCCGAGCCGGACGCGGTGCTCCCGACGCCGACACAAGCCGCCAGCGGCTCGCGCTCCACCTACCGCCACCCGTCCGCATCTTCGTGACTCATTGCACGGATTTCCGTCGCCCTCTCCGTCGGCCCGGCCTAACGGCGTCGCCAGCTGGCCGTGACGATTCGCTTCCTCCGGGCCCTTGGCCTCGGCACCATAGCTTCCGCACCGCCCGGAGCGGCGATGGTGGGCTCGGCAGCGGACCTACCTCATGGCGGCTCGCCCGGCGGCGTGGTGCTCCACTGCGGCGATATGCGGCATGGCGTCCTCGGCGCACCCTGCGGGCGGCGGGCGCTACCCGACAGCAGACGGCCTACCGGCGTGTCGGCCGGCTGGTCGTGGGCGTCGGTGAGGCCCGCTTCGATTCGGCTTTAATTGAACTCCGCGCCCCCTCGCGGTTTCCCGCCAATCGGCGGTCCGTCCCGGGCCCCTTCTCGTGGCGGCGGCCGGTGGCACCGGCGATTGGCCGGAACCTTGGCGGATATCCCCTCGGATCCCTGCGCGTTCGGTGGCATTTGCCGACCCGCCGCCCCTCGCGTGGACCCCGTGGTGTCCCCACCACCCCGCGACCAATTCCCTCTCGCTGCGCCATCCTCCTCGAGCCTCTGCGCGCCAATCCGGAGCCCTGCCGCCAATCCGGAGCCCTGCCGACCCCATCTCGCGCGTGCCATCGTGCCGGTGCCCCGTGGGGCCGGCTCCTCCTCGCCACAACGCGCCAGCTCCCCGCTGGCCCTCGATGCGACAGCCCCATGCAGCGCCCCTTCGGCTGCCCTGGCTACCTTCTCCTCCCTAATCCAGCGCCCAGCTCCTCTTACGCCGCCTACTCGCGTCGCCGAACGTGGTGTGGCGAACTTCACCCGGCGCAAAGAACCGGTTGATAGAGGCGAGGGTCCCGATCTTCGATGAGATGATAACTATCGATTTGGTGGAGTCGACTTTTGACGATCCAACTACAAACGTGCCTGACGTTGTGCCTTAGCAATCGCTAAACCAATCTCCCGAGGTTCTTGGCGATCTTTGGAAGCACAATCACCGACCACGAAGGTCTATTCCTGCACGCAATCGAAGAACGAGCAAGAATATGATAAAGCAATCTGAATATTGTGAATATATATGAAGTATTGATAACGGTGGGGATCCGTAAGCGGCCTTGGTGCGGTCGTTGGACACAAACGAAGTACGAAGTTGCAATGGCTAACTTTTAACTAAACAAATCCCAAGGAAAAAGCTACTAGATGGATCTACTTATATAGGATCAAGGGGTGGCGGCCAAGGAGGTGGTAGGACGTCCCAAGGCAGCCTAAAACTAACCCTAGGTCGTACAAGGCCAATGGGCCCAAGCGGAGGTGACGTAACACCTTTGGACTTGTAGTTTGACTCGGATTCTGCAAAGATCAGATTGTTTCGTCCATAACTCAAAGCTCCGGACGAATTTGAAGGTGAATCCAATTGGGTTGGAAGGTGCACGAAATCTATTTTCCAACAAAGAAAGAATCACCCAATTTGGAGTCCGGATGAAAAAGTTATTGACGTTTTGAGTCAGGTATGTCTGTGCAGTCCGAATCTGAGTCCAGAACGTGAGAGATTTGGACTCTATCTTCTCTTGGGCCAAAAGTGACGTGAGAGAACTTTTTGAACAGCAGGTAAACATCTCTTTCTCCCTTATCTTCATATGTGTATTGTACAAATGTCCCATACACCTCACAAATATACATGTATGCAATATTTTTGGTCGTATTCAAGGTAATCATGTCCTCATCATCCTCCCTTTTGAAAACAAAGCCGTCCTCGGCGTTGCTTAGTCTGAAATATGGCTAACAAAAGAGACAAGGTGTACATGTTGTATATGTATATGTCATCCATTTTACTTCCCTTGATTTTTGCACATATGACACATGAATAGATGAGTAACTTGCATAGTTCATAAAATCTAAAGCCAAAACATTATCACAAGAAGTAGAAGGCATGAAAATATTACAACTCAGTTTGCACATATAAGTGAAGCTCTTATTCATTTCAAAAGATTGACAATGTTCATCATTAAACCATCCCAACATTGGTGAATAAACCTTACTTGCATCAAGTTTACATGCTACAACATGCTTAAATAAGTAAACATGCAATAAGTCATTAAACGTAATCATCACCAAGATTAGAGGTCATATCAAAATGATTAAATATTGATTCTTTTGCATCAACAATTAATTCAATGGGTGCACTCAAAATTGTTGGTATTTCAGTTGTTTGATCACATGGCAAAGTCAAATTATCAATATAATCCTCTAAAATAGGTGGTGTGATCAAAGTAGTGTTGAAAATATGCCCTAGAGGCAATAATAAAAGCATTATTATTATATTTCCTTGTTCATGATAATTGTCTTTATTCATGCTATAACTGTATTATCCGGAAATCGTAATACATGTGTGAATACATAGACCACAATACGTCCCTAGTGAGCCTCTAGTTGACTAGCTCGTTGGTCGACAGATAGTCATGGTTTCCTGACTATGGACATCGATGTCATTGACAAGCGGGATCACGTCATTAGGAGAATGACGTGATGGTCAAGACCCAATCCTAAGCATAGCACAAAGATCGTGTAGTTCGTTTTGCTAGAGCTTTTCCAATGTCAAGTATCTCTTCCTTAGACCGTGAGATCGTGTAACTCCCGGATACCGTAGGAATGCCTTGGGTGTACCAAACGTCACAACGTAACTGGGTGACTATAAAGGTGCATTACAGGTATCTCCGAAAGTGTCATTGGGTTGACACGGATCGAGACAGGATTTGTCACTCCGCATGACGGAGAGGTATCACTGGGCCCACTCGGTAGTGCATCATCATAATGAGCTCAAAGTGACCAAGTGTCCGGTCACGGGATCATGCATTACTGTACGAGTAAAGTGACTTGCCTGTATCGAGACTAAACGAGGTATTGTGATTCCGACGATCGAGTCTCGGGCAAGTAACATACCGTCTGACAAAGGGAATAGCATACGGGGTTGCTTGAACCCTCGACATCGTGGTTCATCCGATGACAACATCGAGGCGTGTGGGAACCAACATGGGTATCCAGATCCCGCTTGTTGGTTATTGACCGGAGAGCGTCTCGGTCATGTACGCATGTCTCCCGAACCCGTAGGGTCTACACACTTAAGGTTCGGTGACGCTAGGGTTAATAGGAAGACAAGTATGTGATTACCGAATGTTGTTCGAGTCCGGATGAGATCCTGACGTCACGAGGAGTTCCGGAATGGTCCGGAGGTAAAGATTTATATATGGAAAGTGGTTAAACGGACTCCGGAAAGTTTCGGGGGTATACCGGTAAAGTACCGGGGCCACCGGGAGGTCCACCGGGAGGGGCCACCCCTCCCGGGGGGCCACATGGGCTAAGTGGGAGAGGGAGCCAGCCCCTGGTGGGCTGGGCGCGCCTCCCCACCTAGGCCCATGCGGCTAGGGCTTGGGGAGGGGAAACCCTAAAGGGGCAAAGGGGGCGCCCCCTGGCTTGGGGGGCAAGCCACCCCTTTCCTCCTCCCCTTGGCCGCCGCCCCCCCTCTAGATGCCATCTAGAGGGGGCCGGCCCCTCTCCCTGCCTCCTATAAATAGAGGGTGGGGGGAGGGCTGTAAACACCATTGAAGGCGCAGCCCCTCCCCTCCCCAACACCTCTCCTCCTCCGCATACGCTTGGCGAAGCCCTGCCGGAGTACAGTCGTCGTGCTGCCATTGGAGTGATCTTCCTCAACCTCTCCTTCCTCCTTGCTGGATCAAGACGAAGGAGACGCCGTCGTCCCGTACGTGTGTTGAACGCGGAGGTGCTGTCCGTTCAACACTTGGTCATCGGTGATCGGAATCACGTTGGGAACGTCTTCATCATCACCACTCCCTCAAACGCTTCCGTGCTCGATCTACAAGTGGTATGTAGATGCAAACTCTCTCTCTCTTGACTCGTTGCTTAGTAGAACTCATAGATGGATCTTGGTGAAACCATAGGAAAATTTTATTTTCTGCAACGTTCCCCAACAAGTAGTGGGTAGCTCAACACATGATGTATTCAAGTTAACTAGGCATGCATCATTCTCATGTAAAAGTGGAAAATCTGTACCTTTGTCATTACCTCTTATAGTCAACTCAGATGATGCAGGCACTCTCGATGATGATGTGTCACATGGTGGAGATGATGTAGTCCTCGCAACAACGGATGTGGTTGTCATAGTACGCCTAGTAGTTGAATAAACATCTGTATCAACAGTTGGAATGTGCATCGTGCGCTTGTTCTCCTTGTGGGCAACACGTCGTTTTATTTCCTGTTCAGCTTTGCAAGCAAGACGAAACAAATGGTCCATAGGATAACACTCTTCATGAATTAGTATCTCCTGAATATTATGGTTTAATCCTCCCCAAAATCTATCCATAAAATCTTCTTCACTTTCTTCTAAAATGAGTGCAACAAGGTAGTTTGTAAATCATCATAATATTTTGTTACGATGTCACTACCTTGTTTTAAATGTTCCAGTTTTTTAATCATGCCACAGTATAATAAACATCGATTTAATCTATCTCTCATGACATGTTTTAAATCATCCCAAGTATTAGGTACATAATCAGGTGTAACCGACAATATTCACTCCACCAAACTAGAGCATAACCGGTGAAAGAACCAACCGCAACCATAACTTTTTACGTTCATCAAAATTATGGGAAGCAATTATATTATTTATGTCTAACTCCCATTCAATATATAAAGGAGGTCTAAAACGGCCATTAAATGGTGGTATAGAAACATGAACCTGATCATGTGCATTTGGATGTTTGTGCACCTCTCGTGACGGTTGTGATATTTGCATAGGTGGTGGCATGTCTCCGACGATCGACAAAGCCCATGAATTGACTCTGGATCCTGTCATGATTAGTAGAACAAGAAACAAAATCCAAAAATAATGTTTCTATAACTACTAGGATGTGGTGGTAAAACGCTCACAAGAAAGCAAATATCAATGTCTTACAAGTTCTTACCATGCAAAGAAGGTGACAGTAACCGGCGTGTGTCAAGTAACTCTGAAGATTGTGTAAAGAGATTGCTGGAGCGCATTTCTTATACACGGTGTAGAAATATGTGGAGCTGGGTTGGCTATATATGGTAGCAAAAGATTAGCAATAATCAATTCAAAGATGCAATGTTGAATAAACGCTCAACGATGGTACTGTGCTGGTCCTAGGCTAGACCGGACTAGAGACGCGAGCCTAGAACACTAGTGAGGTCACGGCGTAGCACAACTAGCATCAATGAAGGATAATGAGTAGCTCTAGACAGCAAGATATAAGTGAAGAGCACAACGGCAGTAAAGATAATGATGAAAAACAAGCGCCAAGCGGGATATACAACAACTCTCTCTCAGTTTTCCTCTTGAAAAGTTTGAGCCAATTTTCTGATAACTTTTTTAAAGAATGCTACTAACTCAAGCTTTCCAATGCAAAAGAATCACTCAATTCCGAGTTGATATGAGGAGTCAAAAATTCTAAAACTGGTTTGAAAAACTGGAATAAGCTGTGTTCACGAACTTGGAGGGCAAAAGACCTATTTAGAAGCCGATTTTGAGGTGCCAAATATTGAACTAGCTTCTGCAACTATTTAGATGTGGCTCGTCTCTAACTTTAATTTGAGTACTCATGAGCCAAAACGGACTTCGTATGAGGAAGTTATGCCTGTTTTACTGAACAGTACACAAAACAGATTCCAATCCGAATTCAGCTACGAGATTGAGTCTAGATAGATCCGAACTTTGTTTTTTTTTCTTCTCTTTTTTTTCTCACACTTTTTTTCCTTTTTCTTTCTTTCTTTTTTTCTCTGACTCTTTTTTTTTACTTTTTTTCTCTCTTTTTTCTCTCTCCCTCTTTCCAGACAAACTAGATAAGATGCAGATTGGATCAAGTGAAGATGTGAACGATCTCAACTATGATTATGACAATGAACGGTGGTTAGCACGTGGTGGAAATTGATGGATGGATGGTGGTCAACGGAAAGGATAACGATGCAGCGGCGGCGTGACTAATATGAACAGAACTCGAAACTCTAAACGAACTAGACACTAAGACCAGCAACTCGACACGACGATGCAACTGATAATTCAATAATGCAAATAATGAAAAGAAAACTGCAAAGGCTCAGACTGGCTTGGACAAAGGATGAATAGATCTAACTTTTTTTGTGGCTTTTTCTTGGACAATAGGTAAGAAAATAAATCTAATCTACGGATAATTGGAAATTCTCACCGAGCAACCTGGAAACTGATACCACTTGATAGAGGCGAGGGTCCCGATCTTTCGATGAGATGATAACTATCGATTTGGTGGAGTCGACTTTGACGATCCAACTACAAACGCGATACGACGTTGTGCCTTAGCAATCGCTAAACCAATCTCCCGAGGTTCTTGGCGATCTTTGGAAGCACAATCAGCCTGACCACGAAGGTCTATTCCTGCACGCAATCGAAGAACGAGCAAGAATATGATAAAGCAATCTGAATATTGTGAATATATATGAAGTATTGATAACGGTGGGGATCCGTAAGCGGCCTTGGTCTGGTCGTTGGACACAAACGAAGTACACGAAGTTGCAATGGCTAACTTTTAACTAAACAAATCCCAAGGAAAAAGCTACTAGATGGATCTACTTATATAGGATCAAGGGGTGGCGGCCAAGGAGGTGGTAGGACGTCCCAAGGCAGCCTAAAACTAACCCTAGGTCGTACAAGGCCAATGGGCCCAAGCGGAGGTGACGTAACACCTTTGGACTTGTAGTTTGACTCGGATTCTGCTGCAGCATCAGATTGTTTCGTCCATAACTCAAAGCTCCGGACGAATTTGAAGGTGAATCCAATTGGGTTGGAAGGTGCACGAAATCTATTTTCCAACAAAGAAAGAATCACCCAATTTGGAGTCCGGATGAAAAAGTTATTGACGTTTTGAGTCAGGTATGTCTGTGCAGTCCGAATCTGAGTCCAGAACGTGAGAGATTTGGACTCTATCTTCTCTTGGGCCAAAAGTGACGTGAGAGAACTTTTTGAACAGCAGGTAAACGTCTCTTTCTCCCTTATCTTCATATGTGTATTGTACAAATGTCCCATACACCTCACAAATATACATGTATGCAATATTTTTGGTCGTATTCAAGGTAATCATGTCCTCATCATCCTCCCCTTTTTGAAAACAAAGCCGTCCTCGGCGTTGCTTAGTCTGAAATATGGCTAACAAAAGAGACAAGGTGTACATGTTGTATATGTATATGTCATCCATTTTTACTTCCCTTGATTTTTGCACATATGACACATGAATAGATGAGTAACTTGCATAGTTCATAAAATCTAAAGCCAAAACATTATCACAAGAAGTAGAAGGCATGAAAATATTACAACTCAGTTTGCACATATAAGTGAAGCTCTTATTCATTTCAAAAGATTGACAATGTTCATCATTAAACCATCCCAACATTGGTGAATAAACCTTACTTGCATCAAGTTTACATGCTACAACATGCTTAAATAAGTAAACATGCAATAAGTCATTCGACACGTAATCATCACCAAGATTAGAGGTCATATCAAAATGATTAAATATTGATTCTTTTGCATCAACAATTAATTCAATGGGTGCACTCAAAATTGTTGGTATTTCAGTTGTTTGATCACATGGCAAAGTCAAATTATCAATATAATCCTCTAAAATAGGTGGTGTGATCAAAGTAGTGTTGAAAATATGCCCTAGAGGCAATAATAAAAGCATTATTATTATATTTCCTTGTTCATGATAATTGTCTTTATTCATGCTATAACTGTATTATCCGGAAATCGTAATACATGTGTGAATACATAGACCACAACATGATCTCTGGTCAGTCTTATGGCATGTTGTCAGTCTTATGGATTGTAGCCTTCGTATCATTTTCTGGAACACCCGTGGTCTCAACTGTCCTGTGAAACGCAGCGCTGTCCGCTCGGTCGTGTGTGCTCGCCCGCCGTGAATGCACGCAAGAAACGAAGCTCGCAGACGTCACCCCCTTCCTGGTTGCCGACTCTCTGGGGAGCGAGTTCTCTAGTTTCTTCCACCTCCCCGCGGACGGCATGCGTGGTGGCATCATCCTCGCTTGGCGCCCTTCCGAGATCTCCCTGTCTAATCCGTTCATCGGGGCTCACTTCGTCGCGGCCTGTGCCACCACCCCGGGTTCCGACTCCCACTGGTGGATCACGGGCGTCTACGGCCCCCAGGACGAGGCGGGCAAAACCTCCATGCTCGCAGACCTCTCAGACTTTCGTGCCGCCCGGATTGGCCCTTGGATCGTGGGCGGCGACTTCAACATGATCTCTTCCGCGGCTGACAAGAACAATGACCGGCTCAACCAGCGCTCCATGCGGCGTTTCCGTCGCTTCATGGCCGACACTGAGATCTGCGATCTCTACCTGCATGGCAGGCGATACACCTGGTCTAGCGAGCAGGACCCTCCCACCCTCGTGCGCATCGATCGCGTTCTTTGCTCGCCGAGTTGGGAGGTGGCCCATCCCCACTGCCTCCTCCGATGCCTTTCCTCCGCCGCCTCGGATCACGCGCCACTGCTCGTCGACTGCTCCTCCCCCCTTCCTGGCCACAAGCGGTTTCACTTCGAGCGGTTCTGGCCCAAGCTCGAGGGTTTCCACCAGACGGTCGCCCCCGCTTGGCATGAGCCGGAGCGCGATCCGGACCCGTTCCGCCGCATCTTCGCCAGCCTCAAATGCACCGCGCGTCGCCTACAGAGCTGGAGCGCTCGGAGGATTGGCCACGTGGCGCTTCAGCTGTCCATCTCCCGCGAGCTCATCGCGCGTCTCGACGCGGCCCAAGACTTTTGGCCCCTCTCGCCGGCGGAGTCTTGGCTCCGCCATCAGTTAAAGAGAACATACCTTGGCCTCGCCTCCCTGGACAGGTCCATTACCCGCCAACGGGTCCGCCTCTCCTGGCTTCGCGCCGGCGACACTGATGTCGCCTTCCTCCGTCTTCGGGCCGCCCACCGCAGACAACGGAACCGCATCCATGAGCTCCGTGTGGGCGACGACGTCGTCACCGACCCCGCGGCCATGGCCGAGGCTGCCTTCTCCCACTTCTCTGGCCTGCTCGG